>CM067060.1:35677294-36232294 GCA_033980235.1 Diadema setosum
GCCAAAGGTGTACCGGTATTCAGAATGCGATTGAGGTAGTATGGTAGGTATCCTAGACCAATGTTCTACCACTCCTAGTCCGAGGCCCTTTTTCTCTGCCAATATATTAGATAACTGGAATTTTTTTTTTTTTTTTTTTTTTGCGTAATGACATATCCCAAATTTGGCTCAACAGTTCTCCTTTTTGAAATGTGCTTCTGGCAATTGCACAAAATCGCTGTTCACATTAAGAAATGGCACGCTAAAGACAGTGTTTTGCATGTAAATACGCGAATTCCTATTTTACCATATTCTGGATTATGTTGCCCTATTCTATCTTCATGTCAAATTATGGGTCTCAAAATTTCGAAATAAGAAAGTTACGACACTCATCAGAACTGCCGTTTGTTACAAATCGGCGATAGGCGAGAAATCCAATTTTACGAAACGACACTGAATGAGTGAAAGTGTCAGCGAAGAGCTGCGTAGAGTGATCATCTGGTCACTCTCGGTTTTTACAAATAGTTTGTGGAGAGTCGACCGTGTATATGTTGTCACGGCAGCTATGATTGCGGACCAAAAACGTGAATTCACATGTTTGGTAAGGTACCTAATTATTGTCTCCGGTACACATGGCATTGCAAAAATGTTGATTGAAGTGTATCTATTGTGCGTATACATAAGTGGCTAATGGCGTATATGCATTGCAGCGCAGTTCACTCAGTCCCTAGTGTAGTGGTTAATGGTGTATGCTTTGTAACACAGTAGGTGCTAGTTGTTGAGAAAGGTCTGTCAGATATTATTGTGGCAAATGTGGGTATCTTTTGTAGGGCAACAGCCAGCATCACATTCAAGGACCATCCTGACTAGGCAGCTCAGTGAAGCCAGTGACATCCCCTCTCGTCAGTTGAGACCAGCCCTCCCAGCAACCGAGCTTGATGTCAGAACCCAGTGAAATTCCCTCTCGTCAGTTTCGACCAGCTACCCAGCTCGGTGAAGCCAGTGACATCCCCTTTCATCAGTTGAAACCAGCCCTCCTAGCTAACCAGCTTGATGAAGCCAGTGACATTCCCTCTCGTCAGTTTCGACCAGCTATAACCAGCTTGGTGAAGCCAGTGATGTCCCCTCTCATCAGTCGAGACCAGCCCTCCCAGCTACCCAGCTTGATGAAGCCAGTGACATCAACTCTTGCCCATTGAAACCAGCCCTTGCACTGGTACAAAAGGTTTGTACAAACTGTCTTTAATGACCTGGTACATTTCGTTTTAATACACCTAGATCCAACAACTGTTTTGAACCTGCAAATGAAAATTAATATTGATATTTAGTAAACAAAACATCAATAAATTGTTCGATTTAACTCTGTGTTCTCAAACGATGCTGTTATTATTCATGCTGTAATAATTGATAACATTTTTTTTTTTTTGAACCCATAGCTGTGGTAGTGGTTAATAAGATTATGGTTGTCTTGATCATTACTTCTAGGGTTACAAGTTACATAGTTTGTACATTGCAGCCACATATAGGCCTCCTATATGATTGTATGTGGAATTACAGACCCCCAAATCCCATGCATGTGGCTGGATTTAAAGACATAGGCCCTATATGAGGTTGTATACATAGGGCCTACTTTGTAGATGCACAATGAGAGGCTGAGGTCATCCCGACGTCATGTGCAGTGTCAACTCATCAAAAATTTGGCTAGGGTCTGTAGGTCTTATTTTCCTTTTTGCTATTTAACTTCTACAATAGACAGTCTATTTCTAACATATTTCATGGAGTTTTCTCTGTTGCATATATGTGAGCACTACAAGATATAGTTACCTGGTAGACTCTACACTGAAATAAAAGGGATAGCAAGTTCTGTGACTAAATTTACAGAGTGGTGAAGAACTAATGCGACTATCCTAATTGTAAGTCAGTGTTAATGCCTTTCATTGTGTCTGATATACAGATGAACTCCTGTCCAGATGCCCCTGTGAAATGGAAAAGGACAAGTTCGTGAATGCCGTTGCCTTCTCCAATTAGTTGTGGAGGAAAATGCTACTCTGAGGAAAGGACTTGGGTCAGATTGAAGTGGATCAAAACCTGGTGAGAGTGCTGACAGATATTGATTTTATCAGAGCCTGGGCAGATATTAGAAGATAACAGGTTAGATGATGAAGACGTCCCTTTGGCATGCATATTTGGGAATTTTTATGTAAATATCATAAATAAAGTGGGCTACTAAGTATTTTCATTGGACTTTCAGCATCTAACATAATTACTTTCATCAGTACTAAACTTGTCATTGCTTGAATGTTAGTCATTAAAGAGAATATTTACTATGTGTAATACTAAATAGTCAATTGAGTCTATATGAGTAGTAAAATAATTTTTCATTGTAAATGTGTAGTAGTTACTATATTACCAACATTCAGTCATTAGATGAGAGATCAATAGAATGTGCTTGTTGGCCTCTATTGCAGTGGAACAGCTAGCATCACATCCAAGTGCCATCCCAGATATCCAGGTTGTTGAAGCCAGTGACACCCCCTCTCGCCAAATAAGACTGCCTCTTCTAGGCTACACAGCTCAGCAAGACCTGTGACATCCATCTCGCCAGTGGAGACCAGCCCTCTCTGCCACCAAACTCAGTGAAACCAGTGACATCCCCTCTCATCAATCAGAACCAGCCCTCCCAGCTACTTAGCTCACTGAAGCCAGTGACATCCCCTCTCATGTTCTTCTTTGTGGCTGGCAAATGTTTGAAAACTGAACTTGGATGACGTCAATATCATAATTATGTTGAGTGCATCCAAGTGATGGCAATGATAATAGCTCTGACACCAGCTCTTCCTGTAGGCCTGCTGTCAATTTATGCCTTCATTGTGTATAATAGCAAAAGACATGTTAGTAATGAAAAAGCTGCACCTTTTAATTGTACCAGGATTGTTGGGGATTCTGATAAATGCACATTGAACATGAATAACATCAATTCCAATCATAGACCTACATTCATGTGATGGCAATACTAACTGATATGACACTACATTCATATTTCTGAACTCTCTATTTCTGTCTTTTCTGTGAGGTAACAACAAACATGTTAGTACTCAAATGTGTGAATCAGAATGAAACATTGAATTGATTGCATAGAAAATTTGTTCTTGCCCCATGTGGCAAGTAGGGAATATAAATCCTGTAAACTCCTAAACTGCATGTGCTTAAATTGTTACTGGAAACTGAAAGGGCTGCAATATCCAGGCACAAAGTGTTTTGTCCTTTTATTTTTTCATTTGGTCTTTTTCCCCCCTGTGTTTCCCTGGTGTTTCAGTGGTGAAAAGCTAAAATTCCTCCATTACGATAAAATATTGCATCAGTGTTTTAAAGTGAACTTAAGCAGGGCTGTCATGCACAGCAGTGTACATCACTGAAAGGGCCTTTCACACATTTCATTATTGCTCTAATTGTTATTATTATTATTATTACTACTACTACTATTGTTGTTATTGCTAATGTTTTTATTACTATCATCATCTTCATAATGATTATTATCCTCATCATCATTTATGTGATCACTGATATCATGCTATGTGTTACATTCAAGTGGCACAGCAGGTCCTACACAGTAGCATTGTCCATCAGCATTTTGGAAGACACTTTTCAGCACACAATTTTGTGATAACTCTATCAAATCACATTATTATGAGGACAATATTTTTGTGGTAAATGGAGTTTGTGCCCTTGTAATATTCATTGCATCTATATTTTATAGCCAAAAAGGTATGAATTTTGATAAACAAATGTGTTGGATGTACTTCAAACAAGATGTTCAGTTTTCATTCACATATATAAATATAAAAAATGAAAATAAAAATACATTGTAATATACATTTTGGTAGGTCCCTACATGATGTTCTACTGATATAATTGTATACGCTAAAACCCTAAACTGAATGTGTTTTGACAATGCAATATGTAGAAGGTCTCCACACTGAAATAGTATAGTGTCCTTTGTACTTGAAGTCATTAAACCATGTGACATTGATTCTTGGACCTTCACTTATTTTTTTTTCCCCCTGCAAATGTGCAAGTTATTTGAAAGTGGTTGCATTTGTTCGGTTTTTTAAATTTACATGTCATATTATTGTTATCATAATTGTTCAATATGATAGGAGTATAATGTGTAGATGCCAAAATTGACTAATGACAGAATGCTGAGCAGTGTTTTTTTTTTTTTTTTTTTTTTTTTTTTTTGCAAATGACTACCTTACCTGTGTAAATTGGCAATCTTTGCCATACAGCTATTTCTATTATGACATTTCATATTTAAAAGATATAGGCCTACATGCAAGTCGTCAGCACAGATTTGTTATCTCTACATTGTATATCACATCACATTACTGTGAGAGCAGTTTCTACATGTAGCACATTTGCAATTAGAACCTGTGCTCATGATGCAACACCAAATGCAAATATTCATGCAAAGATAAAAGAAAATGTAAGGTCAGTGTACCCTGGTACACACAACTTCTAATGTAGGTCCCATGTACACATGAAATTTGTATTGTACAGTATGCATGGTAGTATAACGTACAGTGTAAGTGTAGGGATTTACTTTGAACCATTTATTATAAGTGTATCCCCCTTCTGTTATAACAGGTACCACCCCTCTACACATAAATACGTCAACCCACACATACAGTATTCACATTTACATTCATCCACGCATCCCACCTATCACAGACACACCACATATCACATGACATTTTCCACTCTTTCACTTCTCACCCATTGTTCCCTGTAATACTGAAATCATGTCTAAATCACCCATGCCTACACACCATTTACACATTATGAATATTTAGTTTTAACCTTTGTTTCCTTATTTGCATGTTTTGTTATGTTGATTTTGTGTATGAATATTTGTTACAACCCACATTGACATGTAAACCCATGCCAAATTATGTGTAGAATAAACTGGCTACAAGTTAGCCAAGGGACTCCTTCCAAGTAACACATGTGTGCTGCCCTAGTTTGCTTTAAGTGTGACGAGTGCTAGAGAGCTAAGCGAACCCAAGCCCTACATAAGAAATGTGTTAGACTTTTATTCACTGAAATATCAGAACAAGATACTGTATTTATACCTGTGTAGGTCTAA
Organism: Diadema setosum; assembly: GCA_033980235.1. Taxonomy (NCBI): domain Eukaryota; kingdom Metazoa; phylum Echinodermata; class Echinoidea; order Diadematoida; family Diadematidae; genus Diadema; species Diadema setosum. The sequence continues at coordinate 35,682,417 of CM067060.1, forward strand.
TTGTTAAGCATCAATTTACCACTGAGAAAAAAATGTGTTCTGATGGTAAAAACCTAATCACGGTTCTAGATAAAACTGAGTGAATGTTGTTGGCCTATGTGGAAATAATAATTGACTTGAACAGATTATTTCTTGTGTCTTTTCGCCTTGTAGGTGAACGAGACATATTGCATCATGCGTGGTTGCATTGCATGATGAATAAAAAAATGTGTAAGGTAGCCTCAGAAATTGCTTGATTAGTTATTAGACTATTACAGGTGTCACATTATTCAGTCTAGAAGACTGAAAATGATCTGACTCCAAACATTTTTGTGTGTATCTGTGAAATAATTCCAATTAACCCTATTCATACAGAAAAAAAAAGGTAGGCCTAAGCCATACCAATGACCAATTTTCTAACCTATTCAGTGCATGTGTCAGTTGTGAAGAAAATCATCCACAATAAATGTTACAACTAAGTCACATTTGAAATTACGAATACATGACAAGTTGTACCGGTTTAATAAAAATGAACTATTGGTTAGATCCAATGCAAGTTTAGATATAACATGGTACCTGGTACTTCTCTAGCCTACTGGTGTTTCAAATCTTTGAAGAACTAAAAAAAAAAAAAAAAAAAATGGGTTTGCCATGAAGATTGCATTTCTTGACAATGTGCATGAAAAGTTTAAGATATGTATTGAATTACATGTACATGTAATAACACAACCCGTTTGTGTTTCGTGTAATTGTAATCAATAATTGAGATTTTGTTGATTTTTTTTCCTACGTAGCTCGACCAGGTCACCAGACGCCGTGCGAAGCACGGTAGCTACTGTAACTGCTTACTGGGCTGTGTCCTTACCCGGAAAAGTTTCTACGTACAGCTACAGGCACAGCCCAGTCGATCGCTGTATATTTAGCCCGGTGTCTGGTCGGGCTACGTAGTTCACCTATCCCGCTTTCGGTACTCGTACTGTACTTCTCAATGAAGAATCTTGTAATGGAGTTTGATGGCTTTTAGGATACGTAGCCTACCGAGTCTTCCGACGATAGAACTATCTCTCATAGTGTCTTGGAAGAAGGACATGTGAATCAGAATCGGAGGATCTAGGAGTCCTTTGATTTTAGGTTAGCGCTCTCATCAAATGAAAACACAACGCGAACTCATACACTCGTACACAACATGCAAGATCGTACAGCTAGCTACAGTACTAGCTCTCGAGCTTGCACTGCACACTGTGTATGATGCGAGTTATGGCAAGTGATGCGGCCAGCGCTCGCCGCCGCGCCCATAGGCACAGCCAGCCGTCAGAGCTAGCTTGCTCTAACTAACGTGCTCTAACTACTAGTACAGCTGTAGTTCCGCAGCTCACTCGGCATGTTGGCTTGATTTCGCTGTAAGTTGGCTTGATGTCCGCAGTCAACAAGCAGTATTCCGCAATTCAAATACGTATTGCCATCGTATCGAAGGATCTTTTTCCAGAAAAGTATGTTTTGTTTTTCGCTTTTTAAAACATTTGAGAAGATTTCGATTTCCAAGATATTTTGACACATGTTAAGTTAAATATCTACCTTTCATTTTATACCCAAAACACCTTCTCTTTCGCATGTTTTGCACAACCGAACACTCCTCCCCAGGCCCTTTAAAATAATAAACAATCAGTAAGACTTGAGAACAATGTTTTATTGTGTATCTATGACTATCATCACAAGCAACTTTGAAAAGAAAAGAATGAATAAAACTTCACAGTGATAAATGAGTTATGAGCTATTAATTAGAACCGTAACATTGTGACACAAAATGGACATGGATTTTTGCGCACTTGATTTTCTGTCCAAATCTGTGAAGTTAATGAACATTTTGAAAACTGGTAATGTTGAATGGGTGTATCAGAGACTCAATGACAATAACCAAGTAGAACCCAGTGGAAAGAATTAATTGACAGTAGAATTATGACATAGATTAAAATACATGCTCTGTAACACAGTGACTGTGACACCATGAGTTCTGAAAAGTGTGTACAAAACGTATGTACAATCTTATTGTCATATTCACAACTAATACATTTTCCCCTGTAGTTAGTAAGTAGCGATCAATTACAGTGAATGTTTGACATGGCTGTGTAGCACTCCAAGATTTAAAACATGACATGAATGAAATCATAATCCACTTATAAGAATAACAAAATAAGTAAAACTATGCACTGTAACACTTGTAAAATATGCATAGAAGAAAAATTTGTTGCTGAGCTTGTTGTTGTCTGTACTGGCTGATCTGACTCGGTTCAATACAGTCCATCAAGTCAAGACTCTCCTTGATCTTCCTGAAGAGTTCATACTTCTCACACCCTTGAACCAGAATGTAGAACGTCTCTTTGTCCTTCTTCGCCTTCTTTGAGAAAGATGTAACGCCCACCACTAATGTCACTTTGCTCCAACCTCTCGAGGGGTTTCTTCTGAGGTGCTTTGGACCTCTCAAAGGCTTTCTCTTCCGTTTTCCAATCCCTCCCTGGGCAAGCGCACACACCCTGACATCCAACACCTGACGTCCAAGGATATTCCCACTCTTGTTGTCTAGTGTAAAGACCAGCTGGATCTTTCTCCTGTTGAGCCCACCTACACATGATGTAAAACATTTGAAGGTGAAGAGGTACTTGGAGTACTCTGAGCCCACTTGAGGTGCGGTGTATAGGGCCACAAGGCTGTGACGTCCAGAGGAGAAATCTGTATAGTAGGCTGTTGAGGGATCATTTAGCATAATTAGAATGACAGCTACTGAAAGTGCCACATACCGGAGAATTGTGCTTTAAGTAGGTCAACCTTTCTGAAGTCAACTGTCTTTCTAAAATTTGAAACATTGGACAAACCCCCTCTCCCAAGTCTCTCATCTCTCTATTTTCACTGCAGAGTCGTGTGAAGAAGACGATGCCCCTGATGGAGATGTTGAAGAAGATGACCAGTCAAGTAGACGTAAGTTTATTTAATGTATCTTAGAGTTACACCTTGTTTGCACACCATCCTATTACTGATATTCAGTTACTTTTATCTTTATATTGCATCTGGCATCATTTCTTTTTTTTAAACAACTGTGTCCTCATGATATTCAAATTAAAAGAAGTTAAATGTACCTAGAAATACATCTACTGACATCACAGATATTTAACTGGTTAGTGTAGTGTTTGGTCAGTAATCCATATCTCAAGGTTTCTCAAAGGAATTTGTGTCTTCCAAACTTCTTTATTATATATTCTACTTCATTTTTTGCCAATAAAGTATTTCATGAAAACATTGTACTTCATGAAAATATGGGTGTATGGTGGGTATCCCTATGTCTACATGTAACATATCATAAGCTGAAATTGAGTAAACATGTTATTAGTAATGTGTCATGCTTAATTTTATTTTGCTCTTTCTGTTATCTTGAAGAATGTATGCATGGCCTAAATTTTGTATGCCTTCGCCCACCAAAGGTGGGTGCTGGAGGGATTATGTTTTCGGGTTGTCCGTCCGTCAGTCTGCTGTCCGTCCATCCGTCCGTCCGTCCGTCGCGTTTTTGTTCTCGTGATGACTTCAGAACCATTTGACGAATCAACTCCAAACTAGGCTCATGTATGCATATGGGAGGAACAATGATCTGATTAGATGAGTGGGTCTCAAGGTCAAAGGTCAAAGGTCATAGAAGTCATATACATAAAAATGGGTTGTTCTCACAATAAGTTAACCATTTGACGGATCAACTTCAAACTTGGCTCATGTATGCATATGGGGAGGAACAATGGTCTGATTAGATTTGAGGGTCATGAGGTTAAAGGTCAAGGTAATAGATGTCACTGTATACATGAAAATTGCCCTTTCTCACGATAATTTAAGAACCATTTGATGGATCATCGTCATATATGGCTGACACAGTGTCATTTGAATAAGACCAATTTCCTACTTTAAATGTATCCTGATACATTTCCCATAATTAAAAGTGATATTCATGCACACTGGAGTGGTATGGTGCCATGGTATATTATTTGTAGTAATCTCAGATATTAAATGCAATAAACAGCATTAAGTTGTGTGGAGTGATTTAGTTGGCTATAAGATTGTACTTTGTGTTGCAACTATTTTTTTTTCTAGAGCCCTCAGATGAGAGGGATGGAACTAAGTTAAGCAAGAGCCATGGAATTGGAAAGAGATCAAGAGGTAACTATTAGTACATATTTTTCTGATGGTCCTATTTCAACTTGGAAAAAGTTAAAAGCAAAGAACATGTATTTAGAAAGTTTTATAGAAAAGTATGAATGAATACAAAGTAGTCCAATTAATATCTGGGGGAGGGGACATGCTTTTTCATTGGCTTTTAAAAGAGGTGCAAAAAAAGGCACAATAGAGAAAGAAAAAGTAGAACGGAAGAGAAGTTATAAATTCAACAATGGAATGTCCTCCTTTGTATAGGTGAAAAATGTCTGTGTCATATTTGCAGTTTTGATGCCCTCATACTTTGTGCGAACAAGCACTGTGTTTTTTCTTTGCTGTAACACGTAAGTGTTCACAGACTAAAAGATATGCAAGCACACGCTGATCAAGGAATTAGTTGTGTGTTCTATGTATGAATGTAATATTATTATATATATATATATACATACATACATACATAGTCTCAATTCAGAAGTATAGGGATATTAAAGCGAGACCAAATTGGTTAAAACTCATTTATTATGACTAAGCTACTCATTTGGAAATGCTATCATAGCTTGATAAGCATATCTATGCCCGACAAACAAAATGACACCAAAAAGGTCAGTTTGCCACCTCGGGTGGTACCAACAACCCATTTTTTGGGTCTTGGCCCATGGACTATATTTGTGTATATAGGGCCTACACAATTTCTTTGCGACACAACAAACGTTTGCGGACAATACAAGCCATATATTTAAGAACTTGATTGCGACTATTTTCGAATCTTGCAGATGAAAGCTAAAATTGTTTATGTTCGCAAATCAGTGGTGGATGGGGGGGGGGGGAACGGACGGGGCGCAACCGGCGCACAAAAATATGAAATGAAACCTGGAAGTTGCACCAGAACTATTCAGTGTGCCACCCCCCCCCCCCCCCCCCCCCCCGAATTCCTGGAACCACCCTGCAGACGTTCGCCGCTTTTTGAGAGAACCTTGAGACCAATACAAGCCCAGCTTGGGCATCAGATGTTTTTGATAATCGTTACGAAATGTGTGCAGTTTCAGTGGCAGATCCAGGCGGTCGCGCATCAGGCGCCCCCCTTTTATTTTTTTTTAAAACCAAAGAAATGAAAAGAAAAATGTAGGGAGCGCGTTTGCCCCCCCTCCGATTTTCTGAAGGCATCCCGCCCCCTGAGGAGCTTTATCACTCATCTGTATGAGAATACACTCATTAACCGATTCTCTTTATCGCCGAATAAAAATCTCAACGGAGCCACAGTATTGCCAAGCGTGCACTTCGATGCACATGCTGTCGTTGCTTTTCTAATCTTTGTTCTCCCTGAGAACAAAGGAGAACTGCACAGTCACTCTCTTTTTTCCTTTCAAGTTAGATATATACGTATAGGCCTACAGTGACCACTGAGGGAAAGTGGAGGAGAAACAACTCTCCTTTGAAGTCATGCACGACACCGCGAACGTAATGCTTTTGAAGAAAACATGAAATATCAAAGGTTATTGATATTCGTCGGTGAAAAGAGGATAACTGCATCAAATCACACGTAAGATCTCGAGAAAAAAAAAGAAAGGGAGAAAGTCCAGTGTCAATAATGTCTGAGGTAAATCATGTCGATTGTAGATTTTATAAGAAAAACGATTAAATAACTGCTAGACAATCGGTGGCTGCTTTGTTATATTTCGATAGTTGAATCCATGCATAATATAGTGTGTGTAAAATTTGTATAGGCCTACTGTAGGCCTAGGCATGAATTACAGTCGGCTCATGTTCATGCTTCTACAGTGCACTCATGTTTAATGTTACAACGAAGAGGGTTGTATAACGATATTTTGTGATAACGAATTAATAACTCTGGTTGCCAATTTTGTCGTCATTAAAGACAACAATATAAAGATATTACGAACAGTTTTTTAGAAGACGGTTACTGCAAAATTCTCATTTGAACGGAGTAATTTCCGAGTGTCATTGACAAAGAACAAAAACAAACATGCTCCTTTTCAATGAAATGCCACTCATTGCTTAATAAATTCATTCAAGAACATTATTCACGGAGAGACTGCATGAGCAAGCACTTGTTAGGCCGTATCTAAAATTGGTCCCTTTACCCTGTGTCATGCATCGTTTCCGTGGATAACTTGCGTTGCATTAATTGGAAATGAAATATAGATACATATAGGGCTCATTATCACGAACATTATTTTGTGACGTTTATCCAAGGTCCGTCATTCTATAATTTTATTAAATCAAATAAGTTTCTTAATAGGAATCTTCGTCATTCCAAAGATTTTGCCGATGTAAATGTAAAATAAGAATGTAAAATAAGATTTGTGAATCCAAAACTGAATAATAAAGAAGGGGGTACACTGACACAACTTGGCTTCCTCGCTCCAATATGTAAGGCTCATGAATATTGCATAGTGTATGTAAATATACCAGCTGGGGCTCAATGGACCAATCAGAACCTAAGACTTCGTTGGCGATTCGTTCATTCTTGATCCAAGTGATTACTGGTGAAACGATTATTATCATCTTTTATCTTGGTAAAGAAGATGACGAGAAAAGGAAGATCCTACAACAAAAAAATAAGATATAGATTATGCCTCAAAAATTTGCCTTCTCAAACTAGAATATATAGAGAAAAAATAGAGTGATGATTTGTTGAACACCCATGACAAGAGTAGACTAATCCAACACTTTCAGGGAACAACACCGTAGTCTTTTTTTAGTAATGTTTTGAAGCGACGTGAATTACGTCCACAGTAATCTGTGTGGTACGTCCCTCATTGGTGCAATAGTTTGATTTTGTTGCCTGGAAAGAGACAAACAGCACATGCGAAAGAACTGGCAAAGTTTACTAGTATTACATTTTGCAGGCAAACCAAAATGATTAGCTTGGCATTGCAACATGCACCACTCTATTGACAATGTAACGCGCATGTGGCTGTATCCAGCCCACTGGGACATGGAAACACCAACCACACGCGTGAGGCCGTAATGCACTGTCTTACTTACTTGCTTGCTAGAATTCGTCTATGTGCTGTGAATGTGAAGATGTCATATCATGGAAAACATCGGATCCAAGACCAAGTTCTCCTAACAGTACAGCACATTTGAGTTCAACCAGTTCAAGTACAGGAGTCAGGGCATTTCGCGTGTGTTGTGTGTGTGGAAGAGAACTCATAACATTCAGAAAATATACGAAAGTAACATTAGAGATCGCAAAAAAACTTATATTAGGTAGCCACGAGAAAAGTATCAACTTTCAGTCCTTAAGGATATGTATCCAGTGTAAAACAAGGCTTGTTAAGGCAGCTAAAAGTGAAGTATTTGTTAACCAAGCCTTATAAAAGTTCCATGGTTTGCAGGAAAGAGAAGAAAGTCAGGCAGTATCAAAAGCACCTAGTCTCGTCTAAGTCGTCACACAGCATGGAAAAATAGCCTAAGACCCGGGGCCTTGTCAAAAGGCCATAGCAAACCTAGTGAATAAAGTGACACCTCGTAAGGCAGTGGCTTTGAGACGCTCTCTTGGATTAGGTTCAAGTGAAGCTGTAGAGCAAAAAGGTGTGATCAACAGTGTTAAAGACACACTGAAGTCTGTAAAAGGAGCAAAGAGACGGATTCTCGTTGGAGAGCTTGCAGTGAACATTTGCCAGAAGAAAAGCACAGCAAGCAGAGCACTTGGATTATCAAAGAAAATAGTACGGAAATATGCAAAGCTGAAGAAAAGCAAAGTTGATCTACAGAAAAGGAAAATGAGGTCAGATGCTGTTGGAAAAAAAAGAACAAGAAATTGTGAGGAATTTCTACAAAAGAGAGGAAATTTCCACCTGTGTTCCAAACAAAAAGTCAGTAAGGGTGACAGGAAAGCAAGGTACATCTCACAGCACACTTTGACCCGGACCTTTCACCCGTTTGTGGAAGAATACAGTGAGATTTCAATTGGAAAAACATCCTTCATCAAAGTGAAGCCAAAGAATGTGTTGATACAGAGCAAGGCTAGGTGGAACCAATGCCTATGTGAAGTATGCACAAATGTGAACCTAAAGCTAAAGAGACTTAACACTGAACTTAGATCAGCTGGTTTCCAAACTACTTAGTATCACAGATAGGTACTGTCTGTCGAATGAAACTATCTGCAAGGATTCATCTGTAGCTTGCATTGACCGTAACTGCCCAAAGTGTGGAGTTCATGCCATCGACAAGAAGATGAAAGACTTTCTGGCAGCCAACGGACTGAAGCAAGTCAGCTGGAAACAGTGGAGTCAAGTTGAATATGCTCCCAAGAAGAAAAGAGTGGGCCTCCATACAAAGACTGGGTCCCTTAAAGAGTTGGTTACATGTCTCAAGAGTGAGTTGGATTCACTACCATGCCACCTATTTGAGGCCCACTGGCAACAGAAGCAATTTGGCACAGTTTCACAGAGCCCCCCTCCATTCACAGTTGTGACTGTGATGGACTTTCCTGAAAATTTTACATGTACGATGCAGTCTGAAGTTCAGTTGGCTCACTGGTATCAACAGCAGTTTACATTGCACCCTTCTGTGTCATATTATCCATGCCAGAATAGCAAGTGTACCAATGAGAAACCTGTGTGGGAAGCTGTACATATTGTATTGTCTGACACAAAACATGATGTACATGCTGCAGCCAAGTTTACAGAAGTCATCTCAAAACACATCAAGCAAAGAGATCCAACACTGAAAAACATGATCCAATTTAGCGATGGGTGTGCAGGTCAATATAAGAGCCGAGTTGCCTTTGCCGACTTGTCCTTTGCTTCAAGTGACCTCCCGTTTGAGCAAGTTCAATGAAACTACTTTGGATCTCATCACGGCAAAAATCCGTGTGATGGTGAGGGTGGTGTCATGAAAAATGCAGCAACAAGAGCAATCAAATCTGGTACTGCTGTTATTTCAGATAGCGACTCCTTTTTTGCGTTCTGTGACAAGAACTTATCAAAAGAAGCAAAGGTAAATGACAATTGCAATCACTCGAGGAGAAGGAGAAAGAAGGGCGACAAGACCTTGTATCTGAAATTTTGGTGAAAATGACTTTTTTAGATTAATGGGCAAATAATGGGTTAAGTGATGTCCTGACCAAATCCCAACTGTCTTACTCCAAAAATGAAGCCACCACAGCATGTGCAAGGAAAGGCTATCCCATTAGGTATAGTGCTTTGGCCGCAATGTTTTTTGGCTCTCCTGAACATTTGCCATTTTGTAGATACGAGGCCTTGTCACCCCAGCGACGATATGTCAGAAGAAACAAAGCTTTGTGCTTTGAACTTGACATTTCTATATTGCAGAAACTTCTCTGATCATAAACACGACATATGTTGTTGATAGTTATAACAAACCATCACCTTACTGTAAGCAAAATACAGTTATTTGTGCAAATGAATGTTTTTATAATATTCTGTTTTGTATCTGTTGCCAGGGCTTGTGATTTGAAGGCATTTATCTCATTTTGGCACTGTCGATTCTTTGGGGTTTTTTTTCAGCGTTTGTAATGATGTGCATAAATAATTCAAAAAAATCATTCATTTTGATGCCGTATATTCTATTGGGCATCAATCTCAAAAAAGTTAAAAGTTTCTTCTGCCGTTCAGTATAGATCCGTTTGACAGTTTCATGGCTGTGTTTGAATCCTTTGATGAAGAACCTTCCATTTTATGATAACACATAATATGCACTAAGAACACTTTATACCATGAAAGGGTAGAACCATGAAGGGATATTTTACAGCAATAATGGGTGTTATGAAATAGTTTAAAGTACCGCATCGATACAGAATCTATACTTTGTGTGTCGACAAACAGTAAACATAATGCCTAAAAGATGAATGTGAACTCTTCTGATTCATGCATCTCTACATGGTACTTTAGAAGCCTAGTGCCAATATATGCGAACGTTGATACGCAACGGACATGTTCTATGGAACGTTGGGACAGAAATAAATAAATAACAAAATATCAATTGACAGTGTCAAATTGTGCTCGTGATTTGAATGATTTCCTTGAGGCTGTTCAGTGGCGGATCCACAATAAAATGACGTTAAAGCTTACAATGACATTTAACTCTTTTCGGTTTGTTCAACGCCATGTCAATTCAAATGCAGCCATAGATCATACACTATAATCTAGAATCTTTGATCCAGCTAGCTAGCTCTATTATGAAGAAGGCGACGATCGCTGTACCAATGGTTTCGAACTGTGTTGAAATATGAATTGAGTTTGTGGTTAATGCATGTCTCATTTGACCCCTGCACCACAGACTGTCAAATAACTTAAATACCACACATAATTCAGATTCTCATAGTTGCCCGAGGATATTTTTTGTTTTCAAGTCAGTGACAAATACAAAGAAATTCTCATTTGTCCTTTGTTTTGCACACACGCAAATCACAACCATGAACTCCCCTTATATGTACACGCCCACTCACAAAGACAACAATGCGCAACAATAGCTGCATTAAGATGCATCAATCTATAAATAGATCATTACACACAAATTGCATAGATTTTGCCTAACTCTAAGGCTAAATCCACTAACAGCACCGTAACAGCACCATAACAGCGCCGGCACATGACTATAACAGTGCTCTACCAGCGCTTTCTGTGCGGTCATGTTGCCTGTGCTGTTAGTGGCTGATTTGTTAGCGACTTGATAGTGCTAACAAACCTCCCATTAACAGCATTTATGTGTGCGGCCAGTACAGATTGTCCAGAAAAGAAAGACAGAGACTATCAAGAGGATACTTGTAGATGGGCAATTTGTTCAAAATCAGAAAGAGACTCCTGCTGGCAAACATTAATGAGTTTTATGCCGTGTTTCACGAGCAGACAAACACAAACATTGGAAGTTTGCAAATAAATGTTCTTTCAGCTGAGGCCCAAGAGGAAACGTCACAGTTTGAGCCAGTGGGAGCCATTACATGTTTGTGTGAGGTGTTCAGCATCAAAACGAGAAGCTTATGACATCAATCATTTCACAAGGAGCTCATGACAACAACCTTTTTGGGGGCTAATGGTGTACATCCGTGAAGTTATGAATGCATCCTTCACAGGTGTGACAACTGCCCACGGAGGGAGGCTTCCATCCCATCCATGGCAAGAGCACTCAATGAGGGATTTTACACTGATGAACTATCACATGGCAAGTGAAGCAGATGTGGCTTATTTCTGTGACTGCACTTTCAAAACTTCTAATATCAAGGTTTATTATTTTATCACATTTTTTATTAATTCTTTGTTTTCTATCCTGTCACCTGCAGCAAGTTTATGGAGGCTGTTTGATAGTTTGGTAACTTAGCAAATTTATACATCATTTACTCTTAAGGACCCCCATCCCCTCCCCATCTCAGAGTATGACCTTTAAACTTGCTTTACAGCTATCATTGGAATAATTTGTGGCGAGGACAATGCTATCATAAATAATGAGGGGGGGGGGGGGGCTGAGCAAATATACTGTCAATTAGCTATTCACCCTAAACACTAATATTGCACACAAAAAGGACTATTACAGATGTCTTAGCCCTCAGGCATGGGGGGGGGGGGGCAACAGAAAATCATATCAACCTGCACAAATGTTCACTGGCCTCTTTAGTCCACCAGAGCAGCTTATCAGTTTGCAGAAAGTACAAAGCTGCCATTCTTTACTCTTTCTCAAGACCAAGAGGTCAGCCCCAGTCCTAGATGGATCTAACTCCTTTTCATCACTGCAACTCGAGAGGTAACCACAAACCTGCACACATGCTATGCTCCTTGTGATGGTTTCCTCCAACAGTGTCTCTTCCTCTGGCAAAGACTCGCCGCCTTCCACACCTGGCAACCCTTTCTGAACTTGCATGTCCCTCAGCGTGATGTCAAAGTGATTTCCCCACAGCTGCCCGAGATGGATTGGCCCATTCCTTGGATGCACATCTCCTACTTGAAGGCCAGCAGGCAGCCTAGTCCCCTCTGTAGGATCTTTGAAACTATGTGCGAGAAAAGTGTGTGAACTTATTACTGCTGCAATGACCATAATGGTTTTCAAGGCACTAATGACTGTATACATCTGTATAGGGCTGATATTGGTATACTAAATTTATGTAATGCTACCAATTGTGCAATTATTATGACTTATAGAATTTCGAAAAGAGACTCCTGATTAGCACGATCTAGCAATTATGCAAAACATATCATGAAGCTTAGCATACCCAAAACACATCTAATGTCATAATGTCAGGGAATGATGGTATACCACAGAATTTTACTGCCCATAGATTTGACAGCTAATACACACACATTAGGAGCCCCAAGATACAGTTTTCAGAGTAATCCAGCATTTTCAGATGACAGTCACACTGTAAAAATTTTCTTTCTACTGCAACTGAGAAAGCTTGATCACTCACACAAACAGCTGTATAATGCTGAATTATAGCAAAACTAGATATATCGCTACGGCGACTGATATGCCTCCGCCATAATGCATGGTTCGCCTAATAGGTCTATAGTACAATGTCTTGACAATGTGTGATGACAGTTTCACACAACTGGCAAAATATTAAAATGACAGGTTTGCCACAAATGTGCTGAATGTTCACTTTCCTAGAACTAGGTTCAATTGGATGAATGATTAAAATGTCAGAGTGCAGGTATTTGGGGAACTGATGATTTTTACTGGACTTTTGACCCTTTTATAAGTTTATGCATTGAGTAATTTTCAAGGTATTGAGAAAAAGTATAATTTCAGTATCAAATGGGAAAATAGCATTATCTAAACCTGGCCTTTGACCTTTGACCTCACAGTTCCAAAGAGAATCACTGTTAGGTTGAACATGCATAAATATGTAAGTTTCATGATGATACCTTGAGTTACTTTTGAGATATGGAGGAAAAAGTACAATTCAGCACTTTCACTTGACCTTTGACCTTTTGGCAAGAAACTTCCCACAGAATATATATTAGGTAATACATGCATACATCAAGTTAAAAAAAAACAAAAACCTTCAGGCATTGCATAAATATAAGGAAAGTAGTGATATTTTGAGGAGTTGACCTTGACCATTGACCCCCTGACCTTTGAACCATGACCCCCAACTTCCCTAGATAATCACTGCCCATTGGAACAAGCATATATACTAAGTTCCATGAAGATACCTTGAACCATTTGCGAGATATGGAGAAAAACATGAATTTTCAACCTTTTTTTTCACAAAATAACCTGTGACCTTTGACCTTTGACCCCGTGACCCTAAAATCCAAACAAAGTATCATCCCCCCAGGATATACCCTCATACCAAGTTTGATGCAAAACCACCTCACGGTTCTTGAGATATCGACAAAAACAAAACGGGACGGACGTACGGACGGACGTGCGGACGGACGGACGACCCGAAAACATAATGCCTCCGGCCACTTCGTTGGCGGAGGCATACAAAGAACTGCTCTGGCATGTGAAGGGAACAATTTGTATTGTTTTATTTTGTGCTTTAATTCGTGCCCTTTCACATCTTCAATGTGTACAATTACATACCGACTTGCAGAGATCCCTTTCACACACATGAATTGAGTTGTGACAGCTTTCTTGTCCTTGATGCCTGCGTAGGAAAAGTCTGACGGGTGAAGACCCACTGCTTGACTAAGCTGCTGAATGGCATCCAGCGTCTCTATGTTTGTCTTCTGTAAGCAGAAGCCTGAGGAAGAATGGATAGGAAGCATTAGAAACATGCTCACTGACATCAAGTCATACTGATGCACGTAGAAACAGATTTCCTTTTTAAGTTCATCCTCATAAAACCTTTTGTCAATCTACATATTCATTTATCATGCACACACAGTACAGTAGACTGTGATTTTCAACTGTGTACTCAAGGTAATAACCTCAGTGTTAACAGTCTGGGAAACCATTGCAAACTGATGACACTGCAGAGTACAATAAAAATGATGATGAAGGTAGATATTAAATCCATAGTATATTAATGCAATTATAGCAAGTAGAGAATATTAAAGTGCAGAGTTAGGAGTGTATAGTGATGGAGGCTACAAAGGACAGCATGCCTCCAATACGATGTATATCATATTGGGTACTTGGTCAATTCCACGGAAAGGTTGCATTTTATGATAATCAAACTATTGAGTGTAGATGATTAATGAAGCTTAATTAGATGATCTGGTATTGTTTACTCAAAGCAGCCTTTCACAACGGATATTTTGATACCTTATTTGTGAACATCGGTGAACATTGAGTGGAGTTATGTCCGAAAAACCTTCATTTTTCATGAAAATTGCCAGTTTTTGCAGAATTTATGTATCATTTCTGATACACTATTATGACCATAATACAGCTTGTGTAATTCTCAGATGGCTTATTTTCTGAATGTTCTTTGGTCATAGATTGCTTTTATGATGTTCTAGAACTTGTTCCGGCATCAGTAAATATTATTATCTCAATCTCAAAATGTGGTAGTTGATAGCGTCCCATAAGTCACGTTTTTGTGTCCCATCAGTCACACTGGTTTTTCCTATCCTGCTACTGTACCAATGAGTAGATATTCATACCACATGGCTCAGGGTAAGCACCAACCCTTTGCTACATTTAGGAAAGAAAATATCATTCCAGACTCTCTGTGTGTAAGAATATTTCAGAACTTACTTTCCCACATGAAAAACGGTGGTCCTCAGATGTCCCATAAGTCATGACAGCAATTTTTCGTTGCTGTACGTAATGCAATGATACTTTTCAAACTAAGTATGGTGTTTTCATAAACTGTGATATGATGGATCTAACCATGAACTGAGAAAAATGCATTTGATGCAACTATTTTCTCAAAATACTGGTTTGAAATTGCCAAATATTGTCACTTTGTCCCATAAGTCACAATGGAATTGACCACTTATATGTAGTTTCCATCTTAAGTGCAAACGCTTACTGTGTCTTCATTCAGCATATTACATTTGATATCTTTGAGGGTTAGAAACCATTTAACACTTGATACATATGTAGGCCAACCAATTTCTTTGTGTTGTACAGTATTTGCTTGTAAACTAGAAGAAAGCAACCATATCTTATGAATGTAAAAAATGACAGACAGAAATACTTCACCTGAACTTGGGTCTCCTTTTCCACTATTCCCTAAACTTGATCACCAGGCAGGAAGGGATGTTGCCAGCTTGCAAGTGATTGAACCTTAATTAATCTCATGTTATCCATTAGAGAAATGCCTGACAAATTGCTGGGACTATTACTTTTCAGGATAAATGTCACTGTCTTTTAATACTAAACAGGACGTAGGACTTAAAACCTCACCAGTAATCAAGGCATTAAAAAAAATATGGTTTTATATCAGATCTTAACACAAAAGTGACTGTGTGGTTTTGTGCTTTTTTTTTTTTTTTAGCGAGTTCCAGAACCAACCATGATTGATAGTCTCATTACCAGACTTCTACTATGGAACAAAATGGATGCACTTGCCAGCCATGCAGTCCTCAGTTTTGCCCTTCTGCTAATATATGAATACTCAATAATATTATGATTTTTTTTTTTTTTCCTTTGCTCACAAGATTAAAAATAAATGTTCATACCTTTTTTTTTTTAGATTTTTCTTTGTGTGCATGTAGCTCAAAATTATAGTATTCCACTAGCTATAGAGATGACAAAATACACCAAGAGCTTATTGGCCACAGATGGTAAACTTCCAATGATTGCACGTTACTATGACACCATATCATAGAATTGATATATTTGGTGCAAAATCACATTAATGGGAAGCAAAATATCAATACAAAAGCAAAGTTATCAAATCTAACATTATTGAAACCTCCCTTCTAAGTTTTATTTAATGCAACAGTCATGTGGATGATACTTTGTGTTGGGATAGATTTTTCACTGATTTCATTCCCCTCATCCAGCAGTTACCTGTAAAAACCACTGCACTGTCATCCCCATGCTGCTCTCCCCTTTTTCTCTTCTTACGATCCTTAAACTTCTGCCTGAATCGCACCACAATGTCTTGGTCCTCCCCCGACTGACCGTCTCCAAACGTCTTAGTCTCCAGGAAAGATCCGTAGTGCTTGGCCACCAAACGATGCAAACAGGTCCTCTGATCTTTGGAGTTCACGCTGTCAAACGTGAATGTCTGTTCGCTCTCTCTCGCCTCAACATATCTGATGAAGTCCAGCACTCGCGAGAGGGCAACTCTCGCTTCTTGGAACGCTAGAACTATGGGCTCTTGTGAGATGTGAATTTCTACTTCTCCACTAACAGGCACTTTGTGGTTCACTGTTCGCAGATGCGGGTACAGGTGTCGCACGGACCTGTGGATGATCGTCCGCGCATCCTTTCTAGTGAAAGTTCCCAAGTTGAGATCGGCTCCAAGGGGTTTGAGATTCTTCCCATCAGGTGAAACCTTTCCAGCTTTTCCCTCCTTTGCATAAGTGGATTGGAGAATTTCTAGTTCTCTGGCTGCAAATTTTTGGAGCTCTGTCATCGCATCCACCCCAAGAATTTGACATAGTTGTTTTTCTTGCTCTTCTGGTGTGTCAGACTGATATGATTCTGGCATTGAACATGAAGCAGATGCATGTGGTTCACTTTCATTATATTCCTCATTGATGCTACCTTCTGTGATTTCTATACTGTTTTGGTCCATGATGGCACAGTCAAAAGCTGGCCGATGGCTATGTCTCTCTTTCTGCAGACCCACCTCTCGACACACTTTGTCTTCATCCTTGCTTCCAACACATGCCAATTTTCCATCCTCTGAGATCTCGGTGACGACAAAGTCTTCAGAAAAACTCTTGATCCTACCCATGAAGCCCTCATGGGTGGACATGAAGCGTTCAATGCCAAACATGGTTACTCCCCACCTCACCTGGACAACAGCTAGCAGTGAGAATACCAGCAGTAGTGCTCGTAGTTGAAAGTATAACTGCAAGAGAAATTAGTGGTAAAAAAGGGGGCAGTTGCAGGGGCTACACAGTACTAGGACCTGATTCAAATAGAACTATCATTGAATGTGATTAATATCCGCCCACCTAAACCCGAGGGAGTTAACTCATTCCACAGTATTTTGGTATGTTTTTTCATTGAACAAAAAAGAGTGGTTAGCATGGCAATGCATTATTCAACATTGACAAAAGGTGTGTTTTGCTCATACACCATTTCACTCGTATGGGAACCTGGTGGTCTGTGTATTAAGTCTATGGATATTTCAGTATTCAGAATGGAACTTGGGCTGTGGAATATAGGATTCAGGTCTCGTACGGAGTAGTATCGGGCTAAATTTCAACTTAAAATACTTACAATCAATAGTCCAATTATTGACACCAGGATACATTGATCATTAACATTTGGTTCCGCTAATACAATAGTCCATTTCTGTCCAGTTTGACGACTTTAATCTATTAAATGATTCGGTCAAGAGGAATCTGTGAGGACGACAACTGCTCCGTACAACAGATTGAAACAGTATAGACCTTATGCATTGACGTCATCACTCGCTTGACAACCTCTTGCGACGCCATCTTAGAGGGCAAGCGAAGTCCTTGACATCGCAGAGGCGTGCAGCTAGTTATGTGCTTTTCCTATGTGCGCTAGCGGCGATCGCCTCACTCGCCGCCAGTCCCAAAGCTAGTGGCAGGTTTTTTTTTTACCATCAAACAAGTTTGACATGACATGACACATTATGCAGCAATATTTGGGTAATTTTCTCACATTGTGCAATCGAAATACTCACAGTAACTAGAGAATTCCGAGGTTATATCGCAGAAATTTGTATCCATAGCGCAACATCGCCGTTCGCTGAATGTATGTCGCCATTTTGAATTTCATTAGCCAATCACATGCGAGGTACGTGTTTTAGTAAAAAACACGTAGAAATCTACCTCACATGTGATTGGCTAATGGATTTATAGGTTGATGAGCTGTTACGACCGCTGGTAGTTGCATCTTTTTTCATGAAAATTGTGCCAAAATGTTGAATATATCATTAACCTGGTGAGTGCAATGCATACCTCAAATGTCGATTTTGCTATACAAGCTTGAATTTCCCGTATCTAGGGCTGTAGATTACATGCAATAGAAAAAACAGTAAAAGAAACACCGATGTTGCGTGTAAATGCCCATTGCCTCGCGTGTAAAAGCACGCTCTAGCAACGCATCGCTTGCCCTCTGAGGGAGGGCGCCCTTCAGTTGGTAAGACCGTGTGATGTCATATGCATAAGGTCTATTGACTGATTCTGTGACGCGCTATGTGTATTTTTGGCATGGGCAGCGTCATTACGCGGTGTCTCAGCCGACCCCCCCCCCCTTCCCACTCCCCACCCCTCTCCCTACATTAGCACGCGTGCAAAATGAAAAACTGATGCATGGTTGCTTTAGCCAATAATGGGCGTCTCTTACTGAGTGCGCGAATGCTTGCTTAGTGCGCGAACCTTTGTTACAAGTGCGCGATAAACATGTTGCCCGTGGGGTGGGGGAGAGCAGGGGGGGTCGGCTGAGACACCGCAATTTGAGCTCATGGCTGCGCCCAGTGCCATAAAATGTCTGCTGCCCTCAACAAACCCGAATCGGTCAATAGCCTTACCCTTATCATGCTTTATATTTGAGCAGGCACTCTTGCTGCGAGACATTGTGTGGCGCCCGATCGCTCTCTGCTGGTGGGCGCGTTTCACTCAAACCCTTTCGCTCGCCACTACACCATGCTACACACAGAGCAGAAAATGGACCTGTTCAAAGGCTAAGAACATTGTAACTCTAAATTTAACTGCTAAATGCCTATTCATATAGCAGGGCTGCCAACTCTCACGCATTGAGCGTGAGATGGGACTCAAGCAATTCAACAAATTTTTACTGTCTCACTCTGATAAACGAAATCTCACGCTAAACCCCCAAAATGGAATGTACATGACCCAATGACTACAAAAATCTCTAAATTCTCTGATATTCCCAATATCGATATGCCCAAGCCCAAAATTTCGAGATTTTCCCGCGCGGGTGTAAAGCTTAATCAATAATAATCGTTTTCGGTTCGCGTGAGCAAAGACGAGCTCCCTACGATTGGTTTCATGTGAGCGTAGCTTGAACTTTTGGCAAATTACAGTACATGTATGGCTATGACGTGTGCTTATCGCTTTACATACACTGACTGTGTACGTAGTACGTACGACCGCACAGCAGGCCGCCAGGCGCTAGCCAGGAGGTCGCTCCGCTCCCTCTTAAGTGTCTCACGCCAAACTCTCACTCAAGGTTGGCAGCCCTGGGGGCCTGATATAGCTGATGCGCAAAGTGCCACGTATGCAAAAGCTAAAAATTAAAGGTTGCATCAAAAAATGAATGAATGAACAGGAGGTATATTTGATATGGAGATGAACTTGTAAAATTTACTTGTAGAATCTAGTCGTATTAAAAAGGCAGTGTATACAACCACACGCGTGTGTCTTTACCATCCAGCCACACGAGTGTGGTTGTAGCCATGGCCCTAGTTGCTGGATACAGCCACACTCATGTGTATAATGTATACCACACACACGAAGAAGCTTTTATTGCGTAGCGGGAATGTGTGTGTGGCCGGCCACATCAACACGCGATCATGCACCACCGCAAAGCGATGAACATGAACCTGCCTCCTAGATTAATCCCATTTAATATTATCACACCATCTAGACAAATTTACTTTTTTTTTTCATTTTTAACTTTATTCTCATTTTCTTGATTTGATGAGGTAAATTTAAAGTTACAATCGATTTTGATACATCGTGTCGTTATTGAGACTTCGCCTTCATTCGTTCGGGTACTCGCAAATCGCGCATCCACGATCCAGCGTACACAGGCAACCGGCGCGCGAGTCCGGGTCCCTGCTGGGGCGGGCGGGCGGCACAACTGCGCTGGCTAGGCTGCAGCTGCACTGAGCGATCGCTAGCACACCACTAGCAGTCCCCCAATTTAGCGGCAGTTGTAACTTTGCTGTCAATTCTAAACCCATCATATCAAGCAAACAAGATGAGAATGGAGCAAAAAATATATTTGTAAAATAACAATATTAAAAGGTATGGAAATGAGGTTACTTTCATCACTTTGTGAGCAAACTGATTGTGTGGCGTTTACATTGTACGTGTTTGACATGCACGCACGGCGATCATCTTCTCCGTACCGTGTGTGTATCCCTATGTACATGTACATTACACACGAGTGTGTGGCTGTATCCAGCGACCCGGGCCATGGCTACAACCACACTCGTGTGGCTGGATGGTAAAGACACACGCGTGTGGTTGTATACACTGCCTATTAAAAATTACTCATAGAAAAACATCGTTTCATTATTCAAGACCAAAACAATTTGAAAATGTGGAAGTGCACAACTTGTATTGTCTTTTTTATTGATTTTTTAAATTCAACATGATTTCTAGATATGGAACGTATTCTAGACTAGTATCATTTTAGCCATTATTGCTCACAGGTGCTTAAATTTGTGTTTCTATTTTCATCGCACAGGAATACCGATGTGTTGACTCAGGACGCTCCCACAGTAAATAATAACCCTAAGTGGCTATGCCTAACTGTAATGTTAATGTTTAGGCCTACATTCTTTTTTACAGGTGATAAATTACAGGAGGCAGGCCTACCTTGCCAACTTGTCAAGTTGAAATTTACCGTCTTCGAAGTCCGCTGTCAGGCTGTCGGCGCTGACACTTTCGGCCTTTGACTTTGCAAAGTGCTTTGGCTGCAAGAGTCTGCTAGCTTTTGGCAAACTGGATGGGAGATGGGAATTGGAAGTTTACCGCGTTTGACGTTATACAGCCTGTAATTTACAGTCTAATGTTTAATAGTCTTTAGATTGACGAAAATTATGCCTGGAGCTTTGCTTCTATGGTCGTCCATGCCATGCGCACGCATACGTATGCACGTGGAACGGAGCAGAGCTGCAGAGCTAGCTCAGCTAGCTCAATGAGGAGGTCAGCCAGCACCTGCCCTGGATGCCTACTCGTAATGCCTGGCGTATCTCTTCGATATGCTAGCACGACGACTGTTTGTTTCATCAGTCTACTAGTAATGCGCATGCTTGCGGTTGCATCTTTCTACACACTGAGCTCACAGACTGTGTGTGTGGTAGGCTGCGTTCACATAGAAGTATACTATTCGGGTATTCGGGCTCGTTTTTCGAGGGCACGCGAATAGCTTGAATCGAACGATAGGATTTCCTCACACCGGTTCACATAGGAGGGCACTATTCGAAAGTACCGAAAAGCTGCGAAAAGTATAGCAAAGTGGGAATCGAACTTGTTCGAATTTTTTTGCAGCGTATACCGTCTCTCGTTTATGAAATAAAGACAATTTTGGTCTGGATTTGCCCTTTAGCAAAAATAAGCATGTAAACTGACATTCTGATGCAGTTTAGTATATTGTTAATAAGATTTGCTAGGATGGAGGAGGAAGAAATCCTCACTGCATGGGATAGTGAGTTGACGGTGCGGGTGATGGTGTATTCGGGGCCCGAATAGCGAATACCGAATAGCGAATACCGAATAGCGAATACCGAATACTTCTATGTGAACGCAGCCTTACGTCCGGATAATTTTGGACGAATTCATTTTTACTAGCGATGATTTCTGTTTCTTCTTAAATAGAATTATCAAAATATAGCAATCAACAAAGTCAAATCACTAACCTACATGAATAGAATTAGCTTTTAATTAACAAACTTATACATTCACCAATTTTTTTTGAAAATATTCGATATTAGTAGTAGAAATACTAGTACATGTATTAGGATTCTCCCCTATATCAGAATGGAGAGGACCCTAGCAACTGAATAGTATCAAGATGGCGCTGATGTTGCAGCACAAAGCGTCTAAATCTGTCGCTCAACCTGCATCAAAATACTACATAGGCGACAAAAATCCTGTCATAAATGCGTTTGAGGAAGACTACAAATTATTCATTCAGTTTATGAAAAAGAGATGCGCTCCTGGATACAAGAAAAAAGATGAAGAGCCGTACGCGAGAGGGTAAGAAACTGGAGGTCTATTGCCAACCGCACATGCTCAGTCCCATATATTCTTAACTGTGTTTGTTGTTCGTTGCTGTTCTAATATTTCTATGACATGTATTTTTAACGCTAGAATCTAGACTCTATGATGTGTCTAGATAGGCCTACTAAATCTAATTTTAAAAAAAACAATGTGTAGTAGAACCTCGGCTACCTCTACTATTAGTGTAACATACAGACCCCTAGTGTAGACGTAAAGATAGTTGTCCAACACGTATCCATATCGACTGACCGTGCTGACACTGACCACTGTACATTGAAACCACCCCCTTCCCTTCTTGGCTTCTTCTGTTTGCTGCATTGCACGTAGATCCTACGTAGATTCTACACTGACTAGATCTAGAGTGCTGGACTAGGTTTAACTGTTTTTAGGGATCTATAGGACGAACATTCACGCATGACCAGTTGAGACTAACTTATATACACAGCCCAGTCGCTGTATACTATAAATAGCGACAGGGCTGTACCGGAGCGGCCCACAACACAGAGCAAGCTCAGCGGGAATTGTACGATCGCGTTGGGTTTGATACTTTACATTGTACGTCATTTTTTTTGTAACCTCAAACTCATTATGCACTTGTCAATGTAATGACTCACCCCACTACCCCCGGACATGGATGCGTCATTTGCTCGTTTGGTCTGTCAAATTTGTGACCCAGGTGTTCGTCATTTTACCAGCTTTGTCTGTCAATTTTTTGACCGAGGGGTGCATCAAAATCCCATCATTGTCGGTCAAATTTTTGACCGAGGGGTGCGTCATGGTACGTCACTTGGCTATGGAAAATAACACGCATTATTCTGAACCGAGGGGTGCGTCACTTGCTATGGAAAACTGCACGCATTTTTGCACGCTACCAGTACCGTATACATGTACCGCGAGTGAAATTACAGTGAGCGTTTTCCCGCGGCAAGTGAAAATCGGGAAGCGTTTTGGAATAAGAGGGGAAAATGCTTGCCAGAATCTGGCAAGCAAATAATTTAAAAGCCACCCTTTCTCCTCACATTTTCTAAATAATGTTATGTGGTGACAAAGGCGAATTTTTGACAGTAAAAGAAGCGGCAGCAGAAGAAACTGCCTGCCGCATGCCATTTTCTGCTCGCGGGATTAGCCCGACGAGACGCGACGCGCGACGCTCGCTGTTAGTACGCTGTGCGAATCCCGCTGTACTCGCGGGAATGCCGTGGCGCGGTGTGTACCTGCGCTGCAGTATACATCCACCGGACTAGCAATGGCCGCGCACACACAGCGCATCTGCACACATGTGATTGTCATGTATGGATTGCATGCACAGAATACACACTACAAATGTACGGGCTTAGTATCGTAGCATGCAGCAGCGTGATGTACGGTGAATGACGGTACGGTGCTTACAGGGCCAGGGTAAGGGAAACTTGCCGAAACTTTTACAAATTATGTTTACGAACCAAAAGAAAATGAAATTGATTGAATAAAACATATGCAAAAATCGTTTCAGTATTTTCGGGGGTGCGTCAAATGTACCGAGGATGTCCGTCAAAAAAGTGACCGAGGTGTGCGTCACTTTCAACCTGTTGTCCGTCAAAAAAGTGACCGTGGTGTTGGTCACTTGCAGCGTTTTGTCCGTCAAAAAAGTGACTGTGGTGTCCGTCAAAAACCCCGTGTGGTCCTGAAGTCAAAAAATGACCATGACGCACCCATGTCTGGGGGTAGTGGGGTGTGTCATTACATTGACAAGTGCATTAAATGTAATCTTCATTAATGATACTACATAGCTATGTTATCGATATTGACATAAGAATAGATCTAGACATTTCACAACTTACCGAAAATGAAGATTATATGCAGCATGTGCGATCGGTACATCAGAGTGAAAATTGGGAGTTCATGCGATCTGAATGCACTTTTAAAGGTCAATCTTTATAAGTTTTGTAATACAATTGTGTTGTGGTTCCCCGATGTGATGGCGAGGCCCCACCTATCTGACGCACGGCGTCTGGTCGGGCTAGCATGAGACTTGAGTACATGCAGTGGTTTTGCATTCTTCGCTATCACTGGGGATGTGACTGTTAACATGTTCAATTTTCTAGACTTCTACAAAATTAGATGATCTAGTAGAGTAAAACCCCAGTTTTTGGCGATCGTTAACTGGCTGTTAACAATCGCCCCATCACTGTACAGGCATGCTAACCTGGAAACATTAAACTGCACATTACTTGAATATAAGACCATTCTGAAGCAAATAATTTTTACACAATAATAGATATATAATGTACTCTTAAATGAATCCCATAAGGATTGGAACAATCATCTCCCAGCATTCCCACTGATTCCCACTGAGCAGTTACTGGCCATCCCCTTTAAGTGTCCGAAAACTGGTGGTTTTACTCTGTATCTACAACAATGTAGATAGAAAACCCTCTTTAAGTTTATGTTAATATGCCACGGATACCCTTTGTTGCTTGTATTCTGTATTGCCATCTCGCCGATAAAAAGTTCAAAGTGACATCTTTGTAGTTACAGTGAACATGTAGCTGTGCATATGTACTTGTTTTTTTTTTAGAATTAGTTAAGCAAGGCAAGGCCCCCATGATTTGACCATAATGCCGTCCAAAATTTGACCCCCTTCTACATGCAAATCTTTTGCGTTTGCATGTGGTCAAATTTTGGCACGGGAGGTCTAACCTTAGCATTTTTGCTTTACTGGTGCTTGGTAATGACTAATTATGTACACTCACATATAGATCAGGGGCCGCGGAACGTTTTTCAGTGTGGGGGGGCTGCGGGACCGGGGGGGGGGGGGGGGGGGGTGGTGGCAAGGTCAAGACCCCCCCCGCTTAGACGGGAAGAATCTAAGGGCGGAATCTTTGGGAATTGAAATTCATGAGTGTTGTGATTTTTTTCTTTGATTTTTTTTTTTTTCGATTTTTTTTTTTTTTTTTTTTTCCGAACCAAAAGTGTGGGGGGGCCGCAGCCCCCCCAGCCCCCCCGCTTCCGCGGCCCCTGTAGATAGTGCTAGTCTGATTCATTTACTTTGATTCATATTGAATCTTTTCTTTCCTTTTTCAGGCCCAACACTTTGTTTTCCCTGTGGAACAACTATGAAGCCAGACTACCATCTACTTACTATCAGAGGAAAGTCATTGAGATGGGAGATTTTCTTGTGTCATTGAAGGTAACTTTTATGAAAAGCTCTAGCCTCTACACTTGACCTTGCAGGATGTCAAATGAAAACTTGCATCATTTCCCTTCATTACCTCAGAACATGTCTAGTCTTAAGTATTTCAATGATCTTAATTCTGATCTATAATACATACCAACTAGGATCTAGATGACATCCAAAAGCTCTTGATCCATGTATCAACATACGGTTACAGTAAGTGTTCACTCTTTCAAATTCATTGATGTCATATGCCTAGAACATTGTTGTACTGTTGGATGGTTCAGGGTACCGTTTCATGAAAGTCGTCAGCCCTGGCAAGTTGTCAGTCTCTAGCAATCACCATAATATTGTAGTAACAGTCAGTGGGCGAGCTTCACAGGCAATCAAAACCAAGGATTTTAGGAAATCATCAGAGCCTTACAGCATGTCAGGGCCGACAACTTTCATGAAATGGTGTCCTGATTTACGGCTGACAATCAGCAAAAGCTCAGAGACATGAAAACATCAAGCGTTAACACTCTCAATCAGAATCTTTTATGCTGCCATACACCTACACTTGTACTTTTAGACATGTAGCTGTAAATAGTAAACACCCTTTGTGTCAGCAATTTGTACATGGGGAACTGCCCAGTAAAGGGATGTGGTGTGGGCAGACTTTCCCTATTTGATTTAAAACCAGATGTAAATCAGTGAAAAAAAAAGCTGTGTTGCTTCTGTGAATCGTTTCAGAAACAATGTGCCACACAGGATAGCTGGATCTTTTTTCCCTGTCATACAGGAGTACAACCTTGCTGTCTGGCAGTGCTATGGCCGTTACCTGGACCAGTTTGGAGACCAGCACATAGAGGACATTGTTGACATCAAGACGGTGAAAGAGATCTTCTTCCCAGATGGTTTGGAGACGGACAATGCGAGCTTGACAGTAAGTACTAGCTTTGTTTCCCTCATACTTCTCATGTAGATACATACTTTTCCTATCTGTGAATTAAAGAGTGAGGAATATGCTTTCTCAGAAACAACAGTATTGTAGGTACATGCAGTTATGCAGTTGTTAATGCTCCCCAGGCTTTGAAAATGTACGTGTCTCAACTTTTTCTTCACTTTTGAATAGAATGAGTGACTGTATAAATGGGTGAGTGAGTTAATCCCACACAATGTTATTCTTTGTGCTAATGCTATGTGTCCCAGTATGCAAATCTCAGACATGTGTTTGTTATGAAGTTTCATTCTGTTGATCAGATATTTGTCCATCATTTTACGTTTCCAGTTCCGGGCGCTGTATGGAAAGAGCATATGCAATTACCAGCTAGTCTTGATGACAGACCCCAAGCTGCAGAACACCCAGTCGGTAGGGTTGTGTCTGAAGATCCTGGCCTTTCTCAGACTCATTACCCAGGTGGTCTTGCCTCGAGAGCCCCTGTGTTGGTTGGTTTACAATGGTACGTACAATGTAGGCTCCCTCCTTTTTTCATTGGAGGGTACTTGTATTTGTGTCTCTTTAAAGGGATGGTATAGTATTGGTTGAGGTGAGTATTCAGCTTAAAACTTTTTGCAAGATATTTAGAAACCACTTTATAAAATGTTAAAGAAATGTGCAATTCCAAGAGGAATGTAAAGTTTATTTGATAAAAATTGGTTTTTAAATGGCAGAGATATCCAAAAACAAACTAAAACAAAGCAATCCTAGTAAAAGAAGGGTCCCACCTTTTATTTGGACGCTTCGTTTTGGATATCTCAACTATTGTAAAACCGATTTTTCATCAGATAAGCTTACAATTCCTCTTAGAATTAGAATCATACTCTTTCCTTTCATATTTCATAAGAGGTTTCTAATTATCTAAAAAAATCATCATACAAAAAAAACGTTAGAAACCAGAAGCTCCATCTCAACTGAAACTGTACCATCCCTTTAATGTTTCTCTTGTCTGAACTATAAATCAAGATATCTGTTGACTTGCTCATGGCAATATCATAAGAAAATTGAATAGATAGCCTCATCTCCTGTTTTTGATACTTTTCCACAGGTACCATTCATATCTACAGCGTCTCTAGACATTTGATGACCCTGGGGCACTCGGCACAGGTAAGTGTAGTCAACACGTAGTAATTCTGACTCTATTCCTTCACTGTATGAAAAAAAGAAGAGTGAAATGGAACTGAAAGTCAGAATAAAACACAGAATATCTGCATTGGCTTGTTTTTGCATCTTATTTTCATATCTTAGGAGACTCCCATTACAATTTTGCTTAACTTTGCACAAGTGAGTTGTTTTTTTTTTGAATTGTTGTTTCTTTTTCATCATCTCAGCCCTGCTTCTGTTTTCAAGCCCATACATAGATATTGGTACATGACATAAGTGATGAGCATTGCAACTTAAATGCATGAAAAAAAAAATATATATATATATTGGGAAACTTGACAACATCATTTGTTATTTATGGATGCTTGGATGTTTCAGTTGTCAAGCTAGTTTTTGTTTATGAGTATTTGCAAGTATGATCACCTCATAATTCTTACCCTTGCAAGGTCACTAATTCTCAGGTAATTTTTAACTGCATTGCTTGTCTTTGTGCAGTAGCAATATATTAAAGACAGTGCTTAGGTAATACATATTTTGGAGTGTTAATGCTGCTTGGTTTGTACAGGTTCTGGAATTCCTGCTCTGGGCGTGTATGTGCATGGAGAACTCCATCCCCCTGATGTCTGTGCGTTACCTCCAGTGGAGAACCACTCTTTACACAGCTGTCTGCCAGTGCTACTTTGACTGCAAGGCTCCTCAGCAAGCAGAGGTGAGTGATGTGTTTGACCATATTAATTCTGCAAGGAGATGGTTTTAATTTTCTTCACATACTTTGTCATGGCAGAATTAGAAAATAAAAATCACACATCGTCACTGGCACGACAAGACCTCGAATATACAAAATGTTAAGTGTTCAGGAGAACCAGGAAGTATGGCAGCCAAAGCACTACAATGGGATAGCCTTTCCTTTGACATTTCATGGTGGCTTCTTTTTTGAGGTAAGACAGCTAGGATTTGGACGGGACATCACTTAAAGGACAAGTTCACCTTCATAGACATGTGGCTTGGGTGAATGCAGCAATATTAGTAGAACACATCAGTGAGAGTTTGAGGAAATTTGGACAATCCGTTCAAAAGTTATGAATTTTTGAAGTTTCTGCTCACTCAAGGCTGGATGAGAAGACTACTCTAGCTTGTGATGTCACATGTGTACAACGATATAAAGAAAGAATAAAAGAAAATCAACGTATTTTCACTTTTCTCACATAACAAAAGAACACTTGACCTCTCTCTTTCAGAAGGCAAGGGGAATAATATTACCCTTAACATATGATGCATCACGCGTTACCCCGGGGTACCGTAGTACCCCGGGTAACCGCGTTGTGTAGCGCCACTTCATTTCCACTCGAGGACAGCCAGAGAAAAATGCATGCACTGTGTGTGCGTGTACATGTACATTAGTCATTCCCATGCCACTGCATGTTATACTATGCGTGCATGGAAGCTGCGATACCACTAGCGTGTGCTTTAGTGCAGTGCAGTACAGTGGCTAGCGCGCGCTAGCTCCAGCACCAAAATCATTTCCTCCTTTTTGGCACCCAGGGTACAACCTTTTTAAAAAAATAAATAATTCAACAAAATGGCTGATTTTTGTTTGGTACCCCGGGATACCATTTATGTCATCATATGTCAGTAACAAGTTGAAGAAATTTGCACTTTATTCAAAAAGGGAAGTTTTGTGAAATTCTCTTTTTATTTTCTTTATATCGTTGTATGCATATGACATCATAAATGGTAGTAGTCTTCTCATCCAGCAGTGACTGCGCAGATAGTTTAAAATTTCGTAACTTTTTAACGGATTGTCCGATTTTCCCCAAACTTTCACTGATGTTTTCTACTAGTATTGTTGCATTCTCTCAAGCCACATGTATATGAAGGTGAACTTGTCCTTTAACTGATTACATCCATGACCATTAATCCAGAAAAAGTTATTTTCACCAAAATTTCAGTTACAAGGTTTTGTCACCCCAGCAGCAATATGTGTATATTTCTCTTCTAATTATGTGTGACTATTCTATGTAGTGTGTTGTTGTGTTACCATTTGTTATCCTCTCATGTATTTGGACAGATCTCTTTTTTATTATTTTTTTTTTTTTTGTAACTCACCCACTGTTTTTATGGACTGACTCTTGTTTTATGTGTGCACTTGATCA
This sequence comes from Diadema setosum, assembly GCA_033980235.1. Lineage (NCBI taxonomy): Eukaryota > Metazoa > Echinodermata > Echinoidea > Diadematoida > Diadematidae > Diadema > Diadema setosum. Next base: position 35,711,982 of record CM067060.1, read on the forward strand.
ATGTTAAAGTATCGTTCTTCCTCTTGATGGTTAGGTGTATTTTGTATTGCTGAAAACAATGTCTGTTGGTTGGTAGTTTCATCTTGTTGCTGTTCTTTTCAATATCCTCAGTTCCATTATCATTGTTATTATTACTTTTCTTTCTTTTTGCCTAGAACTTTGCCCGCCGTGCTCTGAGCAAGGTGAATGAGCTGAGCCAGTTAGAGAAAATCAGCTCTGCCCCACCCAGTGTGGACGTTGAGATGGTTTTCAGACAAGCCACAGTCAAGGTAATTGGTTTGTCAGTGAAGTTATTGTATTTACCGTATCATTTATATCCACTTCTGTAGACTCTAACATTTTTGTTGTACAATTAACACTGTACATCTTCAATCTGTCAAACATATCTATGATTATACTTAAGACTGAATTTCAGTTTGGATGTGCAAGTACAATGTATACACATTTATCTGTTAATCTTGTCAGTAAGAAGTAAGAATCTGCAAGACGGGGGGGGGGGGGGGGGGGGGGGGAGGGGGCGGGGATCATAGTTTGCATTATAACTCATTTATTGTAACCCTCATAGTAGACTTATGTAATAATTGTGTGATGGATCATTAGTGTATGACTGAAATAGATGTGTAAGCTTTGCAAGTGTCATACCTTTTGATTGTCAGCTTGTCATCATGATGTACAGAATCTGATGTCTTTTGTTTGATCATTTGCTAGTGATCATCATGTTTCAGAGAAGTATACTGTGTGACTTACATGTAGAAGGACTTTATACTTGACTGTTTTCACTTCTGATTGGCAGCTTGGCATCATGGTGTACAGACGATCCGTGTTTGATCGGAAACGACCCAAGGGCCTCCTTCGTCCCAAGACCAGGAGCAATGTGAAAGATTCTCAATCGGTGAGTGATTCAATGTAAAATCCACTTGCAGACATAGATCACACTACAACTTACTGGAACTGGGTTGATCTTTATCTTTTGAAGGTTAAAACTAAAAAGTACATTTTTTTCTTGATCTAAAATCTTTATTCCATGTAGTTCTGAGATTCATTAGAAATGTCAATAAGAATACTTGATTGCCTCTTGGAAACTTAGAATATTGACAGATTATGTAGATAGATAATAATTAGATATGAATAACAGACAGAGCTGTATCCTATGTGGGACGCATGATTCCCCGTACAGAAAAAGAAAAATCTAACAAAAAAATTTGTACAACATAATATTTTGAGTGAAATGTTTATGGAGCGTGATATTCAACGCCAAATTATAAACTGAGAAAGAGGTAATGTACAAGTTGGAAAGAATTCTTATTTATTGTGTTATTGTGTTGCATGCTTAGAGTATTTGACTGCAAGGTTGCTGACCCCTCAAAAACGGCAATGATTTGCTATGTTTGGACTTTTTCCTTTTTCGTTATTCAATGTATACTCATTAATATACAGTGAAAGGTAAATCGGGATCCGCTATTAAGTTCCATGAGATTTTGTGTGAATCGTGAGAGACGAATCAATGTAATGTCTGGATTGTGAATATGATTTGACCACAAACAATGCACCCCTTAGCCCACGGAGGTACGTACTGTCACCTTGGTTGCCAGTGATGGACGCCTCATTTGGCACAAAACAACCAAACAGCGACTCGATGACCTTGTTAAGAAACAGGGGAACGTAAGTAGACCGGGTTTCAGAACGCCTACCACTACTCACATCCTCACTGAGTGCTGATCAAAACACAGCTGTTAACATCCACTTCACATCGGTTTGCTGTGAGCTTGATTGTCTCGTGCTTGTCAGTATCATGGACTTTTGCTGGTGTAAACTAATTTTGTCATATTGTCAGCTATCTAATCCTTAAGGCATCCTGTTTAATGTAAGTATTTTTGTCCACAAACCATTCAATTTTGAGTTGTTGCCTGTATGCGATGTAACTTATATCTACTAAAACGTACAACATATTTGAGCATTTAACACTATAGATGAAAACAGTTTACCATCATGTATTACCAGCACAGTATGTCACAGTTTGACTAGATCTTGCTTAGTAAGACATAACACTGTTCTCTTTATGATGTCGTTGCCTCATGTGTGGTATTACTGCAGAGAGAGAACTTTTTTTTTTTTTTTTGTCAGGGTGCACATTATTCATTGTTTAACATGATTAGCATATAACATATACATATTTCAGAAAATATATCATGCCTCATCTCATTTGCTGCATCTAGATTATTGTTCAGTATGTGGGAATGATTGTCACATAAGTACAGTAAAGGGATTTTGGTAGCATCAAGGCAGTTGTCTTTTGTTAGTCAAAAAAACAACAACAACAACAAACCAACAACTTAGAATTCTAACTTAGAATTGTTGCAAGTTGATTCTGTCCCTTATGGATGTACATCTTAAGTGAGTATGTGATTTACTCCATTTTTTTTTTCTTGTCACTTCCAACCTTTATTTTCAAGCCTCAAGTACCTAGGAAAACTGAAACTTAGTGCAGGCAAATTGTATTGAAGGACATAAGCCTGATTCAGTAGTCAGAAAAACCATCACATATGCCTCTTAAAAGACACTTCACTGACATAGAAGATAGAACATGATGCATTTTAGATTGAGCATTATGAACTTCAAGCCAGTCAACTTCAACATGATGTATTCCTTCAGGCTGTCATTATTGCTTATTTTTCTTTGATTTACAATGTATGTAATACAACAAAATTACTGATATATCTGTGCTCTTATGAATTGTTTTGTTTGAGGGAGTATCAATCTGGATTAATACAGGTTTTATATCAAAGTTTGCAAATGTAAACATGCTGGCACTGAGAATGTGACGTGTATTACAGGTATCATTGTTGATTGTCACTATTAACGACAGTGTGTGTGTGTCATTAACCACATTCTAATCTTCACAAGTTCACTTATGTTATCATTATACACAACAACATGCTGTTTAGTAGTGTGTAAATGTTCACTTTGATATTCTAATCATAAAGAAACCATGAAACCAATAAGAAATTGCGCACTCGAATTAAGGCTAATATGGCCTTGTTGTGAAGTACATAACACTATCTTATGTGTGTATTATAGAATGGGTAGCGCGACTCCTGTGATCTTATTGGTCAGGAGCTATGTGTTGTTTTTTAACTGGCCGCACGCTGCGTCACAGTGGTAAACATGTTATCGTGCACTTGTAGCAAGAGTATGCACACTTGCAGCAAATGTTCGTGCACTATTAAAGCAAGTGTTTGTCTACTCAGTATGAGACACCTATTGGTTAAAAATAATGCATCTAGTATTCCATGCATAATTTTTGGATGCATGATTTTCGGGCTCTCGTCTATGGCAAGCCAAAAGGATCTGCATCCAGTAGATTTGCCATCGGGTAACATGATAGAAAAATGGGTTTTTGGCAAGAAAATTATTCATTGTATAACATAGATCATACACTTGATGTCTTTTTGTGCGTAAGTGCACGTAATGCAGTTACAATGGAATTTAGCCTCAACCAACTCAGCTTCGCCTCGTTGGTTAAACATTCCATAGTTACCTTATGCACACAATTCCGACTGATGCACTCAGACCTGTGCATCATTTATATACTGTAAAAGTGGGAATTTTTGCAAAATTTTTCATGGTCAGTTAGGTAGAATGAATTTTGTGTGTTTTTAATTCGGCGGAATCAAAAGAATGAAATATTACTCATTACAAGCAAAGACACTAATGCACTTATATTTTGTGTTGGTTTCATGTTGCACAAAAGTTCCACTTTTACAGCATATTAATTATTTTTTACTTTGGTGATTTCCAATTGATGTGGAATTTACACTTTATTATCAATATTATTGCTTACCCTGCTTTTTATCATCAACATTCAGCTGTAATGCACATAAGCTTTGCATAACTCTTTAGGTGCTATTAAACATACTTGTATATGCATTGCAGGTTGTTAAGATAAAGATCAAGCAAAAGGAATACGGTGAAGAGGTGTATTGATAAAGCATTTGCCTATGCATCACAGACCTGCTTCAGTGTTTTAGTTTGCTACTATGTTTAATGCAGTACACTGAAGAGATGGCAGTTGCTATATCTCATACTTGTATATATTATGCATCATAACTGGCTGGAACTGCTGAGCATTGTCAACATTGCCTATGACATACGACACATCTTAAAATTCTGCATTATGCTGTAACATAAAATTATGCCTTGCAAATTTGACGCATCATGATCTGGTGAGTGAACTACTTGCTCTCAATACTGATTCTCATTGTTACTCCTCTAATGTTTTTTTTTTTTATTTTTTAAATGCACTATATTAGCCTTTGTAAGTCTTGAGTGAATAATCAATAAGTGCTGATATTTTGACATTTTCTTCTTCGAATCTCTGTATACCAGTGGAGTATCACTTAATGTGTAGAGGTGCTGCGCAGTTTGACTACAGCAGTTTTATCTTTGCCTGTCCTCTGCTTTTTTTTTTTTTGTATTGCGTGACTTTAGCAATGATACATAGTTTTTCTTTTGTGCATTTTAGTGTGTCTTTGATACTTTTTTCTTCTCATTTTCCACTCTTAAATGATGTTCACTGTCATGTATGCTGATAACAGTTTCACGTACACTGTATATTTGACTTTTCATTTGTGGCACCATGATCTGGACATTTTGGATTCCATTTTCTTTTTTCTTTTTTCCAAATGAACATTTTGAGAACAATATAAGTGTTTGGTTTGCTCTCTGTATAATTTTGCCATCAAATCTATAGTAGAAAGGGATATCTAATCTTATTGGCTGGGCATAAAACCTTTTAGTGTCTGCTCTTTAAAAAATGATATCAACTTTATTCGTTGTGCCAACTACAGATTCCCTGGCCCCGAACACCCGTGGAGAAGCTTCTGTCCGACATGTTTGAGGGCAGCGCAGCCCAGTTCCTGGCCATCTTGGAGACCCTGGCCGACAGCACCCGCCGTACCCTGCTGACCAGTCCGGCTGCCCCGGACACAGAGGACTACATCCTTGACACCTTCTCCGAGCTCTTCTTTGCTGGGATGGAGATCATTTCTGGTATGATGCAAGTCCAGACTATGGTTTTTTTTTTTTTTTATGTTTTGGTGTGTGTGTGTGTGTGTGTGTGTGTGTGTATGTATGGTGGCTTTGCAAAATTTCTTTAGCATTTCTATTATCCACAAACCATCACTGCTGTCTTATGTGGAACCCACTATCTGTTCTTGGCTTTATATCAGCAGAATTATAATTGTGTAATCAGGGGGACATTTTATCAAGCATTTTATCAGATATTTTTCAACAGATTAATTTGCTTGTAGCCAATCAGAAGCAAGGATTTCAGTAACTAGATTACTTTGAACAGTCTGTCAGAAATGAAAAAAAAAAATGTCTGATAAAACACTTGACAAAATGCCACTAGCTGTAAATGTCTCAAATTCAAACTTGGTTCAGCCATTGACATTATACAGTCAGTATAGTTTTATACTCAGTTACTAAGCATGCATGGTATGTAATTCAGTTTTGTAATTTGTTAATGACAGGCAGTTAGATGATATAATTAATGTGGCATGGATTTATCACAAAGAAAGTGAGATATTGCAGAGAGTATGGCATCTAGATCGGCAGTATATTTGATGAAATAAGTGCCCACTGTGTATCAAACTTTCACCTGTACATTCATGCCCAAAGGCGGGGGAGGAAATCGCCCACGCAACCCTCAGTCGGTCAGCGACATCAATCTGTCGGGAGTCGTCCTGGACCGCTCCCTCATCGAGCTGGCTGCAGCCGCTGAGGATGGCATCCACATTTCGGCCGTGGTGCGGTTCATAAAGTGGGCCTACAATTACGAGCAGTGGGAGGTGTACGAGGCTCTTGTTCACCCCACAGTGGACTTCTTGAAGGTATATAGGCAGTCACTTACCTTTTTTTATAAGAAGCTTTTTTTTTTTATTTACAGGAAAATAAGAAAATCTGTGTAAAAACAAAAGAGAAGAAGAAAAAGTTGAACTTTGTGTATGTGTGTGTAATTTCATACTTTGAAATTGTCTGACTTAGATGTTACAATTTTGAGAAGAGTATAATGTTTCATTGTCATTATTATAATCTCTTTTTTTTTTTGGGGGGGGGAGGGTTGTGGTAATGCATGATTTTCACGATGAGACTTTGTCTGCTTTCCTTCTGTGTTAAAGGTGCATAGTCCCGGTAGTGTAGAGGGCGCTGTTGATGATACTGCCAATCACTGTTAGCATTGATACGAAGATTACCGAAGTTGAGCTGTCATCAAGAGTAAAGCGTGTAGGTGTTGCTAAGTAACGTTTCCTTCGTTGTCTTCTCTGCGCATCACGCAGTCTGTAGTAATGCCAGGGTGCGTGCATATGTGCTTCTTACTATGACATCACAAAATAAGTTTGCTAAAGCTGTTATCCCCCTCAGCCGAATCATGAGCCGAACTGTGATCGGACCACTGACTACAGTGGATCGGACTTCTTCGGACTCGGGGAAGTGGGCCACAGCGTAAGCGCTAAAGAGGAGTCGATAGCGTAGGATCTGTATAGGAAACTTGCGCCGTGCGCCCGCGTACGCATTTGACTAAACCACTGGGACCATGCACCTTTAATTTCAAAGAAGAGGACATGTATCCTTAGTTCATACGTAATTGCATCATAATCACTCTTACTATGCCATGCAGAGCTGCATTGTACAGTTGCTTATTAGATTGATGTTAATACGGGAACACACACCACATGATGTTTGTAAAGATTCGCTTGTGCAGCTCACTCTGTCTTTGATAGTGTAAGATTAGAAAAGAAAGAAAGGAAGTTATAGCAATTATGCTATGTTGTGTGACTGTGTTTCCAACATACAGTAAAGTGTGGCAATAAAAGAACAGCAATCAGGACAAAAATGTTATAGTAATGCAGTGTTCTCAAGAGAGGGATAAATGAATGTATCAATCTTGTAAGATTGCATTTGCATATTTTTTTTTTCAATGTGAAAAGTTAAAAGCCAAAGAAAATAGCAATGTAACAACCATCCTGTATCTGCTTGTTCTCTTGAAATAAATGAATGAGTGTTTCCCCTTGCATCTGGTCATTAAATGACAGCATGTATTCAAAAGACATTGGTCACAATGCTGTTAATCCCTAAACCTCTGTTCCCCCTGCCATCAGAGTCAGTCCAACAACCGATACACCCACGAGCTTCTGTCTCTGGAGATCCTGCAGGCCATGGAGCCACTCAACCCAAACCGCAAGTCCAAGAAGTCTCACTCGCAGGTTGATGAGACCAGCCAGGGAGAGCACCCGGCCCTACCACTTCCCCAGGCAGCTGGAGGAGGTGAGATGCAGTGATGCCCCTCAAGGGCTATCTCACTGAGCGGTGAATTTTTGGGAATGTAGCAAATTTTGGCAAATTTTTGGTTTCATCAGGATTCATAAACAATTGCATTCAAATTTGGAAACAGTTTTCATTGTTGCAAGGAGCCTTTTTTCTTTCAGACAAGTTATGACAATAAGAGCTGTTTGCGACAATGAAAACAATGTACAAATTTGATTTCAACGGTTAACAGAATTTATTGTAATTTATTTACAAACCCTATCAAAACCTAAGATATGGCTATGTTCCCCTGAAGCGCCTGCCTAACTGGTTAAATGCTGATGTGACATTCATTTACAGGGGTCGCACTTAACTTTTTTTTTAACTAGCCAGGCGGACTACTTAGAATCAAATTTTGACACTGAAGCAATATTTTGGCTAGCCAGACGGACTAGTAATTTCAGAATTTTATGATTTTTAGCTAGTCCGACGTGATTTTGGGTGGCCAATGGCCAGCGGACCATCGCCAATTTTAAACCCTGATTTACCCTGTCTGTGTACAGGCACTTTACATCTAAACTTGCCAAGCTTTTTCATCAGCATTCAGTGATCTATTCAGACTTGACGTATGAACTAGTCTTTTGTTCAAGCATATGGCTCAATGTGCCTGATACCGTTTGCTGACTATTGCCAATCACGTGGGATGAACCATGAGGGGTCAGCATCATTCACCTGTTTTGTTTGGGGGTTTTTGTAGGTGGGTAGGGTGACCTATGGAGTGAAGTTGGTAGGCCCACTCAGGTGTGGCAATGTGCCCTAATCCCACTGGAATGGCATGCTGACACAATAGGGATTAAGGGGATCAAGTAATCTCCATTCATTCACAATTAGTTTCCAGACATCTGTGCAAATCAGTGAAAAAAGGCATTCCAGCATGGACGGCTGTTGGTGAACAAAACACAGTAAAGGTTAAGACTATAGCATGAAGGGCGACAGAGGGAAGGCAGAGAATCAAGCAAATTTATTAATTTGTTTAAAAGGGAAATTATCTTGTGAACATGTTTTCCTTTATGGAATATGGTTAAGTTGTTTTCATACAGATTAATAGCTCTGCTTTTTTCATTCGCATCTATAGTGTGGAACTTTTAACTGCGAGTTTATTGATTTTGAGCAATTTAACATAGTGAAAGTTTTGATAGTGGAAGAATTTTGAGCTTGCACAAAAGTGATGCTTAAAATAAAAGAATTATACACCAGCAGTGTGAAATTTGTGCACGTGTCAAAGAAATGATTTTCAGGCTGTGAAAATGCCTCAACTAGAAACAAAATGCAACACACTTTATCGTGCTGATTTGACAGGCCAAGGATCAGTCTCCATGCAAGATCACTGGGTCCATCTGGCTGAGGTCTTACAGTCGTGCTCAAAAGATCTCTTAGCAGTAAGTGAATTCTTACTTTATTTGTTTGTTTGCTTTTTAAGAAAATGTCATTATTGACGGATTGTGACAATACCTTGCATGTTTGTTTATATGTATTTAATACTGTGTGTTAAGTCAGTTTGGTCTGAAGAAATGAAAATGTTTGATATTTAATGTGACACAAGTATGAAAAGTTGGTCTAAATTGGCACTGGTATGTATAACCCGTGATAGTGTATAGTGTTTGTGTAATAACAGGCAAACTTGATATGCACTCCAAGCATGTAACATTTGAAATGTGCGATGAATCAAATACTTTCAGGAATTTCTTCACAGTATTATGCTAATCAGCGTGTCGTATTATGTGCATACTTTGAATCAATAACTAACTAGCCTGAACCTTCAGTCTTGTAACTCCTGTCATTGTATATTGCACATTTGTATGAATACTGTAACAAGGAAGAATTTACAGTGCATGTGTAAGTTTTGATTTGCATAAAAGAGGACCCATTGTCGCCCAATCCAAATGATCAGGGCAGCTTTTTATATGACTGTAATGATTGGTGTTTGATCAAGTGATATGTTCCTTTGTCATCTGTATTGTTTTTTCTCATTCATGTGATAAATGCTGACATTAGCCCTCTGTCCATTTACACCACACCAGGAGTCAGTGGATCTGGACATGGTGGTGGACGCTACCCTCTTCCTGTGGGGACGGGTCAAGTCTGTCTTCCAGCGAGTCCAGACAGGGGCTTCGGACAGTGGCAAGTACCTGCAGAGACTGGACAACCCAAGTAAGGTAATGATAGCCAGATAAGTTTCTTTTGCATTGTTGGAATAGATAATACATTTGTTTATGTTGCAGCTCCACTCCCTTAATGAAATCATTAGAATTGTGAATTTTGTTTGTTTCTTTCTTATATGGGCAGCTAGCTAATAGCAATGGGAAGACCATTTCATTAGTACAAAATAAAAAAAGTATATTTGAAGTGCATTTGATCAGTGTAGATCAGTGTAGATCAGTGTAGGTCATTCATCAGATGTTACAAAATGGAAGAGTTTATTATTTTTTCTGTTGTTGTTGGTATTGTTTTTGTTTGTACATTCCACTTTCCTGCAATGAGTAAAGTAACAACCCCCTCTCCCTCCCCCTCCCACCCCCCCAACCAGTGGGTTCACATACTGAGTGTCCTGCATGAGGTTGTGTACTGGTGCGGCATTGCTGACGTTGACCCTGGACTCACAGCTGAGGTTGGGATCAGACTGGCCCTGGTCTTGGAGAGTCAGGCCACCACGGAGATGAAGGAAAATGGTGAGACTTACATAGACAAACATACACTGTCGTAGTTACGATAAACATGAGAACAAAATGAATAATACCGTATGTGGCATATGTTTTGTAGTGATAACTGATAGTAGATTTCAGTGTGAAGAGGATGTTCTGTTTTCTCTATGATAATGAGTTGTCTTTTTTTCCCCCCCATACTGTCCACTGTAGCCAAGGCAAGAGGTGTGTCTGCTGAGGAACGTCAGAGTCTGGATGACGAGGGAGCCATGTCTCCCTACCCCAAAGGTGAGATCACCGCAGATTACTATAATCTTAGCCTAGCAGTGATGATAACACCGAGCTTTGTCAAGATCATTGAGAGAAATGGCTAAATTGAATTTGAAGTTACAGTAGCAGAAAAAAGAAGAAGAAGCAATTCCTCATTCATGACTTTACTGTAGTTATGATTGAGCAGGCAAGTTGCAAGTATTACAATGATAAGGTTGATGAGAAATTGATTTTGTTCTAGTGTCCTAGAATCATTAGTAGTGACTTCTCGCTGAGATACTTTCTGATGGTCGTTGTGACCGTGACACAGTATAGTAGGACACATTTGGATGCTGTTGCTGTAAAAAAGTGAAAATAAACAGTTGGGTCAGGTCAACCCTTTACGCCCACTGGCGTGTAGGGCAGAGACGAAGGCTCTCCACCCGTCTCTGTTGCTGGCCATCCGCTGGAGAGAAGCCCAGGACTGTCTGTGGTTTGATATTTCAAAAATATAATACCATGGCATGATGAAAGTGTTCTTTTTGCCATTTATGGGAAATAGTTTGATGTAGTCATATACTCTGTACATTGCCTTTAACGGCTGGGATGACAACTTCAGTTTGTAGACCGTCACCATTTGTTACCATAATCAAGCATCATAAGATCTTGTGTATCCAAATCGTTGAATTAGTTGATTAGGGTAAATGTGAATGGAGATACACTGTTTGACAGCTAAAAGTGCACTGGTATGGACTTTCATCCCAGAATCACCCTACCGGAGCGTGCTTGGGAGTGAGGGGCGGGGCACCCACATGGGGCGAGCCAGTGGTATCACCCTCTACGCCGCCTCCATCCTCCAGCAGGGACCTAGGGAGCAGCTACTCCTGGCCCGTGAGATTCTGGAGAGGGCTCTGCAGGGCGTCTCGTTTGCCAGGACCGCCGTGGCTCTGACCGATGGAAAGTCCATCGCCGATGTCAGTTGGGTCAAGGTACACCTGTTGTCAGTCATTCATTTCCTATTGCTCCCAAGTCTCCTTCACTGGTGGTCATCTGATTAACCCAAAGGGCATTTAACTTTTGATGTGCAGGCTAAACTGAATTCTGCTCTGTTTTGTCATAGACCTGCACACAATTCATTTTTCCAAGCATATGAAATGAATGAAGACAAGATTAACCCTTGCTTGTGCAAAAGCTAGATCTGCCAGTTCTGCCAATTCAACATTTATGCTGTCTTTGTTAGCTCTGACTGATCTGACCTTTTTTTTTTCCTTAACTCCACCTCACTTTATGATAACTACATACCAAGTTCTGTTAAAAATCTGTGTTATTTTATGATAAGTTTGTGTCTACAGTGCACATATTTGAATTTGGTTTTGGTTTTGAAGCCTTAGATTGCACAAAATTGCCTTAGATAAATTCCTTGTGCATACAGTGTTTGTTTTTTGTTTTGTTTTTTTCAATGGATTGATGGTAGTAAAAGCAATGAATATCAAAAAGTTTAGGGGGATAAATTTGGAAACAATATTCATCATGTGAAATGGACATTTGTTCTTCATGGTAGTGTATTCCACACAGAGTATTTCACTGCAAGGCATGTCCACTCTTTACAGGATCTTGTGTGTGCTGATGACAACAAAGACGCAACCACACCCTCAGCCCCTGATGCCTCCCAGCCTCCAGCGCCGCCCCCTAGTACTGCCCAGCAGCCAAATGTAGACCCTCCTCCATCCACCGCTGCTGCAGCTGCCCCGCCCAGAGACAAGGAGGAGAATCCCGACGGGGTCCACAATACCATTATGGATCTGCACCTGGAGCTGCTCTACATGTACCACAGGGTGTGTCAGAAGCTAGCCGGCACCCTGGGCTCCAGGGAGCGCAAGGGGTCGAGCAAGGGTTCCATCAAGAGTGGCGGGCCTGGCAGTAGGATGTCCGGCTCCAAAATGTCCAAAATGGTAAGTGCTTGAGTAGAGTTGGGATCCGGTTTAATGCCTGCTAATGTGCACTCAAAAACTTTCGACAAAATAAGAAGGACCAGTCTTGCACTTTTTGTATCATCACTCTGCACCATTTTGACAAAATTTAATTGCTATGGATTCATAAACTTTGAATCAAAAAGTTTCATGCCTAAGAAACTCTTTGCATTGATATACATATCAATCCACTGGTGAAATAATTGCTAGTCTGAAGAAAGATTCATGTACACATTTCATATAGTAGTCTGCACTTTAATGAGGAGACAGAATCATTGGAGTAGGAAATGGTTTTTGAATACAGTGATCACTTGGAGGAGATTTTCATCAAGGTTTTGGATGAGGTTGTATTCTGTAAATCCATGTGCCTGTCCTGACATACTTTGTCATGAAGTTATCAAGATATTTCTTATTTCTTTTCATTGGTGCTGTTTTTCTTCTGGAGTGATTGTAGCTCAGCTTTCAGGTTCACCTTATGAAATCATCTATGTCCTTATTTTACAGAATGAGTTTGACAGCATGGCTATAGACACAGTGGAGGAACTGCTGGATTTCTGTGACAAGAATCTGCTGTCCAAGGCTCTCTTCTCCATGCAGCAGGCTCTCCAGGCCACAGACAAAGACACCGACCCCAGCCAGAAACAGAAGCAGCTGCTGCAGGTAAAAGTGAAGTGTCCATATTGCATTGCTTGTAGAGACAAGCAAGGTGGTGCTCATCTACTGAGATTAGGACAAGCAATTACAACAGTCAATAAATTGTTGTTGGGGTGTGGAATCCTAGCAGTTCATTTACCTTGCTAGGGTTGTGACGTCAAGATTAAAAGAGAAGGCACGTTTTTGCTAATGAGTGAAGAAATATAGTAATGGTTTTTAATTCTGATTCATAGTATCAATCAAATACATCAAAATTCAGGAAGTAGGAATGAACATATGTGCGTATAACCTTCAAAATTAAAACTTTGGTGTGATTAATATTTCGCGCTGGATCAAGATCATTGAGATTTCATGAAAAATATCTGCAGATGAAGGAATATCTATGCATATTTTAATGTCTCTCAAAAATGTTCTTGTGTTCATGTCTTTTGCACTGATGTAGTAGAGCAAATTATTTCATGCGTACAGTATGCAGTCAGAATTACTGAGAGTATGTGTGACAAAAAGTTGGATCACATTTCCAACCAAGAGGAGAACTGATTTGACATCATTGCCAGTGAACCTTGTGTGTATGTCCAACATGACAGGATGCTATGAACTACATCACCAAGGCCCAAGATCAGGAGTTGAAGCTGTACAACAACAATGCTGTGGAGAAGACGGGGCCAGCGAGAGATGGCGGAGTTCCCCCAGCACCGTTACTAGTGTGTCGGACTGACAATAGCATGGTCTTCAAACCAGCCCCCTTCAACCCCCCTCAAAAGGTAGTCAAGTACTTCTCTTGATTTGGTCCTCACTTATGAACCACAATGCTTGCTGGTGAACAAGGTGTCGATTATGTTTGTCTGCTGCCAGGAAACTTTTGAATGTTCCTAAAGTACGAGGGCTACGATCAACACCATACAAATGCAAAAATACTGTTGTGATCGATGATACTTTTAGTTTTAATGGACTGTATGTATTCACACAGAATGATAGTGATAGATAGATTAATGCCATCTTGTCTTATTTCTGGTGAATTCCTTGAATTTATTGGCTAACAAGTTTGAATTAGAACTGATGACAGTGATGTTATTCTTGATAAAGATGTTTTTACTTTCAAATGAAATTTAGACAAAAATATGTGAAATGTTGTCATACATGTTGTTTATCAGTAGTCAAAACTAAAAGAGAACTGTAGTTTATTGTGGGATACAATGTGTAAGAAGATGAAAAGTAGGTCAGATATTTTCTACTGTGCTTTATCTTGAATTTAGATATATTTCACCTCGTGATTTGTTTATGTTGTCCCGTATATTGACCAATTTTGTATCGTGTCAGGTTGCCTGGTATCGCCTCTTTGCTCGCACATCATCTGGCAGCAACGTGAAGGTCAGACTGAATGACTATAATCTACCCGGGACAGGGGAAGAGGTTTGTAATTCTTATTCTTATTATTCTTTTAAGTAACTGATTTAACTGATTAAGTATTTCATGCCTCCCGTAATAATAATATCTGCTATGGTAAGCAAGCCACAGTTGATGTACTACACCGAGTATGTTGGTGGTTAGAATGTCACAAGTGCAATGATACCTAGAAGACTGTTTTGTGGGGAAAGTTGAATTCTGTAACAAATTCTCTTGATGAAGTTTTTTTTTGTTGCAAAATGTCCAATGTTCCATGCCGTTGCAGCTCCAGATTACACTTCAAACTCTTTGTTTGATTTAAAGGTAAAAGCCCTATTTTGTTCATAGAGAATGGCCACTAAAATATGTCCTTGGTTCGCACATACATTGGGCTGTTTGTTTGTGTTATTGAAACGATGAGCAAATCTTGATGCATATTGTGCCACATCCCCTAGATTCCGGCCTACGACTGCGAGCTTTGCGTGTCTGGTCTGAGGGTCAACCAGCGCTACGTGTTTGCCGTGGCAGCCTACACAGCTGACGGCCAGCTGATTGGGGACTCCATAGGGGACACTAGCCGTCCTGTCCTGGCCTCACACCCCCTGCCTGTCCTTATGACTTGGGCTTTCCTCAGTCAGGTCAGAAATATCAGATTTCTTTGATATAATATTCTCTTCTTGTCAGTATTTGTCAATATCTTTGTTGTTCATCACAACAAGAAATAATATCAAAGTTTCATTTAATACAATAAATCTTGTGTTCTAACTTTGATCGTAGTTGTTACACAGTCACATACTCTTTTGGAGCAGTAAAGACTCAAATTGAACACATTTGACAATTTGTCAATCAGCAACCACACAATGCAAGATCTAAGATCACTTTGACTCCTGAGCAAATAGAATCATAGAAGAAGACTTTACAACTTAATGTTGCATTTAACCTGTTAAGGATGAGTCCTCTGTATACTCAGGCAAGTGTGTATGGGAAATGCGTGTTGTAGCAAAATCAGTCTGTCCTCAATGGGTTAAGCTTTTCTTCTATTCTTCAGGTCTTGGTGTATCTTACTCAGCTAGCCTACTGCCTCGTAATATCAGATAAATACTCATCTCTTTTAATATGTCTACCCCTTCCAGGCTGCCTACCAGGTTGGTTGCTATGACATTGGTCTGACGGCCAGCATGGTGCTCTGGGACCACTTTGTGGCCCCCATCCCTCCTCCCCGGTCTGAGATACGTGGCGAGTCGGCCCGAGAGGACTACAAGATTGTCCTCAGACAGTATGTATCACCAAGTGCAGTTCTCATCCAGTAGTTATTGATCTCAGTGGTAGTAGTTGTATAATTGTTATCATCAGTAGTAGTAGCAGCAGTTACATAGTAGTAGTAGTAGCAGCAGTTACGTACAACATTTGTAGTAGTAGTAGTCGTGGTAGTAGTAGTAGTGGTAGTGATGGTTGTAGTAGTAAAAGTTTGTAGTAGTAGTTAGTAGTAGTAGTAGCAGTAGTAGTAGTAGTAGTAGTGTAGTAGTAGTAGTAGTAGCAGCAGCAGCAGTAGTAGTAGTAGTAGTAGTAGTAGTAGTAGTAGTAGTAGTAGTAGTAGTAGTAGTAGTAGTAGTAGTAGTAGTAGTAGCAGTAGTAGTAGTAGTAGTAGTAGTAGTAGTAGTAGCAGCAGCAGCAGCAGTAGTAGTAGTAGTAGTAGTAGTAGTAGTAGTAGCAGCAGCAGTAGTAGTAGTAGTAGTAGTGGTAGTAGTAGTAGTCGTCGTGGTAGCAGTGGTAGTGATGGTTGTGGTAGTAGTAGTAGTAGTAGTCGTCGTCGTAGAAGTGGTAGTAGTAGTCGTCTTCGTAGTAGAAGTGGTAGTAGTAGAGGTAGCTGTAATAGTAATAGTGGTAGTGATGGTAGGTATAGTAGTAGTAGTAGTAGTAATAGTAGTAGAAGAGGTAGAAGTAGTAGTTAGAAATTGTGGTAGTAATGGTAGGTATAGTAGTAATGATACTAATACTAGAGTAGTAGAAAAAGTAGTGGTAGTTTTGGTTGTTGTCTTTGGAATATAGGATGACAAATGGCTTAGTCACAAACTCTTATATAGATTGTGATGTTAACAATCAAAGAAAGGAGAAATCTAACATCTCCTTATGCAAGGAAAAGCTTCTAAATCACATCAGTTCAATATTGATTTACGATTCAGATTGCCCATTAGTTATATTTAAAGTTCAAAGAGAGAAGATGTTTGATATTTTCCCCCCAAGCAGTGTCACACATTTCAAAATCCTTTCAATGGCGACATGTTGTGTTCTTTCAGGCTGAATCCCAAGACGGCCAGTGTCGCCTCTCCGCTACTTCTCCGCATGTTCCTCAGCAGCATCTTCATCAACGTGGACATCGCCATGAGGGATGGTAGCATCTACTGCACAAAGCTGTGTGACAGCGGGCCATACTACAAGGGGCAGGTGAGTCCCTTTCTGCCATCTTTGGGATTATACGTGCCCCTGTATGATTACCAGCAGCACATGTATCCTTCATCTCATATTCCTGCATATGTGTCATGAGGAAGGAAAGGCATTTGTGTAGAGATAAAATCATCTCAAGATGTAAAGCAAATATGCAATGGTCTGAATTAGCCTAGATTATTGTTGGAGTTGATGTGAAGTTAACATAGCATCATTGTTCCATTTGGTTGTTTTTCATTTTCTCCTTCCTTCAGACCCAGCGACTAGCCAACTGTGAGCGGATGCTGGTGGCCATCGAGCTGGCCGGCTGGTTGAATGAGACCACCATGGCCTTGCAGGCTGTTGTCCAGTGCTATGGCCTCCTGGCCCCTCTCATTCACTATAAGATCCCATCCATTCCTGTTGTCCAGGTATGTGGGTTTTGAGATGGTTGTGAATGTACAAATTGTATGCTTAATCGTCCCATTTACTAACATCTTGCAGATCAAATAATCTTAAATCAGCCTTTTAGCAGTGACTCCATGCACAGATTTGTAAGATAAACTTCTGTTAGAGCTTTCATGATTGACACCAAAGTTTGTTTGAACAAATATAATCAAATGAATCACACATCTTAGTCCCGAGTCTACTCGGGCAAGTGTCTATGGGAAACGTGTGTTGTAGCAAAATCAGCCGGTCATCAACGGGTCAAAAGTGATTTCACAAGTACCTCTATTTTTTTTGTGTGTATTCCTTGACTTTCTTCATACTTCTCTGAGTGTTCAAGCCTTTAGCTGGATACTCGCACATTTATCTATTCATTTCATTTATTCTTATATTCATTAAGTGAAGATATATTGAAACAGCAAAATACATTGTACAGTTCAAATGAATACTCTTTTAAAGCATGAATACAGTGAGCAGAGTGGTCAGTGACACGCTGCTGTTGGAGTAACAAAGGAATGGAGAGAAAAGTGATGGGGCCTGTATAAAAGTAAGCTTGTGTTATTGCAGGCCCAAAAAATCATTGGTGTTTTAAAGATGACAAACTGATAAACTATCAACTGATTATCCATGTGGATTCTGTAAGTAAGTTTTATATTCCATCTGAGCCATTTCAAGCCATAGTGATCTTAATACTGTATTATGTAGGTATGATCCTCCACAGATTAAGGCAACTGATTTTAAGGGTTGACTTTCAAACCCTTGCAAGCACTGGTGTTACTGTGAACAACAAAGCACCTGATGTGATGCTTGTATTATATGGACAGAAAGTCAATATCCAGCTGGCCACAGTACACACTCTTGTTTGGTTCTTTCCTCCGACTGTCCTCCATTCTCCAGGTGCTGATGCAGTGCTTTGCTGTGCTGCAGGAGATTCCCAGCAGCATGAGACAGCGTCGGCACCAGTCTGTGTCCGACAGCCTGCACCACATGATCGCCACGATCACCTTCCACCTGGCCAAGGTCCTCCGCACCTGGAAGCAGAAATCGCTCACCAACCACATCATCGACGTTGGCAAGAAGATGCTGGTCGTGGAGAAGGTATCGTTTTTGGCATGTGTGGCCAACAGTGACTACTGGCTTCTGGGCTATTGGTTTGTTTAGTGAAAGTGCTAACAATAAATAAAGATCAGTATTTTATCCTATCACATCTGCAAGGAAGTTGTGTAGTTTTGTTGGTTTTTGTTGTTGATGATCATGAAAAGAATATTGCAGTATGGGAGATATGAAAATAAGCTCATGAGGTACTTTATTTCAGTAAAGTAGCATTAAACTACATGCAACTGTGCAACAGAGATTAAATCACTGGTTAGGCAGGGAATATCATGATGCCTTCTAGATAAGCAGTTACCCATGGTGGTATTGCACAATGCAGGCTTCCAAGCATGATTGGACAGAAAATATCATGTTCATGGTATACTTCAAGTCAACAATAACTGTTGATGTGACTTTGTGGCACATGAAAATCATTTCTGATATGGTACTTGACACTAGAGATTTTTTGACTTGTGATTTAACCCACATATATCACTGACTTCTGGTGCCTCTGGCTATATTTCAGCCTCATAAAACTGACAAGTACTGCCTCATATGATATCCTGCAAAGTTTTTACATATTACAGTATTAATTTCAAAGCTAGTTGAAATGCTTACATACATTCCATCTCAACAAACCCCATCTTTGCCAAATTTGAAAAAAAAAAAAAATTCTGGTCCAACTGTGCATACTACATACTACATAGTTTTGATAATAGTTTTTTCACATACTCATCATTTTGTTAGCGTCCTTTGTTCCACCTATGTGCCTTGTAAAGTTTCATCAGGACCCCTGCGTGTAAAAGAAGGTGAGAGCATTGAACATAATAATATCTTTTGTCAGACAAGTCTCTTGTCCTATCACTTTTATAGGAGCCTGAGAAAGGAGGCAAGGCGGATGGCACCAATATCGACTTCATTGAGGATGGCGAGGGAGGAGCTGCAGGCAATGTCCAGCCCAAGAAGAAACGGGGCAAGCGGGCAGGACAACCGGCCCTCGCTCTTGAAGGCATCAAGAATGAGGAGCTGAGTGCCCTGGAGGCTCACATGCTGCGACTGTCAAGACTGGGTAGGAAAGAAGAAATGAGATTGTTAAGAATGATAGTAAGAATAATGACATGTTGATTAATGTAACTATTATGAATTCAAGTGTCATATAGTCTCTTTAGAGACTCATGAACCCCATTGTGTTGTAACACATCCTGATGTTTGAGACAAAAAAAAAGTTAAAAGTACACTCCTTCTAACTATTTTTTCAGGTACACACACATGTATGCATTTTTTTTTTCTATTCATGATCACACACTTTCTCTGTACTACAAAGCTAGAACTGATGGTAAGATTATTTAAATGTTTCCTAATTTTGGCAGCCCATAATGCCGATGAGTTGACTGGTTCTGAGGACCCCAACATCCTCCATGCTTTCATCTCTACTCTGCCCAGCAGGCATGCCTACCGAGAAGGTAAGAGCAAAGGTGTCTGTGACTGGCTAGAAGGACATTAGTCAGATCATCGCCTATACCCTTCCCCCAATATTAATAGTGTGACATGCTAGTGAAGACATCGTAAGTGTTCATAAACTTTATTGAGCTAACAGTCACCTTTATCATTTTGAAATTAGCAGACAACATATCAGAGTAGAGTGAGTTGTTATGATTATTGAACAAAACCAACAATGTTTTGATATACAGCTGATGTCGTATCTTTACATGTGTTCAACTTGGGTTCCCCTAAAAATGACATGTATTATAGGGGCTGTTGATTTTAAGACTCATAACCCAACACAAATACATATGTACTTAATTGATCAATTTCACCTGACCAGTAGTTCTGTGATATCTCTAATTTACTAGACATGCCGTCAATCCCTCGTTTGAGGCGAGTCCCCAACTTGGTTTTTCCAAAGTGGGGTGCGTATATTTGTCGTTTGGGAGTTGGGAGTCGAAGTACTTGTCCATTGCAAATAAACTTTCTGCTCAGACGTGACAAACCTGGAGGCCAAGCCAGGGTTTGATGACTCCAGCAGCTGTCGTATTACGTAAGAGCATGATAAGGATATCTGCCTGTGGCAGACCATTCAAAGTGAACTCAATTTTCTCTATCCTTTTTAAAGTTTTCAATTTTATATTCTATTGAGAAATTCTATGGTCATCCATTTTACATTTCGAACGAAAAAAATTGACCCGTACATAACGAAAATACAGGAATAAGAAGGAGAGCATTACCAGTTTGCCGGTGCTGACAATGTGCTATTTGGCAGTGAGTTACAACGGGGAGGTGAGACTACCTCCCTGGTCAGCCTGCTGACTGAATCATTAGTTACGTTCAGACGGCAGGCCCTAACCTCGAGGTTAGGAAACCTCGAGGTTTAGCTCTTGCCCCCTAACTACGACGTGTGTCCACACGACGAATCTTAACCTCGAGGTTACGAAACCTCGAGGTAAAGCTTCTGCCCCCCCGTAACTACGAGTGGGTCCCACTCGATGTTAAAACCACAAAACCGGAAGTTTCAGCCCATGCACTGCTAACAAGACGTCTTATTTATTCTTTAGTCCAACCCTGTCGGACTCGCTTACAGGTACTCTTGTTCTCTGTCATGGTATGCAGAGATAGCACTGCACTGATGACTTTATGCCTTTATGCCTTTATGAAGATATTCGTCGAAAACATTTTTTTAGCGTCGGAGAAGAATATAGAATACAGTAGCGAGTTCGACGTGTTCAGTTTCAGAGATCAAGCGCATGGGAAGAAAAGATGATGATGTTGTGTCGTGCGTCATAGGTTTTTCACGTGTAGTGTATTTGTGGTGTATGTTTTGGAGGTTGACCCGGAAGCAGAGGGAAATTGTGGGAGCTGGAGTTTACGGCGAGGTCACTCTTAACTTCGAGTTCGTTGTTTTTTGTGTCCACACGGTGCTTAACTACGAGTGGGGACCCCCCGCGGCTCGTGGTTAGAGCGCTAACCATAAGATTTCTCGTGGCTCGAAACATCGATCAAACCTCGAGGTTTGCTAACTACGAGTGCGTCTTCACGGTCCCTAACTACAAGCTCTAACCTCGAAGTTTCCTAACTTCGAGGTTAAGGGCTCCCGTCTGAACGTAACTATTGAGAAAGCAGCTGTCGTATTACGTAAGAGCATGATAAGGATATCTGCCTGTGGCAGACCATTCAAAGTGAACTCAATTTTCTCTATCCTTTCTAAAGTTTTCAATTTTATATTCTATTGAGAAATTCTATGGTCATCCATTTTACATTTCGAACGAAAAAAATTGACCCGTAAATAATGAAAATACATGAATAAGAAGGAGAGCATTGCCAGTTTGCCGGTGCTGACAATGTGCTATTTGGCAGTGAGTTACAACGGGGAGGTGAGACCATGGAGCTACATTTAGCTCCATGGTGAGACTACCTCCCTGGTTACAAT
Organism: Diadema setosum; assembly: GCA_033980235.1. Taxonomy (NCBI): domain Eukaryota; kingdom Metazoa; phylum Echinodermata; class Echinoidea; order Diadematoida; family Diadematidae; genus Diadema; species Diadema setosum. Next base: position 35,733,635 of record CM067060.1, read on the forward strand.
CAGCCTGCTGAGAAAGAGAGAGAGAGGGAGAGAGAGAGAGAGAGAGGGTGGAGAGATGGGGGAGGGAGAAGGGGAGAGACAAAATGGAATGACAATAGTTCCAGTCACTGCAGTACAGGCTTGCTCTGTCTGCATACGCTGAATGTCTACACTCACACACACACACACACGTACACACACACACACACACACACGCACCATGGAGCTACATAGCCCATGCCAAAACCAAAACAATCTCCTCCTCTCGCGGTGCCCCCCCTCCCCCTCCTGTGGCGCTGTGGCGATGACTGATGCTTAGATTAGGCCAGGGTCAAGAAACAGGTGTTTTATTTCTTTGATTTTAAGTCATTGATTGCCAAGATATGCACTGGCATTATTTACTGGGGTGTAGCCTCTTCAAACGAGAGATTTGCGTCATGTGTACTTAATGCTCAGCAGGCAAAATCTTATTTAGGCTCAAGAAATATTTTCTCTTACTTGAGTGAGTTCGTATTTAGATCATATGGAATTTGTACAAAGCATGAAAGGAAATTTGGGGAAAAATTGATATAGCCCACACTGTAACTTTATCATTCAAAAGGTCCCGGCCTTTAAACTTTTTTGACGTTGAAAACTGGCTGCCTTTCATTTCAGTGGTCAAGTTCCGCCGCCGTGCTCGCTACCTGGAATTCCTTGTGCAAGTCGTGCAGAAGGCGCTGAGCGAAGGCTTGCCAGACATAGCCATAGAATGGTGTGAGGAAACCACCACCTGGCTCGTAAGGTAAGCCATTCTCACATATAACATAACAGTCGCTCTGAGGGGTAGGTCTCCGGTTTTGTGATTTGTCTGCAATCATTTTAAGTTGCAATAATTGTAGTTACTGCAGCAGCAGCAGCAGCAGCAGCAGCAGCATAATAAACCTCACAGTTGATTAGTTCCCACCTGGATTCAACCATAGTTAGTGATATCAATTCAGCTTGCGATAATCGCTGACATTTGCGCAAAAATGGCCCCTGAACCATCTACACTATTTGGGTATCTTTTGTTTCTGTCTGCAAGCAAATAATTTACCTCTATGACTTCTTGTCTGATATGTGGGTTGTGTACACCTCATCATAACCATTTGCGAGCATTCCATGCAGCATAATAATAATAATAACTACAGCATTTGTAATGCGCCATCGATCTAGTGACTTATTCTGAGGCACAGAGGGACATAACAAGAATGACATATTACATATTAAGTAACATTGTGTAGTTGCACATATGAAATTGAAGAACAATGAAGCATACCAAGCAGGTAGCCAAGCTAGCTTCCTCGCACTGCATAGCTTCATTGCGTTCCCTTTTTTGTGGAGTTTGTGTATACATTGTCCATTTTACTACACCAATGTATCCTTTGTTTGGAGTTTATGTCGGCATGCATTTGTTACAAGGCAACATCTGGTTTATATAGAAGTTATGAGAGTTATATGACAAAGCGTCAACTAAAACAGTAATTTCCTCTGCATTATTTGCTTTGTTTTCCTCCGATCCTCATAACTCCAGTTCAACAACTCCATAGGTAGTAATCATATCATTAAAAAAGCCTACATGTATGAATTGTTAATTCTGTGTCTGTCTTTTCCTCTGTTGGCCCCATCTTTTGTACTGCAGCTTTACTGCATTACAAATTGAATTGACTTTGCCTGACATTAACTAGACAAAATATTGAGTGGGAATAATTTCTTTGGTCTGTGATGTGAATGAGTAGAAGAAGAACGCATCTCATTAATTAGTTACATCCTTTTCTCCCTGTCTCCACCCTCCTTCCTACTCTTCCAGACGCAATGAGCAGCTGTCTGCAGTGAAGGCGATTATTACCAAGGGGCCTGAGGCAGCCACAGTGGCTGGGGATGACCCAAAGAAGTATGCTGCTGCTGTGCTGGAGTTCAGCAAGGTGAACCCCCGCACTTTCCTTGTCCTTCGAGTAGTTGGTTGTCATGATGTCCATTCATTTGATGTTGGAGTTGAGTCGGTTAGAGCAGCTGTGTCTGCAGTAACCCTTGTACCTCGTTGTACACCTTACAGTTTTAGGTTTGTTTGTATCTTCTTTTTTTTTTAAATTTCAATTTATATTCATCTAGTCTGTCTTTCCACATATTCAGTTTGTCTTCAGCATAACTTTATGGGATGTCTTTCAGTAGAGACTCTACCGATGCTCTTCTACTAACTTAAAGTTGCAGTAATAAAGAGGGAATAATGAAGTGAGATATGTAGTCTTGTTTCTTATTTAGTCGTTTGCCCAAAGGATAACTTGGAAAAATTTTGTTTTAATTTTTTTTTTTTTTTGCTAGCTCACTGAAGCTCTTATTTGAAGAAGGGCAAACATGACTGTCCTGGTCATCTGTACTTTTTGCATCGTCACCTTAACATCTGCATTATATGCTGTATGTTTGAATTGGCGAGAGGAAGTCTTTCAGGCTAGGTTCATTTCAGCTCCCCTACTCTTCTACTCCCCCACAGATTGCAAACAGCAGGCAGGTCCAAGGCAAGCAGGCCAACAGTAAGCCTGTCCCCCGTAGGAGGAAGAAGAACTTCCAGCTGCTTGTCCACCTCCGATCCAACCTGCGTCTCTCGGACTCGGCCCGGGAGCAGCAGGAGAACAAGGAATTACTGGTCAGTGTTAGTGTGCTCATTTTGTCCTCTTTGTTCAGCGATTCAAATTCCGATGAGATTGGAAGAGACTTAGAAGAGAGACTTTCTTTTAGAATTAACATATGGTTGGCTCTTTCATTACTATCAGCAGCTATATTACATGAGTTGTCATAGCACATACAAGTAACTTAGAGCAGTAAACTGGAGTGACTATCCCCAGGATATGATAAGTGTAGACAGCAAATACTATGTAAGTACTTAAAATGCACAGACAATGTGCATGAACATATCTGTTCAAAGTCTATGAGGCATGAGTCTATTCAGAATTTTCTTTCTTAAACCATAGAGTGAATATGACTGTGTTTTGATCCTAGCATTGCAGGTGTGCAGGGATGTGAACCGTCAGGTGATAATTTTCTCTTAACTAATGAAACAGAAATGTTTCTCTTTCTTTCTGAGCAGGCCTTTGACAAGCTGGAGTTGCTGTTACCAGATTTCTACCGTGTGAACCGGAAGAAGCAGAGACTGAGAAGGATCTGTAACGATGAGATGCCGTGGAGAGCCCAGGTAATCTTAACCCTTTGAATGCATTGTAGTGAGGTTAGTGTGTCAGGTTGTGTAATGTATGTCCATATCTTTACGAGGAGACAAAATGTTGAGAGCTCAGTGTAGTGCCTAAGTAAACCTTATGAGTTGAAAGTGGCAAGCTTCATTAGTTTGGAGACCAATTCTACTTTGTTCAAGTTGTTATACATCATTATTAGGACTTTCCATCACAGTTGGAATTATTATTGTTTTGTGTGTTTCACTTTGTTGGGTTTTTGCATAAGATAACAAGATGTTTTATCTATTAACCATTTCATTTTTACAGTATTGATGTTTTTTTATTAGAGATACACTAATGTATCATCATTTCATTGGCTTATGTCACAGTTGAGACTCAATTTTTTTTCCAGTGGTAGAGGATTTATAAAGAATTAGTTGTCTGATGTTGTATTAAAGTGTGATGCTGTTGTAATGTCATTTTGTTGCCATTCTGCAGTCAGTATTGCCAGATAATGATATTGAGGCTGATCTATAATTTTCCCTTGTGTCCTTTTCTTCTGTAGATGAACATCCTTCAAGGTCTGTGCCACTTTGGTCAGTTCCTGGGCAAGGTCGAAAAGAGAAATAAGCTCCTTGGGCCATCGGTTGGGGACATTTACAGGTGAGAGCAGTACTGTATCATCAACATCATCATCATCATCATCATCATCATTATCATCATCATCATCATCATCATCATCATCATCATCCTCATCATCATCTTCATCATTGGCATCATCATCATCATCATCATCCTCATCATCCTCATCCTCATAATGATCATCAGTAACATCACCTTTCCACAATCACCACAAACACCATATATGGCATACTATGCTTCACTTAAGATAATTGCTTACCAGCTACCTAGAATAAAAATGTGACTGAAAAGCAAGGGAGGTGTGGCAACCATACTCAGTGTAATTCACTATGATCAAAATATCAGGGACAGTATTCTTTACAGAATGTAACAATAAATGAAGTCAGAGAACTGCTTCTGCTCTTGTCTCCAACGTTTTTGCTTGTGTCAGTTTTGTTTATAACATAATGATAATATAGTACAGTAACATGATCTGATATACAAACATGTATAATGTTTGTAATACAATATTCTTGGCTATCCAATCCTGTCCTACATAATAATGTCCTTTTGTTATGTAATATATAAAAAAAAAAATGGACAGTGCTGTGATAAAAAGCCTCACCATCAGTTTTTTGTTGGGCATCTACCGCATGTTCCTATGACCATCTTATCAGAACATAGCTTCTCATTTATGTGTATGTGATATATATGATTGAATTTTTCTTGTGTGCATACCCACCATATCCACTTTTCCTGGAATCTTCTCTTACAATGTAAGTTCATCTTAGGCTTAGTTCTCATCTGGCATTGCCATGCTTTGTCTCTTTTGTAGTGGTAGGGTGCAAGTGCAAATTTTGATGCTGATTTCATATATGTACTAGAATATGAGTTAGTGTGTGTTCAGAATTTCTGCGCATCTCTGTATGGTGAACATTCCTCCATGTTCCTCTAACACCATTCTTCATGGTGAGCACTTCCCCAAAACCACTTAAATTGGTGAGAGATTGTTAAAAGAATATTTTACGGATTATGATGATGATGATGATGATGATGATGATGATGATGATGAGAAGTATATTGAAATGATCTATTTTATGCACAGATCTTCCTACCTTGACAATGAATGGTTCACGTTTGAGACCGCCGGCACCCTGGTGGTAGGATGGGACGGGGGTGCTTCCCGGACTGTGACCCGACAGGGTGACACCCACGCCTCTCAGAGCGACCCCGTCATCCAGCAGCTCCAGCAGTTGGACTTGTACGACATGAACCCCTACATCACTGGTCAGCCCTCGGGCATAGAGGCGGCTGCCCTTGCCACCGTTGGTAAGACCCTGCAGTGATAAATCATGTGATGCATACTTGCAGAATGTCATATGTTAATGCAAAGTCTTGCCATTTGCAGTACAGAGAAATGCAATGTAATGTTGATTTCATTTTCACTCTACTATGCAAATACACAGAAGTGACATTAATCTCTTTTATATGAATGGATATACAGGAGAACCATTCTGCTTCATATACAACTTGTTATTTTATAGTGTAGTCATCCAATACTAGTATGTGTAATTCAAATTAATGCCAACAATTATTGCAGCACTGTTACATTTAGCTCTGAACAAACTCTCTTTTAAAATCATTCCACAAAACTTGATATGGGATCTGACAAGAAATATTATGTGAAACCTTTGCCTTCCAGGCTTGTGCAAATAACTTTTTGTCTCTCCTCCAGGTGAGCCGGTTCCTGTCCTTCCTCCTCCTCCTGATGACAAGGAGTCAGACACCATGAAGACGTACCGGTCCTCAGAGACGGAGCGTTCTGGGGGTGGGCCCAATGTAGCCCCCGCCCAACCCACTGTGGATGTCAGTGGGTTCACCATGCAGGCCACAATTGAGAGCATCAAGAAGACTTTTGATCACCTCAAAAAAGCTGTGGTAAATATCCCTTCTTCTTTTTCTTCTTCTTCTTCTTCTTCTTCTTCTTCTTCTTCTTCTTCTTCTTCTTCTTCTTCTTCTTCTTCTTCTTCTTCTTCTTCTTCTTCTTCTTCTTCTTCTTCTTCTTCTTCTTCTTCTTCTTCTTCTTCTTCTTCTTCTTCTTCTTCTTCTTCTTCTTCTTCTTCTTCTTTTTTCCTCCTCATTCCCTTGACCCTCCCCTTCCCTTGATAATTCTAGAGTTCTTGCATCATTGTCATCTGACATGGATTATGATTCAGCTTTCACCTCACAATATATCTGAATTGATAGACAAGATAGGTGACTGTGCCAGGACTTATCCAAGGGGAAAGAAATGAAAGAGTCCCATGGATGCTGTCATTCTAAAGCATGGGCGTCTTTCAAAGACTGAGAGTTCTATAATTCATTACGGAGAATTGTGTTCTGCTTCCAAAAACATTCCTGTTTAGTTTTATTGTTCTTTCTAAAAGTTACATTCTTAATACAGACTTTTTAAAATCTACGAAATAAAATTGTAAATGTAAGGCTTTGTAGTTATGCAGTAGAGAAGAAAATTCAAAAAGCTGATTAATTATGAAGAGAAAATCAAAGTTTGCAAATATATATTTTTTTTATCATTAAAGTTACTTTTGTGGTTTTATATTTCTTATTTTACCTGTGATATCTGAATGTTTTTGTTGGTGCCCTCAGGTTCTGGCCCATCGCGGCCACCACTGGGCCCTACTCCAGAATGCCTGCCGCAACATGTGGAACTGTGCCCACACGGCCATCCTGTACTGCTTCTCTGGGGGCCACGGCTCAGGCCTGCTGACTGTGGACGCCCTGAGGGGAGTGGTGTGGCACCCTTTCTTCTTGGCTGTAGACTGCCTCCTGGACATGATGGTGCACCTACAGGATGAGGCAGACAAGAATAAGAAGGTATGTGCACCAGTCTTTTTCCCTGTCTGTGTTTGTCCGGGTCCCTTGCAGTGATTAACTCCCATCCTTTTTGTGTGTATCTGTCTTGACTCTTTAAAATGATGACATCAGTGTTGTCAGAGTGTATGTTTATTATCTATGATAGTATCCACCCTTGGTAAATGCTGAATGGTGGATTGATTGGTGGTGATGAAGGGAGGGAAATATGAAAGGTCATCCAAGATATGACGAGCTTGGTAAACATGCTAATCTCACAATACTCACTTCTGCTGTAGAAATGGCACAAAAGGATTTGTCTTTCTGTAGAGACATGAAAACATAACACTGTAATGCAGTACAGATTGAAAAGGCTTTTGTAAACAGGACTTAACTTCATGCAGAAATTGAAAAGTTTTGTGTTCAGTGTCATTGCAAATGATGCTGAAAAGTGTGAATGTTGGCAGCCCTGATAATATAGCACATTTCTCCTACTGGTCACAGGCAAAGAAAGGGTCTCCGTCTGAGGTGCTGACCAACACGTGGGTGGGTACGGTGGCCGACGAGAAGGGCGGGGCCAGCCTCAAGTTTGAGTCCCACCTGGACGACGTCAGCTGCTTCGACTCTCGCTGGATCCGGCGCATGGTGCTGCGGGTGCTGGAGATGCTCTACTACGAGCAGAAGTGGGAGAAGCTGGCCGATGTGGCCATGAGGTTCAACGTCCTCACCCAGTAAGCACAATCCTTGCTGTTCTCTTTCCTGTCTGTTCTCTAGATGCATTCAATGAGAGTGGTTTGCTGTGTTGAATGGCGCCATACTGTCTTGGTGCCCGACTGTTAGATTGTTAGGCTCTCTTTTGATATGAAATTTGACTGGTCTAAATTTGCGCTGAACACTAGATACGAACAGACTCGTGAGTCAGAGATTCCAGTCTCAATTTCTGATTGATTTGTTAGTTGTGAATGAATGAGCAAACTGAAAAGAGCAACATTGTCACATCTCAATCCAAAGTTATTGGCTTGAGAAATTCTTTATAACAAGACACTGATAGTGCTCCAAAGAAGTCTATGCGAATCATTCTTAAAGTAAAATAGATTTTAGACCTTGGAAAGGCAAGGGAGATTCTAAATTTTGCTCATTGTTATCCTTTTGTTCTGTTTTTGTTTTTTCTCCTGCCCATTAATTCTTCAGGGAACGCTACTCAGAGGTGGTCAGCCCCCTGCTGGTCCAGGCCCAGCGCAAGCTGGTCTCTCGGATCCAGGCCTACGGTGGCGAACCTCCGGTCCAGGCTCACTTCAAGATGGCTGCCGAGAGCCATGGGGTGGACAAAGTCACCGCAAGCAACTACATGGATGTCCAGCTGAGAGTAGTCTTTGACCCCACCCAGATGAAGCCCCTGGACATGGGAGGGAGGATTGACCCTGAGGGACATGAGGTGTATGGAGGTAGGTCTATGGATCTTTTTCTTCTTGAGTCAATACACTCCACCCATCCAGTGCTCTACACAGGTTCTGGCCCAGTTGTTGAAGACATCTAGGTCTTTTTGGATAGTCTGTTCAGGCAGGAGGGGCAGGCCAGGAGATGACTTATCATCTGTACCTCTCTGCAGTCACAGGTAGTTGGGCCAGCCTGATATCCTCACTTATTCAGAAGGTCCTTGCAGCATTCACTCCCAGATCGAAGGCAAGACCAAAAAGGCCAGGACTCATTGGAACCTGATGGCCGGAATTTCTTGGGACGGAGGGAGAAATTGTGTGGGGCATTGTCCAGGTGGCTGAACCACAAGCCCAGTCTCTTGCTATGAATGCTGTCAGTTGAAGCTTGGACAGAATGGAGATTTTAACCTCTTCTTCGTTGGTTCTTGGTTGAATAGAGGATGGAGGGATCTGTCTCTTGTCTATGGATTAAGTGCAGTGACTGAAACTCAGTCCTATTTGTATAACCATAAACTGTATGTCTCCTCTTGAGTTTGTATGAAAATTTCATTGTGGCATGTGCATTCGCAGACTGGAAATTTCACCCACTGTGTCTCTCTCTACTCAGATATTTAAATGGGTGCCAGCAATTGCTGGGGTAGCAATAATGGCATGGTCTAAAGAGGCGTCCCTTGGTTAATAATCACCAAGAATTTGCACATTAGATTACAGAGAACCCTGTGTTTGAAATATGGTACATTTTCCGGTATATATGCCAAGCATTATGGAAAAGCATTCATATATATCATATCACATGTGTTGGCATTATTATCATCTTCTGATAGCCTTTACTAATGAAGGAACTAATTTCTCTCGATATTGTTCTATAACACATGCTGTTTAAGTCCACATTCAGTGCATCTTGCAGAACCATACAGCAGGAAGTCCTTGATGTATATAAATCTACTCTGTGTTTTATGTTATGTAACTTTCCAGGAGAGTCTGACGCCTTCAGAGTGGCCAGTGTCCCCCTGGATGTCGACCACAGCCTGGACGGCTTCCGCCACGCCCTGGAGAAGTCCAACTACACAGCGAGGGCGCTGCAACACAGCAGGAAACTCCTGGTCCTCTATCTGGCTGCCCAGCAGAATGGTAATGATTTGGAGGAGTTTGTGCGATGATAGAATAAAAAGCACCTTGTGACCATTGCCTGTATAATATGGAGCAAACTGTCATTTAGGGAGAAAATTTCATGTAGATTGGATGATTTATGTCATAGGAAAGGATTAATACCATCCATTAAATAAGGGGAATATTTTTGGGCCATCCAATACTTTATTTGTCAGTAAGCCATATACATTGTAGCTGTGTACTTTAGTTGTTAGTATATACAAGTTGGATGATTTTAGTCGTATAATTTTGCCTGTATAATATGGAGCAAACTGTCATATAGGGAGAAAATTTCATGTAGATTGGGTGATTTATGTCATAGGAAAGGATTAATACCATCCATTAAATAAGGGGAATATTTTTGGGCCATCCAACAATATTTGTCAGTAAGCCATGTACATTGTAGCTGTGTACTGTAGTTGTTAGTATATTGAAGTACTTGGCTTATTCAGAATGCCAGGAGCTTGGGTATGGTTACACATTACATAGAGAGTGAATAAGAAATGGCCTGGTGTTGGTTTATATGTAGATAAAAAGGAAATTATACTCTTATGATTATTCATATTCATATATTCTATACCAGATCATTATAATGGCCTCAAGTCACTAGAGTTACATCACCTAGAACACAGATACACCCTCATGAAGCCAGCGTAACGTGCCAGCCTGAATTCTGACCCTTGAACTTTCTTGCATTTGCATTTCATGTAATATTCTCTCACAATTGTCCAGTGTAGGTTGGCATCATTTTGAGTGACTTTGATTGAATCGTTTTAAAGAGAGAAGAAACTCTTGATGCAATACAAACACATGAATTTCCGCGCCTTTGGCCATCTGGGTTACTGTGTAATTCTCCCATAATGTAGGTTAGTTATGTCATAGTTATCAGTTGATCTTACGAGTATGATAATTTATGGACCCCCCCCCCCCCCCCCACAGCTCCAGCTAGTGGTCCGAGCCGTCAAAGCCTCCACAGCCGCGTAGGCTTCTCAGAGACTGACGACAATCCACAGGTTCCCGTGCCCCCTGACCTCAGGAGGTCAGAGTTCAAGGCCGTGGCTGAGGTAGAGACGGCAGCACTCCCTGTGTCCCAGCTCGCTGTGGTGGTGTCGTCCTATGACAAGACAATAGGTATGCAGGTTAAAACAGAAACTTGCTTCTTATATCTTATGTTTAACCATTGTGTTACTGAAAGACATCTCAAGCTTAACCCATTGAGAACAGACTGATTTTGCTACAACACATGTTTCCCATAGAACCCTGCCCGAGTACACCTGGGACTCATCCTCAACGGGTTAAATAATTTACCCGCTGGATCAGTTAGCAGCATGCTAAGCCAAACAGTTGGAAACAAAGAGAAAAAATTACAACCTACAGCACCTTATTTAAAGAAAGATGTTATTCAGAGGATTGAAGGTTCAGGTGGGAGTTTCTTCAATTTGTCTCCCTCTACAAATTAAATTTGTTAAGATCGCACCAGCAAAATTGAAGAAACCCACAATAGCATCTTATTTGCTGTACAAAACTTTCCTAATCGTCATACATCGAATAGTTGCAACAGTTGGTTTCCAGATGCTTGTGGCAGTTTCTTCATGAAAGATAAGGGACTGTGTTAAACAGAATAGTTGAATGGTTTTTGGTAAAGAAGGCAAATACTTTCAAGGTTATATGATTCCAGAATTCATTGGCATGTTTATAACTGATTAAAGGGATATTCCCTAGAAAGGAAGTGAGTAATAAATCCAAGAAAGTATGCAATGTGTACGGGTATGTCACTCAGATGGAGTTAATCATACTTTCAAGACATTAATTATGATATCAAGTATTGGTGTATCAAGTTTCCCAGGTAGCATACATACTGTGTAAGCAAAGGCTAGATTTATAGTAGAGATGTTATGATGGAGACTACCAATCCTCATCTTTTTCTCTTCTCTATCATCTACCCATTAGAAATGCTGATGGCTCGGAAGCAGAGTGGTCTGGCTGCTCAGGCCATGCATGAATTAGGAAACATCCAGTACCATGCATCCAACATCAAGTAAGTAACAGTTTTGTGTTTTGTAGCATTTTACTTTCTTAAATCTAGATCACCACTTGGAGACTTCTTTTTCTTGCATTATTTTCAGTAATTAAGCAGTTGTAGCTACTCACTTTTGTGATTTTTTGTTCATACGTTCATTTCAATGCAGTATTTTTTGGTTTGGTTGTGATAAGAAGTCATATTGTATAAGTGTCTGTGTGTGAGTCGGTTAATAGGAATTAATTACTGTAAGGCATGTATGCATGTGTGCTATATACCAGTGTTCCTTGTTGGCACAAAATTTGTAGTATGTGGCGAAAATGATGGTAGTTTAAATACACAGCTTCCATAGAATTCAGTGTGCTAGAGTCAGGACTACCAGTATTCTCTTTATAAATTCTCATTTTTGATGCACTGAATCATTTTGGTTCAGCCAGTAGAAAGCAGTATCTGGTACCAAATGAAACTTCATAAGATAAGTAAATAATATACCACACCCATTTTTCTTCAATGCCATGGTACGGTATCTCTGATTGAAATATCAATCCACATTTTCCGTCCCCACAGGGCTGCCTACAAGTGGTGGAATGATGCCTTGGACCTCATCCTGGGCACCACAGACACCCTGAAGACCTGGCGGCGGCTGCTGAGTGACCAGCAGGCCAAGGACGTTAGCTCCCAGCTGCTTGACCGATGTGGGATGTGGGGCTGCCTCCTTGGGGCTATGCTGGCTGCCAAGATTGCTCAGTAAGACAGATGATGTCATCTTTTTTGTTGCTGTTATAAAAAAAGTCTTGAGTTAAGCTTCATGAAGCACTTTAAATTGAACTTAAATAAATTATACCTTTATTGTTTCAAGTTTCAAGGAAAGTTTGCTGTCCTGTAGAAGTGCCAGCCTATTTAAGACATTTAAATATGCTTGATTGCATTTCTGTGTGCTAATGTGATTGTAAAAATAGTGATAAAATGTCCCTCATTCAAATCTATACCTACAAGGAAAGTGTTTATGTTTATCAACATGATATAATCATAGTGTAATTTCAACTGAGACCTTCCATCCAACATCAAGTTCATACCGTATACGCCATATATTTAGCAAGTCTAAATTTTCGCGAATCTGGACTTCCCGATGATTTCATGAGTTGGTTACATTCGCGATCGTGGAATGCTGTACTGTTTGGAGAAATGTATACGTGCAGGTCACATTCATATCAGGATCAGAGTCAATGTTAAATTTTTGTGTGTCTTTTAATTTGCGAATAGCACGTGACTTGCAAAATTTGCAAAAATAAAAACCTTGCAAAATGTTTGGCGTATACAGTAATTCATCACTTGCAATGTATCAAATTTCTTCTTCATTCTAGATATGTCTTGACCTCTGACCTTGGCATGAGACTGGAGGCCTGCTTCCTGTCCGCATTCCTCTTCAAGGCCCTGTTCCGCACCACCCTGCCCCACCCCACCGCTGACAGGGACTACGCCCTCTACGAGATTGGCGAGGGTTGCGAGGTCCAATACCTGGTCCCTGGTGTGGACCTTCTTTCGGACAGGTTTCGCTGCGACGGGCGTACCTTGATAGCCACCTTGCGCTGGGTCTCCGAGGAACTGTCCAGGGCCAAGCACAACCTTCTGGTACATGAGTTCACAAAACTGCAGAAATTATCATTGTGTTGTCAATTCCAGACTTTTATATTATTGGTACAAGATGAAGATGGTGGAATGGGATGAACACTTAGAGAGATTCAGAAAAGTGTTAAGATGTAGTCACAGACCTTTCACATGCATACACAGCATGTACACTGTGCATGATAAGTTCGATCCAGATTTTTCCATTAGCTGTTTGAAAATGTTATGTATTATGATTCTAAGTATAGGCAGCTGTTCCAATTATGCTAAACTCACAACAGAATACAGACTTTGCATGCTTTATAACCCTACAGTGAAACAAGTGTGTGAGTAAAATGTCATTGTGTGTCTGTGTTTCTGACAGGTTCTACCTCTGCTGACCCTGTACCAGTACATCACAACATTCCTGTGCAGGGATCTGCAGCGGGCTGTTGATGGCAGGATTCTCAAGGTATATACCTCTCACTTGTTTTCTACTAACTACTAAGAGTGCTTGAATTACTCCAGTTTTACGATCCTTGAAAGATTTGTAATCTGTATATCAAGTCTATATGTTACTGAAACCTGCCTAAAAAATAAAGTGTATATATATATTTTTTTCTCTTACATCTATGTTATCTTGATGGGTAACCATAATGCTGAGGAATCACTGACTGATGTATTATGAATTATGTACATGCAAGGTTGACAGAAAATGGAAGCTTGCTACTTTATTTGTGCATCCAGTGCATCATTAAGAACAAAAGTTTTAAAACTTTGCCGACCATTATGCCTTGACTGGACTGTGACTTATGTCAGCCTCATGCGCATACCTTGGAAGTCCACAAAAACTATTCTTCAGTCAGTATGTTGTGTCAGAATGGCATTACCAATTATTGCGTATTGCATACTCGCCACACAGTGGATGATATTCCTCGGAATGTCATCATCAAAATTTCAAAGAAGAGATTATGCGACACAGAGCAGACCTTGTACAATTCACTTTGGCCTAACACTCGTTGTGTCTCCCCCCACAGCTGAGGATCCTAACAGACTTGGGACTATACAGCGAGGCCTACACAGTGCTGGGCAGGCTTCTCCACGGGGAGAGACTACCCCAGACTGCAGACAAAAATTTCCGACAGGTGGAGACAAAGATGGTAAGCACAGACGCTTTGTCTCCAGTGTTATCCAGATGTTGGCATGCAGTATATTAGCGTGGATTTTCACAATCAGGGCACAGGAAATGATGTGCAGGAATGTAACAAACCTTTGAATTTTGAACAATTCTTGTGTATTACTTGTTTGCAAAATTGACCAATATGATTTGCATTCTTCCCATTTGAAAAATGATCGTAAGATATCTAATATAAGGCAAAGAAAACTGGTAATGCCCCCTTTTTGAGTAAGAATTTTTTTTTTCTTTGTTTTGTTGTATTCAATGATATTGATTGTCTATAAGCTGAATTTATATATGTGGTGCATTAGCATGAATTCCAAAAAGGTCTCTGATGATGTTATTCATCTGTTGAAATTAATTGGTTCTTCATTGAATTTCAGTGTAAAAGAGAGAAAAAAAACCCAAATATTGATGAGGACATCAATTCATCAAGAAAGACAGTGTTTGAGCAATTTCTATCTATCACTCAGCTGACTTTTGACATAGATTTTCAAAATCTGCCGAGCCTTCTTTCAAACATACTCACCTTAGCCACTGAATGATATTGAGAGCCATTGTGAAATACTTGATACTGTTTGATGTATCAAATTTTCTCTGAATCATTCAACCTATTTTGCAGCTGACACAGAAGTTTGATACAGGCAAGCCACTGACTGAACCCTCCAACCTGAAGGTAAAGACTATATTCAAATGATCATCTCCCCACACTACCACTCCATTTCTCTCCCTTTCAGCTACCAAAGACTCAGTTGTGTACTAAAGACATTTGCTATGCATGTGAATTCTACATTCAATTTATTTTCTGCTACTGAATACTCAGTTGTGATATATTTGCTGTTCATGTGAATTTCACATGGAATCTATCGTTAGCCTCCAAATACTCACTTGTAATATATTTGCCAAATCACGTACACCAAAGAATTTCTTTGTTCTTGAAGAACATGATAATATCTGGAGATTGATGAAAATTGCTCATTAGTCTACTTCGGAAAAGGTACAGACTCAATCAAGTAATGTAAGTGCATTTTTTCCCCTGTAGTTTTCTTAAAGTTCAATCAAATTTTACCTGTACATTGGTTGCAGTTCAATACCAACCACACCCCACCACTTTTTCAAGCGTCAAGTACATTCAGTGTCTAATGACAGAGTGTTTTCATACATTGTCTCCAGATGCTGGAATATCTGATGGAGAAGCGAGTATCACCCTCCCTGGCGATCCTGTATGGCCCACACCTAACATGCCACCTGTCACTGGCCCAGGCTCACCTCATGGTGGCGCTAGCATCCACCATCCAAGTCATACCCGAGAGAGACAGTCTGAGGTTTGTAGCCTAGACTAACACTCACCATGAACAGTAGTGTAGGATGGGAACGCAAAGCAGTGTATACACATCTATCTGTCTGCTTGACTTTCAGTCTGTCTGTTTTCCCTTGTTGTCTGTCCTGTCTCTTTGTCTTCTATCCCGTCTCCTATCTTTTCTCCACTCTATTTCATGCTGTCGACTAATATTGTGGTATTGTTGTCACTTACAAAATGTGCAATTTTGTCTCTCTATCACATGACTCGGCATTGACCTTTTGTGCCATGGTATTTCTGTGTAGCCTCTATGACACACCTCTGTCACATCACTTGTTGAAACAAATTGAGATTTAATCAGACTAAAGCTCTCAGTTACAGCAATTGCCATTACAAATACTCTTCTGTTACTTTAACTTTATTGTTATACTCAATCAGAACTGCAAGGCTGTTGTTTGTTTTCATTATTTATTTGTTTGCATGGTTTGCATCCTTCTTACATAATTGTTAATGAATGTATGTCCTGCTAGACCCCCATCAGAGCCTATATGATAAGTGGTCAATGTTGAACTATATTGTGTTGCAAAAGGACAGTGCTGTCTTGGTTGGGGACTTGAACCCACAACCTTGTGGTCATGATTCCGGGCATGTAACCACATACCAGAGACCATGACACAACTGGTATTTGATTGATATGAAATTCCTTCTGTTCCAGGGTCTCATCCCCTGCCCAGCGACCAGTGTCTCCCGTCACGGTGAGTTCGGTCAGCAAGCCGGCCAAGTCTACGGTCAGCAAGAAGGAGGTCAAAACTCCCGGCCAGAAGATTGTCGTTGATGACGCTGGTAAACCTCCACCATCATTTAATCTCAACTTCACATTTTTTGTATATCCTTTTGATTTCACAGGACATCCATGCATTTGCATATTAATCTTTTTAACTTTTTGCAACGTGTCCATCAATAAATTCATCTTTGCTTTTAACGAGCTTGCTAATGCCTTAACCTTCATGTTAATACTTTTTGTGTCATTTACATATATGCTAACAATGCAATAACAACTCATAGTACTTTCATTAACAAGAAATAAATCATTATTGACTAATTATTCATCTGCATAGAAATTTCTGTTAGCTTCGTTGTCTCCCCCCCCCCCCCTTTTTCAGAGTACATACAAGCCCAGACTAAAGCTACATCTTAAGATTGTAGTTTTAACTGTGTCTGAATGGAGGGCTAAATAGTATTTCCCCTTCAAGTTGCTTCCCTAATCTCCATCTTTCCAACTCTATCCAGCCCCCACCCTTCTCCACTTCTCCACCCCCCCCCAAAAAAAAAAATTGCATTATATTCGTATCTCTAAGAAACATATCCATTGTTAAGTAGAATAGTAACTGAATAGAAACCAGATTGCTGACTCTCTATGTCTTGTGTAGATTCCACTCAGCATCAGTATATAAAGTGAACCTGGCATATTGCTTTTAATTAAAATCCTTTATAGCTTCTTTTTGCAATGAGGATATCATCCAGTTCAAAGTATATTTTTGTTTCGTTCTGATGTCAAAAGTGATAATCCTTGTGTTCAACCAGTCCTCATGTGATGAATGTTCATCTGCAAATTTTAGGGTGACATTTATGCATGTACCTGTAAACCCTACCCTTAATGATCCACAAGATCCTTCAGTAATCAGAAATGATCAGAAAAAATAATAACAAAAACCAAGAAGAACCTTGTCCATTTTCAAACTGCAAAGCTGTGTCACATCATTACAAAGCTCAACTCACTGACAGAAGACTGTCTTCTGTAAATCAGTTTTTTGGTGCTGCATTATTCAATGCATTGTCACTGGCACTTGAGTGAAAAATAAAGTGCTTGTTACGAAGCTTTTTGTACACCAGTGATAATGTGTTGCATACCATGCAAAGAAACCTCATTTTTTTGGAAAGGTTTGGTTGTCTTTGACTTGTACACAATACATTTGGGATAACTCTGTATATGGTACCTGAATCGAATACCGGTATGTTCGTTCCAATTTCGATATTGCATTTGAAGAGGCATTGGGTATGATGCTATAGATAAAGATGAGAGAACATAATATATTGTAGTGATATATCACTACCCTGGCATGAGGATGTCATAGCGTCAAAGCTAGTTGTTTAAACTGCATACAAGTCCTGTAAGTTTTATGTTAGAAAGCTCTTAACTGTTTGCTATTTATCATAGCACAGTCAGTCATGTCATGAAGGAAAAGCGGGGTGTTGAAGACCTGCGAAAAATTTGAGGCTCTTTTCAAGCCATTTCTGTTATTTTTTTTTCTGTAGGTATGTTAAGATTTTGTGTCCATGATTATGTTGCATTATGCACAAATCATAACTGTTCTCCCTACTCACAATATGAAGCCCTACTCAGTGATTGTCTAGTAAAATATGCCATCACCACTGTGTCAGCATATATTCCCTTGCACCCACCGTCTAACCCTGTGACATGCAATGTACACACACTCTTCACCGTCTTGTTGTACAGGCACTACGTCACAAGCGTCGCAGCCCGCGTCAGAGCACAAGTTCAGATTTGGTAGGCACGAAGTAGAGTCAGACACGGTCAAAACTTTTTGACCATTCTCTTTTTTTTTTTAGTCCTCTTTGACATACACATAGCGTAGAAATGTGTGATTGGTAGCCAGTTCGATGAGACCCCTCCCCATTTCTCAGAATGTTGTCATTTGTGTGTTGTCTATAGCTTTCACTATTATTACATCATCTCATCTACATGCAATCCACCATAATCTTGCAACATGCTAAAACATGCATAGATGTGTATATATTTGTGTTATTTATTCTTTCTAGTATATACTGGAGTACAAGGGGACACCTTTTTCCCTGTGTTTGAGACGTGCTATGAAGTTGCATATTCATTAGTTGCATTAAAGTGATTTCATGAGTGATCATCTTATCTTGAAATATATATAGGTCCATGGATGGTCATTTTATCTATCATCATCAATTCATGTAACACCCTGTGTAACAGCATATATGCTCAGTGGTGCATAGATAAGCTGGTTGTATGGTCTTGGTGTATGTTGAATGTGGTAATGTGACAACAGATTACTGCTAGCTTGCACATAGGTTTCTGACTAGAAGATAGTGCTGTATGTATACATTGCATTTGCTGAGTACTTTCTACAAATTCTCATTTGTGCATGAAGTGTTCTCCTACCTGGTGTATGTGCATAAATAGTATTCCTTAGCCATCCCATACACTTGATTGGGTCATGCAATACATCCTTGAACTATTGCATTTAAATAATTTTGGCTCCTCTACGTAGAAGTTAGTTGTCTATTGCAGATATTTCTTCTGTTTATCATCCCATTCACTGATTTTGAGATTGCTTTGCCAACATTAGGTAGTTCTAGGCCAGGCAAATAGCCCTACTAGAAGTTTTAACCTATTCTGTGCTCATGCACATACCTGTAACTGCTACCCCCCGCCTTCCCCATCTACCCAGGCTTGACCTGAAAGTAAGTTGGATCCAACCCATATGAGGCATAACTGTGCCACAGTCCAAAAAGAAGGCCGTGGGAGTACAATTAAGTGATAACTTGATGGGTACTCATCAAGAATTAGTATTAAGATATCCATGTCAAATAAGATCAAGACAGCAGACATGCTGTTATTCTCCCTAGCACTGTAAGGGTTAGGGTCTGGTTGCAAATGATCTTGCGAGGTTGGGTGATTTTTTATAATATGTAGCTTTATATTTCAAAAGAAAATGCAGTTCCTGTAAGAATATTTGGTAGGTTGTACTTGTATGTTGCCGTAGAATGTCAACATTCCAAAGACCACCAGGATAAACTCACTGTTGTGTGAAATGGTCATGCACAGACACTAATTCCAAAAGTCATGTTGTTGTTGGGGTTTTTTTTCCGCGGGCTATCACACATTCTATTAGAAGTCCATAGTGCAAGATATCTCTGGTGTAATTTTCACTTTCTTCATTGTTCCTGTGCAGATGATAACTCTTTCCACAGCATTCCACTGTCTGAAGTCACCATGAGAAAGTTTACCAATGAGGCCAATATGCTCACTGTGGAGAGGATCAAGGTATATGATAATACTGGATTTTCCCAGCCAATCATTTTCAGAGGCAGATCCAGGAATTCTGTAAAGGGAGGGGGGCACGAACAATATTTCTGGTGCCACTTACGGGTTTTATCAGCTGACAAAACACCAAAAACCAAAACACACACAAAAGAACAGCTTCTGTGCAATTTGTGCAATGTTTTCGGGGTTTTTTTTTTTGGTACCACTTCCAGGTTTCATCAGCTGACAAGCAAAAAAAAAAAAAAAAAAAATTTCAGCCCAATTTTCTGGTGCCACTACAATCGGCTGACAAAGATGGTTTCTTTAAAAGATACAGGGGAGTGCATGTGCTGCTTTTCATTGTTTTTTTCTATTCATTTCTTTTATTAAAAACTAGTGCAGTCCAGATAAAAGTGTAATTTCTAACATTTAATTGATTTACCTCTTCCCCATGTCAGTGGTTTATTCACATGTTAGCACAGTGACACCAATATCTTATGAAATACATTGTATATAGCAGATGCAATCACACATGTCTGTTGATTTGATTTGAATTCTTGAGTGGTCCACAATCTACAAGCACTGCTTTTTAGTGGACCTCTCAGTTCTCTTTTTTTTTCTCCTCAAAATATAACTTTGTATTTTCCCGTATGTATACATGATTCATCTCTATTAGTTTGTTGTATACATGATTCATCTCTATTAGTTTGTTGTATATCGTTAATCCTTCGCACTTTGTACTGTATACATGCTTATGATGGATTTTCTGATTTACCCCGTGTTATGTTTTGTTGGAAAGAAAATGAGAATGAAATAAATGAAATGAATGAATGAATTTGAAATATCTGCAGATATAGATATGTGCATGACACCAACTGTCTGATCTCTCCCGCACCACAGGGCACACTGCTAGATACAGCTGATGAAGTCCTCAAACTCATGGTTGAAGTCCTTCAGGAGCATTGTAAGTTCCAGCATTGCATGCTCTACTGCCATACTTCATGATCATGACCAAACTCCCTGTGACTCAATTACTTAAATCATACTGATAATTTGTATGAACACTTTTCTTCTAGTGCCTAGGTAGCTTTGACTACAGTGTGCAGATGTGATACTGAATGTTGCTGTGGTTATTTGTTACAGATACAGTAGTTACATAATATTCTACCATCTCCATAAGAGAAACTGCAATTTGTTTACAATTTTAAATTTAGTTTCTGCGTTCTTCAAGTGGCTTGATGTCTTGTAAAATCCCCTGGCAAAGTGCACAAATCTAACTGCCCAATGTCAGACATTGATATTGCTAGTTGTAAAATTACAACGTGCGAAGCTTAGAACATCACATGGCAAGCATTCGCCATGTCTTTGTAATTTTCAAGAAAGTTTGTCACACACATCTCATGATAATTACATTCTCCTAGCACTTGACCCCCAAAGATCAATTTTCAATTCAATTCAATCAATTCAATTTCAATTTTTTGTAAATGAGACACACACAGTCATAGTAATAGTCACATTGAAAATTGAAATTGAAAGATCTTTCACCGTACTCTCTGATAACCTTTGACCCTCGACAGATGCAAGAAGCCTGTCAGCCTCCGAGCTGGAGCTGGTGGTGCTAGCCAAGCTGGAGCAGGCAGCCATCTTGAGGGAGTACCACCTGCCACTGACGGGGTCAAAGGTTGTTCTTTCGGCTCTCAATGACATCCAGGCCAGCCCCATCTTCAAGGAGACCAGGAAATCCATCTCGCCACGCAGGTGAGAGACTCAAATGGTTTCAGTCTTGACGGAGATACCCACAAATCTTTTTTTTTTAGACTAAACATTGTCCACAATGCTCCTCTCCTTTCAAATTTATGAAATCGGTACCCAATAGGAAAGCTGAGCGTTTCTCTTATTGGGTATAATATGTATGCACTACCTTAGCAGCGAGTTGACTGGAATGCTCCCCAGTAGGGTAAAACAGTAATATTGATGGTGAGTTGTGTTCCAGTGACCGGTGAAATAATACATTGTATAACACTTTGAGTGTTACAAGATTATCAGAAGGCACTTTGATGAATTGATTATCATCATTTTAATATCCTCATGGTCCTGAGGAGGGTAAGAATATGCTTACCAAATCATCAAGATTAAGTAGCTCCTAAACACTCACATCCAAGAAAGAATACATGGTATGTTAACCCGCCATGGAAGCCTTCAAAGAATACATTATAATTGTTATTGCTATCATCATCATCATCATCATCATTTGAAATCCGTTTTTGTCCCTTTCCTGTCTTCCATGAACCAAGTGATGTCTGCAGATGGAATGAAACAAATTGCTGCCACTTGCATTAGGCTAATGTACAATTTTATTACAGCTAATAAAAACTAACTTTGACAGGCTCATCTACTAGTATGCTATTCAGAAAGGGTTATAATTTCTGTGTTCCTTACACTTTGAGAAAAAGGCTGATAGAGCTAGTGCTGTTGAATGATGCTCGTACATGTATGTGATGAAATATGACTTCTGCAACTTCATATTCAAAAAAGGTCCGAAGCTATTCTCTCTCTTCCCTCAGAACACAGATTTATAGTAAGTAGAAAGTGGATTGAAATGAGCAAGTGTGACATTTATGAAAGTGTAAAACGTACCGAAATTCATATTCAGATTTTCTCAAAAGTAACAAGGTTTCAAGGGAGATTTCCTCACAGGTTTCTCTTCCCCCTCATAATCCACCACAGACCATCATCCATGAAGGGTAGCCGGATGAAGCTGTCCTCCACCCTCTTCCTCTCCCAAATGGACGCCAGCTGTGATGCCCCCACCCAGTACCAGTACCAGAACTTCCAGAGCCGGTCCCGGCTGGACGCCCGGCTGTGGCTGGACTGTCGCCTGGCCCTAGTCAAGTGCCTGATGGGCCAGATCAGAGGCATGGGAGTCCTTCCAGGTCAGTGTGTGTTAGACTGCAGCAGTTTGTCTTCATATTTAGAATTAGGATGATGATGGTGATGATGATGATGATGTTGATGACCATAATGATGATGATAATATAGTGATCAGATCCTACTTCTACTGATAATGATAAAGCTATAGTAATAATGGAATTGCCTATGAGAATGACATAACACACTGATGATATTGATATTAGCAACATTAAATCAATTAGTAAGAGTGGTCATTAGACAGAGACAGTGATAAAGGAGAAGAAAATGCCAAGCAGAAAAGGATAATATTCAGCATCATCATCATAGTCATAGATGATAATTAGGACTAAATTGGTTGTATGCTCTGTCAGTGTGCAAGACAAAAGGAAAAGAGAATATTGAAAAGAGGTTAAGAGTGATCTGTGAGTGGTTAATCTATAGGTCTGTTGCATTATTCATGAGGGCACCTGCCTTTAAAATCAACCAACTACCAGCCAGCAATGTCAATCACTGCATACCTGTCACTCTCTTTTCTTTTTTCATCCACACAGGAGCCAGTGGTGCTGGGGAAGTTGGTGAGTGCCGCCAATACTGCATGCAGGGCCTGATGGAGGCTGAGGCCTGTGGTGACGTGGAGATGCAGGCAGAGTTCCTGATGCAGGGAGCCCTGCTGGACCTGCAGGAGGGACGCTCACTGGAGGACGTCCAGCACACCCTCAAGGTAACCAGCAGCCTGGGGGAGAGGGCATTTTGTAGAACAACAACTCCTGTCATACATCATTCATCAGCACTGCAGCCTCATGACTTGAATCAATACATTTCATTCTTTGCTTCTTGTTTTTTAACTCTGCAAAATATGTGCATGGTGTCACTGGCTTTAAGACACTTGATTTAATCCCAAGGCATTGCTTCATTGGAACATCAAAGATGAATCTGTACTTTGAATGTTGTAACAAACTACCAAACACTTCCTTTGTTGTCGTAATTTTGTGGATGACTGAGAAATTGCAACTTATATTGTTTGATTTTAGCTGCTGATGGGCAACTTCTATGCATGTTTTTCACCAGAGCTTGTGGCTGGTCTTTCTAAAAGAACAAAGCAAAACAGAAAAAAGCCCAAAAGAGCAAAGATCCCTAAAGTGTGCCACAATTCAATGCAATTGTACCTTAGTATGATGTAGACACTTCAAGTTGATCGTCTTTTTTCTCTCCCCGTGGCTTCACCAGGAATTGGTCTCCCTGCTGAGTGGTCAGCAAACGCTTTCGCCACCGGCCAGCCTCCTGGTCATCCTGGCCAAAGTGCAGCTGACCGACCTGGAGGCCCTGACGGCCCAGAGTTTCCAGCAGAAGCACGGCCGACCCATCACCAGTCATCTCCTGCAGTCCTACATGGAGACACAAGGGCTACTCCTACACCAGGTCAGTGACCATTACAGTGCACTAGTCATCACGTGTAGTGATAACACCCAAGGTGTCAGGTGTTTTAGTGTCAGACATGTGTCTGCCAGTGGAGTCATCACATTCTATCAGTGAACCTCGTCAACTGACTCTGTGCTTTTGCCACTGCAAAAGTTATGGGCAGTTCGGAATTACCATGCCAAGCACATTGTATGCCTGCAGTGTTTATTAATACTGTTGCATTTTCTGTATATGTGTGCCATTTGGTTGTACAGTTTCATTTCTTGAAATAGAACAGATGTACTTTATCATATTCAAATTGGGATGTAAGTATAAACACAATGTAGCCCACTTCACTGCAGAGTGATATGTGCTTTTGTACAAATACACTGCACAAATTTTGTGGAAATAAGTTTGATTCACTATTTTTTTTTTTGGTCTTTTCATGAAATATGAAACTCTGACCAGTACCCAGAATATGTATGTCATCATTAACCCTAACTAGGCCGGGCAATTTAGGTAGTTGATAGAGCCGGGGGGGGGGGCCTCCCAGGCCCCCCCTCCAGATCTCGGCCGTCGACCGCGCGATCGCGACGAAAATTGGCACACACATTGCCTATGATGTTATCTAAAATACCATGAAGTTAATTTTTCAAAAAAATTATCATTTATGCTAGATTATGCTAATTTATGCATAATGATGCATGAAATCAGACTATTTGGTATAAATCACAAAATAAAGCTCAAAACAGGCACATTTTTTGTGTAAATATTCTTTTTAGTGTCCTTAGCAAATGTAATGAAAAAAAATTGTGATATCAGAAAAAATTCTTAAGTATTGTTTTTTGAATTTCTTATGTATTTCTTTGTTTTTCGACTTTATGTTTTTCATTGTTTTTTTCGATGAAATTTGTTCGCGACATCGCTCCAAACAAGAAAATATGTTATTCATTGATTTTAATCAATAAAACACCAAAATAATTATGCTTTTATGAAATTTGCCTGCAAGCACAGTTTGCATTGAAATTGTACACGAATTCACGTTTTTGAGCAATTTTTGGTCTGACATGCATGTACATATTTATGCGTAACTTCGGAACCGCGTGCCCGGGCGTCGCAAATTTGGTGTCAAAAGATGCGCAAGACTCGAAAGAAAAAAGTCATAAAACGTCGCGGTGATAGCTTTTTGCGATTGCGATACATCGCGCGTAACGTCGAGGGGGGGCCTCGGAGGCCCCCCCCCCCGGCCTAGTTAGGGTTAAACTGTTGACCAAGAGAAAAGTACACAGAAATTTGTATGGTATTTGGTATTGTGCACTGCAGCATTTTGATTTTGCAAAATTCACATATTGTTTAAAAGTGGTTATTGAAATGCTAGAAGAAGACAGGGATGAGAGAGAGAGAAGACAGAAAAAAAAAATCATGTTGTGCAATCTCTCTATCTGTCTCTCTCTACCGCTGCCTGTCTCTCCAAACATCTTCCTATCTTGTATCAGATTTCTTTCTGTCTATATCTTGCAAGGAGCCAGACTTGACCAGCATTCATGCTATTTTCTGGTTGCTATTATCTTTGCTTTTCTGTTTAACGAACTGAGTATGACTGTAAACATGTACAATGATTATTATTGCATTCGATGATAAATTCTTTAATTCATTCATTTAGATCAAGCTGCTGGGTGATTCTGTCTCTCGGCACACCATCTACCCAGAGCTCTCCGCCCCCACAGCACCCCTGCAGAACCTCTACCTCCCCCACCTCCTCTATCTGGCCAAGATCAAGCTCAGGATTGGACACACCCTGGCCAGGCTGGCTACACAGGCGGGAGAGGCAAAACCCAAAAAGTAATGGCAGCACCATGTTGAACCTCACTTTGCTTGTTATCTTTTCTTCATGCCGGCGCTTACAGTGCATTGTTAACTTTGTTGTGTGAGGTGGGAATACGTTGTAGCTCGCATACTATATGCTTTCAGCATGGACTCTTTGATAAGGATTTCTTAACTTTTAACTTGGTAATTTGTTTGATAGAGTGGAACTCTAATGAAAGTATTTGAAGATGAGCTAATTTCACCGTTACACATTCCGTACCAAACTTTCATTTCCTCTTTTTAAGTTCAGAGCAATGAAAAAACCATAAAAGCAATTTACTTTTGTTATAGTCAAGTAAAATACATATTCTTGTGCACCATCGTTTGCAACAGTAGTAGATTGCACTCCAGTTATAACAAACATGGTTCTAACGAATCTCTTGTTAAAATGAAGTAAAATTCTGGTGTAAGAGCCCTACGTATCTTTGAATATTTTATTATTCAGCTCTAATGTAATTTCAGTGTAACAAATTTTGTTAAAGTATCAAGGACTTTTGATATATTATGAGGTGCCTGTAAATAGGAGAAGAGTGTCGTATCAATTACTGATTATCAATTCAATCACCGTCTTCACTTCCTCACTGTGTGTACCCCAGGAATGTTCCAAAGGAGGACCCCCTGAAGGCGTGGGCCGTGGTCGCCGGGGTGCTGGGCACGGCCCTGGAGCTGTGCCGTGTCTGCGTCGTCAGAGAGGGCGCCGTGACTGCCGAGATACTCCTGCAGCTGGGCAAGGTCCAGAGACAGCTGCACCAGCAAGGAGGGGCCCGGGACTGCCCCGCCAGGACCGTGGGAGCAACCCTGATGGAGGCTATCACTACCAGCATGGCAGCCAATCAAGATCTTGGGTGAGTGCGACCATCTATTTACTCTTATAAGTAGTCTTTTTTATTTGGTTAGCTCTTCTTAACCTCAGATTCACCCATGTATTTGATATATTTTTTTTTCATCCCTCACTATTATTCACCTTTTTTTAAGGTTTATTGTTTGAGTGAGTGTATACACACTATGTGATGTAATTTCACTGACATTGTTGTTTGTTTGATTGTTGTTTTGTTTTCCTCTTGGATTTATTTTTGTGCCATACTTCCTTTATTGAGGACTGTGCTTAAGTTGGCCTACTCCCAATTTTTAAATCTGTGTGGCATAAAGTAAAAAAAAAAAAAAAATGCAAGCATGCTCTTAACTCAAATAAGATTGTATGCATCATAAACTGCAGTGCTTGTGTAATCTTATGCTGTCTTTTGAGTTTATTCTAAAGTATCTTCGAATACTTTGCATCCTTACCATAAAAATAGAATCTAAGCCTTTTCATAACATTGCAATCTCGCATAGCATAATCTCCGTTTATCTAAGGGCAGTTTTTAGAATTTCGTAGATAAGATATGAATTACTGTTTCATGTATTGTTCATTTGTTTAAAATGGCAAACAGAGGGTGGCATCGCATGCATACAAGAAGAGAGAAAACTTGATCTTCACTGTGTGTTTGATTCCTTCTGACCCCTAGACTCATTCGGCAGGCCTACGTCGAAATGGCCATGGTGTACCTGGCCAGCAGCCAGCAGCCTGAGCCACCAGTGCCTCCCCCAGAGCCGCCCCAGGACAAGGCCCCAAGTCTCTCCAAGCCCTCCAGCACCAAGAAGAAAGTCAGGGTGAGAATTGGCCGACAACCTGTAAAAAAAAATAATAATAATAATATAAAAAAAAATAAAAATAAAAAAATAAAAAAATGGCCCCCATAGAACACTTATTTGAAATGAATCACAACTTTTACACAATAGTTATAAAAACAAAGACAAAATACATTGTAGCAGCAATGGCTATAGAAATAGAATAAGTGGCAGTATTGCAGAAGTATTAGTCACCCACAGTCACAGTAATAGTAGTGATAGCAATGATGATAGATCAGAGCTTCAGTTCAATGTGCATACAGAATGGCACAATGGAGCAAGTAAAATACCGGCATTGATATCAGCAACAATCAATATCAACATCAACACCAACCACAACATTGATAAATTCATTAACAGCTATGTCAATGTTTTTATTGCTACACTAGGCTCAATACTCAACCTTACCTCTTGATATACATTTTAAAATCAAAGTTTACATTCTATTTTTTATTTTTTTTATTTATTTTTTGCACCGCAAGTCATAGTTAACTCTTGAAACATTGTCATGGTGAATGTATTTTTCCCCAATTCCAGACTCCATCCTCGGCCAAGAAGTCTACCCTGGGCACGGCCGCCGCCTGCAAGACTCCCTCCAAGCGGGAGGAGGAGCGGCTGAACTTCATCAAGGATCGACAGAGCGAGAGACAGGCGGCCTGGTTCGCACTCCGGTGTGCCACGGCCATCGCCCTGGCCCAGCGCACGCAGGCTCTGCTGATCGGCGACCCCAGTCTGACCTCCCTCACCCTGACGGACAAGGTCAAGGGTCAGCTGACTGCCTGCATCAAGCAAGACCTGTTTGGAGATTTGGGGGGTACGTAGATGACGTAATCGACAGTGGTGATACCTTTGGCCCAAACCTTTGCTAAAGATGCAATTATATCATCAGCTTCTTGTCACATGATGTTGATGTAGTGTATTTTGATCATTACTCAGCATGAAACAACTCTGAATAATCTTTATCAGTTGCTGCACTGGATTGAAAAAAAAAAAAAATTAAAATTAAACTTACATTAAAAAAAAAATGTTTATCAGGATATTCAGTATGTGGTATTTGATTGTAGCTTTTACATGATTTTCACTAACATCTCAAAAGGATTTTTAAAGAAAATGTGACATAGCTATCAAGCATTACGGTTATTCAGTGCTAAAGAAAACTTTTGTTTTTGATTTATCACTTTTGAATTGATAGATGTTATTTGTAACTCACTGCTTGTGTATTCTGCAATGCGGAAGGGAGAAAAAAGAGAAATGTCTTGTCACCTGTCTTATTCACTGTTGAAACTTTTAACTTACATCTGGCTTTGACTCTGGCCTGCAGGTGAGGGCGTGGCTGCAATTACACCCCCTCCTGCAACCTCCTTCACCAGCAACCAGGCCCTGGAGCCGGTGGAAGAAGTGGTGGACACAGACAGGCAGAGCCAGGGCGGCGCCAGTGACACCGCTGGTGGTGGTGCTGGTGCCGGCGGCGGTGGTGGTGGTGGTAGCACTCTTGGTGTGGGCGGGGTCAACAAGGAACCCCAGGATGCCAAGATCTCCCTGACTTGGGTCCATCTCCTGGCCTACACAGCCATCCTGCAGAGGATGTGTAACCTGGATTCCCTGGCCCTGGGAGACAGTGGGAGTGCATCACCGGTAGGCAAAAATCTGTGTGTTTCAACTGGAGAATTGATGTTAGCAGCAAAATATTAGTACTGTGTATCATAGTTTGTTTGTGGTACAAAATGTTTATAAGTGGAAGTCTTGTTGTGTGTAGCATAATTTTAGTTTAGTAACATGTGATTTGCTTTCATTTGCTAACATTATTGTGGTTATTTGCATTTCTCTAGTGAAGAAATGCTGCCCTTACTCAATCTTTCAGCAGCTTTGTCTTTTGTTCCGGTGATCAGAATGTATTGAAATGCAGGCGCATTCCATTAATTACTCCCTTTAATTTCTTTCGTCACCACCTTGGTTTTTCTCCCATCAGGTGAATGCTGGCAACCTTGCAGCCAACTTTGACCTGGGCTTTGTGGACCACAGCGGCATGGACACGGGCTCCAACCTGGAGATTGTGCGCACGCCCCTCCTTAGCAGCCACGCCTCACTGCGCCTGCAGGCCATGGTGACCTTCCTCACCGACAACCTACCAGTGTTTGCCACCTCCTGCCTGGCCATCTCTCCTCCCACCAGCATCCTCCAACCACTTTCCACCTCCTCCTCCTCCTCCTCCTCCATCCCATCCAAGGATGGGGCACTGGTAATCCCGACAGTGGTGTACATGGAGAACACGTACACCCTGCCAATCATCGCAGAGCCCACGGGGCAGGCAGTGCAGGGGCGGAACGCGGAGAAGATCCTGCTGGGGGCCAAGGAAAGAGAGCTGTGCCTACAGTGGTACCAGCCCTGCTACGATGACATCAGGGTGGGGGCCACGGATGGTGACAAGGGGAAGGGGGTGGTTTTGCTCTACTCTGTCAGCCAGCCCTCTGGAAAGGAGGGGACCAAGGCAAAGACAGGTAAGAATCTCACTTTATTAAGATGCACAGTTATTGCGACCACAATGCGCTAAGCCTTGAAATCCTTTTTAATAAGAATAATTAGCCTATGAAGGACTCCGGTGTTAAGCAAACATGAAGCTCTTCTTATCTGTGGCATCAAGTTGTTTGAAAGACATTTGATGTTCTGCTTTGTTCAATGTTTGGCATTTTTGTGCATGTGCACTGAAATCAATTGCCAGTGAGTAGAGATCCCTTTCTGTCTTATTGTATTTCAATGGCCTAGTACTTACAGTGTAAGACCATTTTATTTTTTTTTTTGTCAGTTTGTTTGTTTGTTTGTTTTTTGCAGGGGGAAAATTAAATGAAAGTTGATGAAAAAGCTTGGCAAGTTGTAGCTCAGTGCACAAAACACATAAAGGGATGGGTGTTAATTCTGTATGGTAATCTCTTGTCTCACAGGTCAGCTTCAGGCTCCGGTCATCGGTCAGACCACCGTCTCCCTCTCCCAGCTCACCGAGCTCCACGACAAGCTGGCCGTGGTGCGGCAGCGGGCTGAGATCTCCCTAACTGACCAGCCCAAGCCCCCCAGCACCCCTGTGGGAAGTGCTCAGGGCACCCCTGGCTCCCCCGGTACACCAGGAGGAGGGGGCAGCAAACCCGGCAGCAGGAAGTCCAAGCGGACGCATCGCATCGCCCAGCTCTCGGCTAAGGTCAAGAAGGATGAAGACTTGGAGGTAGGCGGCAATCACTGCAGTAGTTTTTAGATGATGCTCTTTAAAGTTAGGTAGACTCTGATCCTCTACTAGTAATTATAGTTTGGTTTACAATACTTTGGTGCATTGTTTATAAATTATCGCACTGCAACTGACATTCATAATGAAATAAATCTTTTGGAAATAGTTGCATTGTTTTGAATTATTGCACTGCAACTGGCATTCATAGTGTAATAAATCTTTGGAAATAGTTAGCTATTCCTGTGAAGTCAGCATAAAATGTAAAAAATAAGTATTCTTAATAGTGGGTAAGAGTGATGTGTAGTCTTTGAATCAAATCCATATTTCAATGGAGAAAGACATTTAGAATTCAATACTGTATTCGTCTTCATGGCATTAACAGATTATATCATGCTAGCCTGTCAATGAATAATTAAAATTATATGTGCCATACCTTTTTCCACAGGAAACCCCTGAATTTTTCATGTGCATGACGTGCTGTGATTGATGGGTTTCAGCTGTTGATAACACATTTTTGTTTTCTTGTACACTTCTGTAGGCTCTCCTGAAGCAATGCTGTCTGACAATAGAACAACTTCTTCTGGGACAAGAGGACTTTGAACCTGAACCAGGCTACAATGTGAGTATCTCCATGATTTCAGGACTACAGAGTGCTTTAAAAGTGGACATTTTTGCACGTTTTGTAAGACAGTAAACTACAATGTAGTGCAGAAATTATAGGTTGGGAATGTTTTTTGCATGCATCATAGTCAGGCAAAAAAAAAAAAAAAAAAAAAAAAAAATCAGAGAATGACCTCATTTCCAATTTTATTTCCACAATTTTTCTTCAGTCCTCATAATATGAAGAGTTTGTTTACAAAAACCGATAAGTCCATATTTGCCAAATGGAGATATTTGCGATTAAAGGTCGAGAAAAATAAAGAGAATAATAAGAAAAATTTTTGCTTCTTTTGACCATAACTTCAAAAATTTACCTTTATATGTAGTGACTAATATATCATTTAAAAGCTATTATTTTGTACTTTACGGCAGAGACCGTACTTCAAAATCTTCAAAAATGGACTTATCGGTTTTTGCAAACAAACTCTTCATATGTACCCATTCTCAGGAAAACCTTCATGTACTCAGTGATTCTTCTGAACGTGTGTGCGTTGCATTTCAATGTAGTCACATATCCCCAAGTATGCCTGTTGCCTCTGTTGTGTATCAGTAGTGATGGATGATAAATTCTGTTTCTGCTATAAACTTGTAGTTGCACTGTTTTTAGCAGACATGTTTGAGATTGCTTTTTGTGGTGTTTTAAGCAAAGTGCTTCAAGAGGATTGACTGATATTGTTAAGTAGATTACTTTCCTTACATGAATTTACGATTCCAACATCTATACCAGCAGTGGTTGTTGGTCATGGCAATCATGTAGTGAATGTTTATAGTCAATAGGGCCCATCATTATACAAAGTCTGTCTGGTCTATCTTCCTCTACATGTATGCCACGTGGAAGCTTATGTCTTTTTTTATTTCACTCCAGTCTTATTTAATTCTTGAATATTTAGAAATATGTTAGTCTCTCTGACTTTTGTTTTTGCTTATTTTTGTTCTTGTTGTTGTTTTTTCTGATTAACCAGATTCCATTTGAGGTGAGGCTGGCCAACATCCACTGCATAGAGCAGCTCTTTGATCCCAGCTACGGGGACTGGATCAAGGAGGGCAAGATCCTCACCTGGCTGCTGGCATTCCTGAAACCAGAGAAAACTGACGAAGCCTGAC
This sequence comes from Diadema setosum, assembly GCA_033980235.1. Lineage (NCBI taxonomy): Eukaryota > Metazoa > Echinodermata > Echinoidea > Diadematoida > Diadematidae > Diadema > Diadema setosum. The sequence goes on from CM067060.1 coordinate 35,765,849, forward strand.
CTTGACATGCAGCATGAAACCACACACACAGACACACAGACACACACACAACACACACACACACACACACACAGACACACACACACACACACACAAGGCCATGGAAAACACTGAAATGCGAACTCATATACTGCATAGGCTGTTATTTTTGTGGGGTTTTAATTTTCACAAATTTCGTGAATCACTGTTGGACCGCTAATTTAACAACACCTGAAAATGTCGCCATGCGCTAGGGTAATATTGCACTTACGATAAGCCTTGGTGTCAATTCGCGAAAACAACATCTCGCAAAAATGTCCATGACCTCCTCATTTGCTAAATCTGTATGCAAAAATGTCTGTATGCAAAAAAAGCAGCTCATGCAGTAGTCAATAGTACACATGAATGCACACACAAACACATGCACAACCACACAAATGGAGAAAATCAGATGCACAGACATATGGACAAGACACAAATGCACACGTACAGACTTAGCATCAATATTTGTATTTGCACTCCCATTTGTGCACAAAGTAATAATGTAAAGGCCTTTCAGGACAGACTTTTGCACTACATAGGTTTTTTTGGGTATGTGGTTACTTGTCTGTATATTTGTTAGCTTCAACCACCCGTACCTGTCAAAATTGTCAGATACTTAATCTGAGAGTTGGAAACTTTGCAAAGATGAACATCCTCATGCAGCTATTGCTGCGATTTAGGAATAAAAGTGAGCTGCAACAATATTAAATTGCTGCATGGTTATAGAAGGGTCTCCACCCCTCCCTTCCTACTCAATGTCAGCTACATCGACCAGGAGCGCTACCACTGCTCCGATACATATGAATGCTGCTACATTGTGTATCTAGAATGGCAGTATTTGTAGTTAAACACAACATACACTGTAACTGTCTTATTGTTGATCACCCTGTAACAGATGTTTGGATTTTCCACAATGTCCTTTAAACTGGGAACAGTTGTATCCTATAATAGGCTGCCTTACACTGGTGGCCCCAAGTGAAACATTGCAATGAAATATAAACATTTTCATATGTTAAATGATTTCCCAGAAAGGAAATCACCTGTCTTGATGGATTAGTGAAGGCTGATAGCACAGGCGATTTTTATTGCGCTGTAATTGTAAGCCTGAACATAACGGTGGGTGCTTGGACCACAAACTCTCCCAGCGGAGAAAAAAAAAAGAGAAAAAGAAACGGTTTTATGAAGGGCATTAGTGTCTTGGTGATATAAATATTTACCGGTACACAAGTACGCAGGTGGGTATGGGGCGTGTTTTATTGGAAAAGAGCATTGTCAAAGATATGAGACAAGAAGAGCTACGCCTGTTTTAGCTGGAAATGATGTCCTATGAGGCAAACAGTAGACCCAACACAAGATTTATGTGAAATAACTTGACAGTTATGGGGACAGTTAAATATTATCACAGTTTAGTTGAGATGCTTAAAACTGTTGATCAAAATATAGCAAGATTTAAGACCTGCCTGTCGCGTAAATTTCAGTCGAAAAGTTGCACACACTTTAGTAATACTACTGTTATCATGTAGATTGATGTAACTTGTAGCAGGTAAGAAATAAAACAAAACAAGCAAACATGAAATAAATAGAACTGTTGTTTTCTTAGCAGCACATACAAGAAGCAAACAAACAAACAAATAAATGACACAAAGCAGCAATGACAACCATTGTGGGCGAGATAAAGATATAGAGGTGATGTGTTTACCAAATCCATTGTGTAAGGACATGTATGCATTGAATCATTTTAGCTGAGTCGCCCACGCACAATGAAAGCTTTCTGTTGCCTACTGTAAAGTTCATTATGATTGTATAGTGCTGTCAGTGGTGAATGTGGAAGTCATTAAACTCAGAGCCTTTCTAGGGTGTCAGTGACCCTCTGGTTTCTGACTGATAGTAATTTAATCCCTTCTTTTCCATCCAAGTGATATTGACCAACAGATATTGGAACTGTAACTTACTAATGTGATTGGTAAGACAGTGTTGTCCTTGATACACATTGTGGATAAAACCCAAAGACATTGTTTTTCTGCCTGCTTGAGTGAAATGACATGCATAATCTCAGAGTTTTTAAGAGGATTATTAAGTCCTCTGTGTGCATATAACACCTTGTTGTATCAGTAAATTCTACATGACTTATCAAATAATCAGTCTGAAAGAAAAGGGAGAAAGAAAGAAGATAATTGATATATAATTTTGTAATCATATCAAGAAATACAGTTTATTGTCCCCGCCGAACGAGTTGAGCAGGGGACTATGAAACGGGCTCCGTACGTGTGTGTGTCCGTGTGTCCGTCCGTCCGTGTGTCTGTGTGTGCGTCCGTGTGTGATCAAAATCTTCAATTTGCTACTTTTCTGTCATTTATGAGCCAATTTTGATTCTGTTTGCTTTATATGATAGCACTACATGGGAGCTTTGAAACTTCTACATAGAATTTCAGTTGTGACCTTTGACCTTGACCTTTGACCTATATTGTACATTTTGCTACAAAATGCTACTCTTTGCAACTGATTGACAAATTGCCCTACATCGACGTAAATAAGCACTGAATTGATCAGTGTTTTAGTAGTAGCCATGATAAAAAATCATGGGCGTACATACTCGAGCAGGATTCGAACCTACGACCTCCTGATCCTGATCTCGACGGAAGAATTTCATAAAAATTGGAAAAATGCTACTCCTCCGCCATTTCTAACCCGATTTCGATTCCGTTTGCTTTATGTGATGGCACTAGGTGAGGGCTTCAAAACTTCTACTCAGAATTTTTACCTTTGACTTCTTTGACCTTTGACCTTGATTTTTTACCTATATTGTACATTTTGCTACAAAATGCTACTTCCGGCGGGGACATATATTACGCACCGCGTAATTTCTACTTTTCCTTGTTTGGTGTGGAATTGAGTTGTGGAGTAAATGAAAATCTATATCTTTCAAGACACTTGAATATCAAATTTCATTTTATTGTGTATATTTTGGCACGAATGGATGATGACCTTCTGACTCTGTAAAATGTAATGCTCTTTCCGTCCAAATCACACACCTTTCTCAAAATGTATATTCTAATAAGATTTTATGTAAGTTTACTTCCATTTCATGGCACAGTGAAGTCAAATGTCATTGTATTCACTAATGTTACTTAAACGATGAATAAAAGAGACTTTGTTCTTTAATCACCCCTGTTTGAGTGTGATTCAAGTTTCAGTACCTTTTTCAGAAGATTTGGTGTAAAAGGAATGATATTTATTTGAGAATACAATGTACATTATATCTTAGCGATAGATAAGCAGTGATATGGTTGTGCATCTTCTTAACATTTCTTTCAGTTCAATATTTCTTCATAGGATTTTACCATTATCTACACACACATACATACACTATAAAATACACACACACAACACTCACTTCCAACAAACAAATGAAAAGAGACTGGGCTTCGAATCATTAAGTCACCTTTCTTCTTTTTTTTTTTTACTGAAAAAAAAAAACGACAATGAGCCCAATTTTAAGATTCATAAAAAAAGGTTTGTGTCATGTTCAGAAGACTGTGTTTTGGGTTTTATTTTTGTTTTGTTTTTTTCTTTTCCTGGTGCTTTCAACAGTGCTCTTTTACCCAGATAACACCATTACAGTCGATTCCCGTTATAACGAAGTCCTCGTTTTTAGTTGTTGTTTTTTTTTTTCCTTTATGTCGAAATTTCATTATAACCAAACAAATAAACTATAAAAAACATGGAGCAGATAGTGTTGGGGCCTGAATTTTTACATCTTTGTAACGGGAATTTCGTCATAACCGTGTTTGCTATAACGGGAGTGTACTGTACAGGTAATAAAATAACAATACTGTAGTCTTATTTATCCAGGGTAGCCTAGCTCTTCTGCGTTAGCACCACTCTTCCAGAGGGCTTTGCAATTATCATTACCTTTAGCATTGCAACAATGTACCCATTTAAACACCTAGGATGAGAGGGACAATATCCCTCACATCTACAATGTACATAGGCCTACCTTGTCCAACGACGTGAAGCTCATGGCGAGGCTCGAACTTCAGACCTCTGCTGGCTTGCAAAATCACCCGTGCTTCTTTCCCTATACCACAGCGCTTTATGTGTATAACAAATGCATACGCGCACACATACTCGCACAAACAAAAACACGCAAACACAGACACACACACACACACACACACACACACACACACACAAACAATTCCCTCCCTCAATCCCCCTCCTTCCCTCTGTCCCTGCATGTCCCTCCCCCTAATTGTCTCACTCCCCCCCCCCCCCCCCCCCTTCTCTCTCCCGCGCAAGATTGAGTCATTATACCTGTAGGCCTACCTGTTACTCATGAATATGGACTACACTCTTCATCCCCCAAGCAGAACGAGAAACCCTCCGGTCTTGATATTCTCATTCACTCCCAGGTAAAGTGTATCCTTGACCGTATAAGTCTTGCGTCGATCCTGCCGAAATCGTCATCAAGCATGCAAATAGATCCTGGTATATGCAAATTCAGTGTAGACTGATATTTGTGTCCCCCGAGGACCTAATAACGAGCTGGATGTTTAACTAGTTCCCACTGAATACATTCCAATGGATGGAGTTCAGTTTTGCCCGCATTTTAATGGGCAAGCCTCGGATATATTTTCTGGGACAAAATTAAAGGAGGCTACAACACACTGCATCGAGGATCTCTTCCCACCTCCCTGCATACACACATAATTATGCTCGATCTGCTTATGCACACTAAGTTCCTTGATCGCGTGGTCGAACACCGGCGAGCGCGTCTGCGTCGTAATGCTTGTAAACGGAAAACATTAACCTTTAAAACTCTTTTCCGATATCTTGCTATCTGCCCCTTTCTTGTGTACGCTTCAGGGATGCTTACGTACCGTACATATATATGTATCTGCAAGTCATTCCATGTGCGACCAAAAAAAACAAAAAAAAAAATCAAATCAAATCAAATCGTGTCATGCGCTGACTTACTTTCAAATTGCTTCTTTATCTTCTTCCAAACTAGCACCACCCATCCCAACCATTCGCCAAACAAATCAACAAATGCAAAACAACAACAAGCATACGCTTACAAACTTATATGCACCCACACACCCACACACACACACACACACACACACACACACACACACACGCACCCACAAGCACATTATACACATAGAGACACACAAAGAATTGCCGGAGAACAATGCAACTGTCTCAGTTATGGTTGAAACTGGAAAAGCGCCGAGAGTTTGATGGATCTAGTTTCGATAAGTACACTATTTCGCAATTGGTCTAATGGGTTTCGACCTTCTAGTGGTTATACAGCTATTCAATGCGTCGCTGAAAGCGGTCAAATCATTCAAGAAGACTATAAAGAAACCTGCCGGCAAAAATATATGATATGGTCCTGTCATGTATTGGCGTTGTCTTTGAATTGTAACCAAAATCATTGGACTTAATTAGGACGGAAATGTCTGAAATATGGATGGAAGAGTCGTAACTCGTGGAATGAAATATGGGTAATTAGGGATAGAGAGAAGACGCGGTAATAGCATCCTGCCCGGAAGTGCAGAACTAGATCTCGACTCGACGTAATGCTTACAAAGCTGCCGCCGACGCCCGTGGTGCTGTTATATATGCCTGACGCTGGCTGCAGCACCAGCAAAAAAAAAAAAAGTGGCATTGGAAAAAGGTACATATGTCAGGGATGTAGATTTTAAAGAAGTGAAACTCTGCTCCAATCTTGTACAAGCAGAGCGATAGCAGGTCAACTTAGTCGGACATGAAATGAGACAGTTACATATGCGCGAAGTGAGAGAAATTGGTGAACTGAATGTACTCTGTTTAGCCCTAATTAAATGGCAGTGATGTAGCCCCCCCCCCCTGTCCGTAAATGTATATAGGCAGAGAGAGAAAGAGATGTGTGTGTGGGGGTGTGCGTGTGTGTGTGTATTTATTACACTAGTCCTCCGTTGGCGTGATATTACCACTAATGCCAAAGTCTATTGCTGTCCATCATAATTATTGTCTCAAGGAGATTGCAAACAAATATACGTCTAAAAACTTTCATGTCTGAGCTTAATACAGACAACGTTGTTATCAATTTCACGCCGGGAGGTACTACAGTCCATAAATAACATATTATTGTTCTTTTGTGGCTTCTTTTTACTCGGCGGAACATAAATGAAGCCGCTAGGGTATAATTACGTTAAAATGCATTCATATTCCGCAGCAGCGTAAAACCTTTTCAATTTGCCAACGAGGCGAAGAATTAGCACACACATTCATCGAGAACAAAAAAAAAAAAAAAATGGTCTCTATGATTGACTGACCCGTTTATCATCTTCGGAATACTTATGAAGTCATAATCAGACACCAAAAATCAAACTGTTTCCAATGCACATATCTCTCTTGGTGCGTTTAACACAACGATTCAATAACATGCAGTGTGCCACCGTAAGTAAATCATGTTATTCAACAAAGACTTCACAAGGTTGAACACACATTTAAATAGGCCTGCAGACACAGGCATATATGGACACAATTAATTCGTCCGAAAAGACGTAAACAGCGCTGAGTCAACATCAGGAGCTTTTAACACTATAAATACACAAAGTATGTTTCGCAGATGATCCATCTAATGAACATCAGCATTATACTAGATAAACGCTAAACTTGTTGCGAAAGAAATCTGGACAGCAGTTTCCTTCCTTCCTTCCTTTCTTTTTTTTTTTCTTCATTCGTTTATCGGCAAACGATCGGTTCCATACAGGACTTCTAAAGATCACGTATTCACGAACTTTGAATATTTTAGCATTTCTGAGACTGGTGGGTGAAAAATCAGGAACCGTAATCCAGCAAAACTACTCACGCTGTCTTGCGTAAATTAGTTGGTGAATTCCTATATCTGTTCACTTATTTTTCACGTGTATTTTCATAATGAATTCGACAAGCGTGACCAATCAACAACAATTGTTCTTTGAATGTGGCGATGTGTTATTCCAAGAGGCCCTGATCGCTCACTGTCTCCTGACGACCGCAGCCATAGCCGTTGGGGGATTCACGTTGATCGTGATCGTATCACACAGAAAGCTGAGGAAACAACACAACATCTTCCCTTTCAATATCGTGTTGGCCGACCTTCTTGCCGTCGCCACTTTGGTTCCTCGTTACATTCGGTCGTCGGGTTTGGCTGAGGTAAGAACGGGTATTTCGCTTATGCACCGTTCACCACGATACCAAACAGATGGTCATGTAAACAGGTGAAGACGCTCAGATGCGCATTGAAACGGCAGTTTGCTGCAATTTCAGTGCCGTCCCCCCCCCCCTTTTTTTTTCCTTCAGGAAGTATAATATTATAAAGACACCATTGCGCCTTTTTCGAGTTTGTATTAAGTCACTTTTTTTTTGCCTTTCTGTGTGTATCTAGAACCGCTTACATATTTTTTTTTTTGTTTATCAATTTCGTAAGATATCCCCGTTTGCTTGACTGAAAAAGACTTCCATGTTTCAAATTGATAGAAGGTCTAAGCTATTCTACAGAAAAAAAAATGAAATAAATTTCTCTGTTTTTTCGCTTTATGGACCTCAAAATGAAACATTTGTAACAACCAGATCCGGGGCACATTTCATAAAACTTGTCATCAGTGACAAGTTGTCATAGATGTGACAAGCTACTGAAATCCTTGCATCTGATTGGCTGAGAGCAAATTTGTCCCAGAAATGTGGCAGTTGTCATTGATGACAAGTTTTTATGAAACGGGCCCCAGGTTTCCTCGTCAGGTGCTTGTAGCAAATGTGAAAATACTATTTTCCCCTTGGCGATTTCTCATAGCAACATTGTTGTACGAGGCAAATCAGGATCATCACACCCACGAGTCATATAGCCCACGAGTTAGACATTGCAAAAAGATCCATAATCCAAGATCCACGAGTCATAGAGCCCGTGATTTCGACACTAGACAAATAAGACCCAGGAGTCGACACTAGGTGAAAACAGCCCACGTGTTCGAAAGACTCCCGGCTTTCAATCGGATGTCCAGAGTTGGATATCCACAATATCTACGGGGGGGGGGGGGGGGGGGAGTGGGTCTCCCGTTGTGATTTTATGGACAGGGTGTACTGAACCACTGCTTGTCGATGGCCGTCTCCTCCACTTCACCTCGAAATATTTGGTTAGGTTTACACGTATGATACATTATTTCTTTTATGTACCGGTATACTTGCATGGCTATGCAACATGTTGTGAGTAAGATTAGCTATCACTAATTTTGTCATATGAATAGTTAAATTGTCTTTGTTTTTACTGTCAGTTTGTTTATTTGTACAAGTGGATAAATAAACAAACTGACAGTAAAAACCAGAGTCTTGCAGCAAAGTAGGTAATTACAATGTTTGTCCCGTTACATTTCAATGAGTGGTTTGATTGCTTTCATCGACAGATGGACGGCCAGGTGTATTTCTTTCTCCTAGCTACTCTGCAGATTTCTGCTCTCTTGACGTCAGTCTTGAGTATCCTCCTGGCGTCCGTCTACCAGTACATCACCATCAGGGTGGATCCATTCGGTGTCCGCCGTATCGTGACCACGCCCAGATGCATAACCGTATGCGTAGTCAGCTGGTGCATCACCCCTCTGGCGTCCCTCGGGCTATATTTGACCGCATCGAAGTCGATGTACGTAATACTGGTCGAACTATTGCTCCTAGCGATCGTAGTCATCACGGGGCTTTGTTACCTGTTCGTCTTCAGGTCCGTTTCGAGGTCGGCGGAAACGAGCGAGCGGGAAAAGGAGAACAAACGTCTGATGCGTACATACTGCATAATCTACGCCACCACTGTGGTGCTTGTCGGGACCGAGGTGATAACCAAACTGCTCTTCCATTTCGGCTTGTTGGCGAATTTGGTCACGACACCGTGTTTCACCAACGTGTTGTTTGCGATAGTGGAAATCAATCCCCTTGCGAACTCGTTCGTCTATTGGTGGCGACTAAAAGAATTCCGGCGCATTCTGCCCCCTGTCAGGTACTGTAAGAAGCAGAGGACACACCCATTCACTTGCGGCGGCCCAGAAATGAATTTGAAACTGATTTCCCGACGCTGAAAACGATTACACCTCTCTTGGGGTGTACAGATGGTACAGATGGTATTAATTCCCGCTTTCCTCTTAAAATGATGAAGCTTTATGATTAACGTTATAATTTAGTTTAATCTGAACTCTTTTTGGGGAACTATTGTGTTTTGATATTTCTGAGTATGTTGTAAGGGTTTAAAAACTCATGCGATTGGAATGACACCCAATAGTAATGTCTTTTGAAAAAGCATAACGTCGAAGCAGATATTATTCAAAATTACCTGCCTCAACGTTAAGGATATATTTGCAGAAATACTCTCAAAAATGAGGTATGGTCGTATTCATTAGTACACTGATTAATTACTGTAATCTATTCGATTTGCTGACCAGTGCATTTCGTCTTTATGCCCTGATACGTTAGACTTGTTCAAAATTATGTCTATTTTATTTTATCTGGACAAATATGGTCAAAGAGAGTTTTAAGATATAAGAACGAAGATTTAAATCATGCGTTTAAATAAAGTAAACATGTTGGACTTTTGTCAATTTTCGATATTGATTTTGGATGTCTTGTTAGTTTATTGACGCTAAAAAGTGTCATCGCATACAGGTTTTGTAATCAATTGGCAAGAGACGAGTGGCCGTGAACGCATTTCGGAAATCCGATCTGTACTTCAAATTTGTGATCTAACAGACGTTGCAATGGACTCTTCCTTTTGTTTCTTTTTAAATCTAGCGTATTGTGTAAGAGTATTAATCAGTAAGGTATCTGTCTGGCTTTGTTATGTATTTAACTTTGTCCAAAGTGTGTGACAACAAATAAAGTTCGCTCTGTCCTGAATGGCACATTCGACGCAACAGCTCACTTTCGCAGAAATCGATGAATAATTTAATGCAAAGTTAAAGGGATGATTGGTTGAGATGAGGATTGAGCTTTTAACTTTTGGAAAGTTACTGAGAAACTATATGAAATGATACATGACATATAGAATTCTAATATGAATTCAAAGATTACTTGATGAAAAATCGGTTTGAACTAGCTAAGATATCGAAAAACAAAGTAAAACAAAGGGATCCTAATAAAAGATGGTACCCACCTGATAACTGAATGTTAGTGTTCCATATACTTTCTTTCTATGTGCTGTTTCAAGTGGTTAACATTTGACTGCATGTGCTAGGAGCTGGGATGGGCTGAGTATTCTGTTTTTGTTTTTGTTGTTGTTGCTGCTGTTGTTTTTGTTGTTTGTTTGTGTTTTTGGCAACCAATGAGTGATCAGCTGATCATTGACATTATTCGATTTCAGGGGCAAAGAATTCTAAAGTTCAACATCGCACACTGTCCATCCAAAGCCCCACAGAACTTTGTTAATTGCGTTTTCTTTATCTCTCGAACCCCTGGGGAGCCCTCCTATCTGCATCTGCCATGTCTGCCATCTTCCTCGAGGAATCCCGAACCAGGAAAAAAAAAATAATATGACACTTTTTTTCCCTTTATTTTGCCGGACCTCCTCATAAAGCAATTCTGTAACAAAGTGCATGTTACAATCTATATTTCTTTTGTTTGTTTGTTTAATGTCGTTTCTAAGTCTTTTTTCTCCCAGTGATTTAGTAAATTTTACTAAAACAACTCGATCTATAACACTGTTTAGACTTCTTTACGCAGGTTATTGACAATAACAAACAGCAAGCAGCAATGAGCAGTGCTGTAAGGTGACTCATTTGTTTCTTATTACTCTCTGTGTTTTCCCCTACATATTTTACAGTCGAAAACCCGACGTCAATCTTCACATGATGCATGGACAGAACAAGACTATTCATATCAGATAAAACAACAATTATACGCTACTTCATATGATTTATTTCAAATTAATTTGTTTATTTCATTTTCATTGCTTCAGTTTGCACGACAATGTTAGAATTACTAAACCTTCAACAACTATAGAATACTCTTTACATTTTAAATTGTTTTGCTTATAAAACATTAAATTATGCTACCGAAGAAAGTTAAATATGAATGTTCTTGTCGAAAATGAAATAGATTACATTTTACATAAATACAAGCATTCATTCCGTCTCATTTCAATGTATACTCTACGTGCAGGGCAGTCCAATTTAGAGCAACAAAGGCCTGCTTTTCAAAGGAGCCCTGTGTTAATATCTTTTATGTACAAAGTACATGACAATGACAATGACAATGACAATGGGGTTTTTTTTTTATTTTCTTATGTCACCCAACGTCAGGGTATTGAAGAAAATTCAAATAAACATCGTAACAGATAAAATCAGTTAATTAATACATTAATACATTGTAAATTACATATATATACAGAAAATTGCATATTTACAAAATATACAAAATATACAGAATGGTGCAGGACCCAGAAGAGAGAAAGAGAGTGAGAGAGAGAGAGAGAGAGAGAGAAGGAAAGAGAGAAGGAAGACAAACAAAACAGTTAAAAAAAGCAGGGCAACAATAACGCAGATAAAAGCAATTTCAATAATATAAAACAAAACATTGTAAAAAGCTATATTTACATGAAAAAATACAAATAATGATATTAATCATTATTATTTCTTATGGAGCTTCATTATTTCCTTACAAAATTTAGCTAAATTTATCAACTCACTACGATTTTTGGAATTAAATAACTGAGACATCTTTAAAGTATTTAGTCTTATTCTATAACAGGATTTAATGAATTTATTCCTGGCATTATTCAACGATGACACTCAAATAAATAGTGAAATTCATACATAAATGTACATACATTTGTATAATACATATATATGATACATCTGTATTAATAGCCGGGTTCACACGTACATCAATTAGCGGGATACAAATCTCGAGATTTGCATCGCGATCGTCATCCCGCTAATTTGTACGTGTGAACCCGGCTAATATAGGGTCTACATGCACATCTGCGTATACGCACACATATACATATATAATAAATGCGCGCACATAAAGTGTGCACTATCAAAAACAAAAACTAAAAACAGAACATAATTATGATACAGTTAATAAGCAAACAACATGAACTTCGATCTCACAATAAAAGACGCTAGTTGATGTCAGATTCACACTGTACACAATATCAGTTTATTTGTACTTTATATCTCAACTTTTCGAAACAGTCCTACCCATTTGGAGCATTTGTTTGCCAAGTTCTCGACAGAAATTACCAACCATTTGGCCACCAATACGTATTTCTTGTGGCCTTTATAAAGTCACCGAACAGTTGCCGACCATGCATCTGCAAATTTAATCGGTGGTCAAATCAGTGGTTTGCAAATAGTGGGCAACCAATCGATAACCGCGTTCGACGTCCAGTCGTCGAGCAAACAGTTGTGTGGTTGGGTCGCAGATAAGTTGTCTTAAGTCGCAAGAAATTATTGGCTGTTGGAGGTCGGCGACCAGTCTTTGGCTGTGTGTGACATGGGCACCTGGCCTATGGACGGACTCTTATTAAATTGTGCATTCCTTGATCACCTTGGACATAGCAATGAAGCAAAGAACTTCATCGTATGTGTATGCACACACAAACACTCACAAAGTATTATCTGCTGATATGAAAATCGTTGTTTCTCATGTGCTTTATATGATTAAGTAAGATTTAAGAAGATTACTTCTTTTCACATTGTTTCGCACGTGAAGTAATGTACTAATATGAACTTTAATTTCTCCTTGCTGTTTTTGGCCAGTAAAAGAAGAAGAATGAAATACATTTACCAATTAGAGGAAATGCGGTTAGCAGGTGAACAACAGGCTGCCAGAAGGCACCGGAATTCTTTCAGTCGCCAGAAGTAAACCATTGAGTTCACGATGGGGTTGATCAACAAGAAGCCGTTCCAAGTGTTTTCGATACACTTAAGCTTTACGAGAGTTAAACTTTTGTCAAACAGGAAAACAAGTTTCCCCACTATCATCACTAAAGCAACGAGAAATGTGCTAATATAAATAATGAGAAAAGTTATCAAAAGTCGCTTGCTTTCCTCTTTTCGCATGCCAGCATTTGTAGACTTCGCCACTGTTCTGTAAACCATCAGATACAGTAGACCGGTAAATGTCGCAATCACTACTATGAAAAGGTCCACAAATAATGTTACGATATCACTATAGTGGAAGAAGCCAAAAATCAGCGGTATTATGAGAGAGACACACCAGGATAATACACATGCGGCTACACATCTCGGTGTCGTGATGATGAGTCGAACACCAAACGGATCGATCCTGATGCTGATGAAGTGGACCACGGCGATCAGAAGAATACTAAGAACGGATGTGGACACTCCGGCATATTGAAGTGCGCCTAGAATGTATCGGCAGTTCCATCCACATAGCTGCATCCTCAAACACAGACACACACACAGAGACACAGGCACAAACACCAAACACAGAAACAGACGCGGACACAGACACGGACACGCACACAAACACAGACATAGACACAGATGTGGACACGGACACGGGTAACGACACAGACACAGACACCGGACATGGACATGGGTATGGGCACAGACACAGGCACAGACACAGAAACAGAAGCGGACACGGACACAGACACAGGTATAGACACAGAAACAGACGCGGACACGGACGCCGATAAAGGCATGGACACAAGCATAGACACAGACACAGACACGGACACGGACACGGACACAGATACAGATACAGATACACACATGCAGATATGGAAACGGGCACAGACACAAAAATAAAGAAGGACATGGACATGGACACAGGCACAGAAGCGGCGGATACGGGCTCGAACACAGACACAGGCGATAAGACAGACACAGACATATTTACACGGACAAAGACATGCACAGATTGATACATACACACAGACAGACATGCAAAGAAAAGGAAAGACGGAAAAGGAAAAGCACGTTAAATTTCATGAGCAAGATAGCCTTAAACGGTGAAATTAATTATCCGTTTTATTCAATTAACCCTTGATCAGTAACGAGACAAGTATGATAAGAACGCACTGATTTTCGTCACAATCTGAGAGTAGGTCACGTAGTTACCAATGGCAATCCTAATGGCATAATGGTTGTGATGTTTAATATCTCCTCTTTAGGCACAATGAGAATGTTATAAGAGATAGCATGACATACATTATCGCAGCATATTATAGTTTTAGCAGCATGACCAATTTGTAAACTGTAGTCAGTTTAATAGTAGGCCTATACAGGACCCTATAGGGTCCCACTCATAAACCATCGTTGACAAATGCTCTTTTTGTTGAACCTTATTTTATGATATTTTACTTTAATACTCGCAAGCTCCAACGGGGGAGATCCGGCATTTCATTTGCTTCTACAGAATATCTGAAGCTATATTGCATAGGAGAATTGAAAAAACCCCACCGCATTTGTTATTTGGAGCAAACAATGTTTTTAACATTAATGCAGGATTCATTTTTACACTGCATTCAAAAACTTGACGATCTTGCTGTGCGATACATGACATAACATGACATAACACACACGCTGACATAATGATGGTATGTATTCATAAGGCTCCTTAACCTTGATATTAATGATTCTATATCCATTCTATACATGTTTGTGAGGTGGTTTTTTTTTTCTTACCTCGTTCAAGTCGGTGTCCCGAAGTAAATGGAAAATCACTGTCGCAGTAGACATGAGATCGGCCAGTGCGATATTGAACGGAAAGATGTACTGCTGTTTTCTGAGGTTTCGATGACTCAAAATGACCGCCATTATGGTGAGGACCATGGCTAACGCGACGACAATCAGTATACAGTATATAATCCGGGTAGTTTCGAATGGGAATGCTCGACATAATGAAACTTGACTGATGTAGCTGGTATTGCTCGACTGGTTCAAATCAATGGCAGATTCATTCATTGTGAACCGATGTGGCAATCATCATATTTTTGTTGTTTGGAACATTAAAAAAAAATGTATTATTCAGTGCTTTTCTGGTATTCTATTTATCGAAGACAGAAGAAACACATCGAGCCATTCTGTGTGAATGCAGGTCTCCAATTTGGTGAACCATACTTGTCACTGGTGTCTTTTTACACTTAGATTTGTGTGTAAATGAGAGCCCTAAAAACAGCCCTTAGTTGATGCGAGCACTTTGTCATTTTAAATTTCCTTTCAGATGTAATAATCATCTTACGTAATATCTGCGCCTAATGGGGTTGAACATACTCGGTCACATGAAACCAAATCTACGGCTAATGACACATGGCACGTTTTTTTTTTTCTTCTAGGGCAATTATCAAACATGAGCATCAGGTAAATCACCTTTTAAAAGCGTCTCTTGAGTCTATAGACATGTCTAGATTCCGTTAGTCAGCAAGGGATTGCTTACTTACTCGGGAGGACTTTTTTTAGTTTTTCCATTTTTGTGCTGTTTGATTTTCGCCAACTGTAAAAAATCTAAGTCGCAAAATAAATTGTATTCCTATTTACAGTGACAACATTTAATTGCTGAAGAACCTTTTTTTTTCAGTTTAAACGACAGCAAGGTCTTGGCATTCCTGTCTCGTTTCTCACCGGTCTTATTTTAAAACTACTGAACACAGTCATATCAAAATTCGCAGATTACACTTTGTGAAACAAATGTGATGAAGATAAGATCAATACCAGGGTCCCTTCTTTCTTTCTTTTTTTCTAAACTGCATCTAATTAATCTATCTGTACTGGACTTAGTGGTTACAATGGCTTAAGATGTCAAGATGTCTCCGTCTTCACAGAACACAATTTCTATACATAAACAATATAATAGGAGAATATATGTATGTATATATATATATATATATATATATAGTGTGATGATGCTGATATTCCTACCGTACGCCTCTGTCATCTTAAGTGAAATTATAGTTGAGATAATGTAAATAACAGAAGATGTCGCATGAAACCGGCAGAGTTGTGAAGCTTTCGACCGTGGTCTTCTTTAGCTTTAATATCTGTTTGTGAAACGAAATATATGTTTTTGAGCATAACAAATCTGAAGTCATAAACACAATATCGGGTCATAATCTGAAGTCATAAAACATAATATCGGGTCATTTATGTATCAATTAAACTCAGGTGGTCTCCCTGATGTGTTTTCTTCGATGTTTGTCAAAAATACTGAAGTTCATTCTTACCCTACTAGACAAAAAGATTCTTTTCATCTTTCTCCTGTACGAACCGTATCTGCTTTAAAAACAATAACCACTACAGGACCTAAATTTTGGAATGAGTTGGATAGAGAAATAATCCAATCTCAGTCTCTTTATTCATTTAAACATAAACTTAAACTAGTTTTTCTGAATTCATATCTATAGCTATTCTTCAATCCTCCTCGATATTCTCTGTTCATACTTCACATTACTGACATTATCGATTATGTAACATGTGCCTCGCTCGCGATTTCTGTATTATCTCCTGAACTTCCTTTGTACACATTTGGTATCTCTGCTATTGTACACTGCATCTGACTTGTACCTCGCTCGGGTGATCACGCAACACTCAAGAAGTCTGTGCCGCGGACATTGTTTTCATTGTTTTCTTTTTTTCTTTTTCTTTTTACTTTTTGGCGTTTATATTTCTCCAATTCAGAAATTGTCATTCCTTTAATTACATACCCAAGTAAGAAATAATCTCACATCCGCATCTGGGAATCTACACCCTACAAGCAATGCTTCTATGTAGATTCCTCATATTTCACATGTTTTATTGTCTTATAAGCTGTACGTGACAATTCATCCAGGCTTTTGTATTGTGATGTTTATGTTTTATGTATTTGTTGAAATGTGGAATATGGAACAATAAAAAACAAACAAAAAACAAACAATATATTAAATATAAGTTGAACATGAGTTAATAGTTACATGACATACTTGGCAATATTTTTTGGCACTTTGCAACACATTCAACAATGTATAACTGTAAATGAGTGTATAGTGAGTATATGTAGCATACAAACATATCATACAATAAAAATTATCAAACATATATCATAAATAAACTAAATAATATAATTACCTGCTAAGCAGACGTTTGAGTTGCCTGGATGTCTTGTGGCTGTCTTGTGGCGGAATGTGAGTGATCATGTGATATTGGGGGAAGGTTTGTGTGCGGTGGTGCATGTCAGGCAGGAGTGGGGTAGTATAAAGAATTAGGTTCAGTGTTACAAGTGTGTCAGTCGTGTCAGTGCAGATAAAGGATTGTTAACAATTACGATACAATGAACATTCTCATGGTCATTAACCCCTATAGCTGATTTACCAACAATCAAAATAGCAGGCATGGAACCCGGGTACAGATAGAGAGTGGATAGAGAGTGGATAGTGTGTTGCCACTTGTCCCTAGGTACATAACACAGAAATATACAATATACACATTATTTTATGTACCAAAATTATTGCTGAAAAAATCTTCACACTCTTGCCACATAATATAACAAAATTGTGTCGCACAGTATATGACTTCAGATTTGTTATGCTCAAAAACATATATTTCGTTTCATAAACAGATATTAAAGCTGAGGAAGACCACGGTCGAAAGCTTCACAACTCTGCCGGTTTCATGCGACATCTTCTGTTATCTACATTGTCTCAACTATATATATATATATATATATATATATATATATATATATATATATATATATATATATATAATACATGTTGATGTGGTGCACAATACCTTTACCAAAGTTATTGCAATAAACTGAAAAGAAAATGGAAGAGAAATGCTCACAGTAAGTTTTTGTAAACTGTTTTAACATGTTTGATAATTCGAATTGAATACAAAGATGTACCTAATACGAAGGTCAGAAACTCTCATCTTAAAAGCTCAAGGGAATATTTTTTTTTTTTTTTGCGTATTTGTTTAATGTTGGCAATTTCTTGAGTGAAAGAGTACCAATTGTCTAATATTCAAGAACCCTTGTGCAGGGGCTGAACAGATGACGGCAAGTTGTAAATCTACTGATCGAATCGAAACAAGTTGATTACCTCTGAGACTGACCAGCAACATTACCAAATGTTAAATGTGAATGACTCTGTCATGCCAATCGAGATCTCAAATCTGGTCCTTAATCGTCTTTTCTGCGGCCATATCTACGGTTTGTAATTCAGATTCGTACTCTTATCTTGAAGGAAGTGAATATGTCCTCGTATTGCCGAGAATTTCGTGACACTTCGAACAAAAGCATACGGCCAGGACATTATGTATGGTTTCATTAACGAATAAACCATGTATTATTGCTGATGAACCAATGACAATCCACGTAAACTGGTCCAGAATGATAAATATTACATGGCGTACATGCTTCAAGATAAATAGATAAATAAAATGAAATGATAATGAAATAAGAATATTCAGAGACTCTAGCATTCAGAGAGAAAATGACATTGCGTTGAATGCTCGGGAGGAGAAAGTGACTGAGAGAGAGAGAGAGAGAGAGAGAGAAAAAAAAAAGGAAGAGAGGAACGAGAGGGAGGGAGGTACATCATGTCTCATGTTGGATGCTGTTCGTTATTCCGAAAGTTCATTAATAAGAAACACAAAAATTCCCTATACCTAAAGGTCCATTAATCCGAAAATGAAAAAGAGTTCTTAATCCGAACATTTGTGGCGTTATTCCGAAAGTTCGTTAATCCGAAAATGAAATAAGGTTCGCTATTCCGAGGGCTCGTTTATCCGAAAATGAAATAGGGTTCGTTATTCCGAAGGTTCGTAATTCGAAAATAAAATAGGGTTCGTTATTCCGAAGGTTCGTTGATCCGAAGTGATATAGGGTCCGTAACGAACCTTCGGAACAACGAGCTTTGTTTCATTTTCGGATTAACGAACCTTCGGAATAACGAATCTTCGGAATAACGAACCTTCGGAATAACGAGTTGTAACCCTTATTATTGCCTACCCCAACGACAGATCATGGATTCCGTGGAAAAGTGAAAACAATATCATGCACATACTAAAGTCCCTTCAGATGACGTCATACGGTTCCGCCAGCGTAATCGGAAAGGGCCTTATTTCGGCGCGCAGAACAATTCGCGTCAGATGTAGGGTAAAGATCCAGTAAGTATGATGGTGTGGGGGGGGGGGGGGAGAAGAAAAAGTTTTGGCTGAACAAATAAAGTTATTCGTTGGTGCGATCGTGACAGTCAAAGCTGAAAATAACTTTAAATGATAATCATGACCAGAATCTATTCAGCCAATCGTGTCCCAGGTGAGGTCATCACAATAATCATTATGTTCATTGTGAAACAAGAATGTAGGAATGTCATAATTATGTGAATACTGATTTCCCGACGCTGAAAACGATGGCACGTCTAGCATTGACATGTACAGATGGTATACATTTCCGCTATCCTCTAAACAAGAGGAAGCTTTATGATTAACGCTTTAATTTAGTTTAATCTGAACTCTTTTTGAGAACTATTGTCTCTTGATATTTCTGAGTATGTGTCGAGGGTTAAAAACCCCATGCGGTTGGAAAAACATCCTTCAGTAATAGAGTAATAATGTCTTTTGAAAAGCATCCCGTCAAAGCTGCTATGACTCAAAACTACTTGGCTCATGTGTGAGAATTTGTTTGCAGAAATACTCTCAAAAGTCAAGTTCGGTCGTATTTCTTCGTACACTGATTAATTACTGTAAACTCTTCGACTTGCTGACCAGTACATTTCGTCTTTATGCACTGAGACGCTCCAGACTCGTTCAAAAGTATGGTTATTGTATTTTGTCTTAACAAATATTAGTTCAAGGAGAGTTTTAAGGTTTCAAAACGAAGATTTAAATCATGCGTGTGATTAGAGTGAAAACGTTCGACTTCAGTCACGGATTTTCGATTTTGATGGATGTCTTCTTAGTTTATCAACGCTAGAAGTGTCATCCGATACAGGTCTTGTATTCAATTTGCAAGAGAAAAGTGACAGCGAACGCATTTCGGGAAGTCTATCTGTAGTACTTTAAATTTGTGATCTTACAGACGTTGCAATGGAATCTTCCTTTTGTTTGTTTGTTTGTTTGTTTGTTTGGGGGTTTGTAAGTTTTAGCGTATCGTGTAAGAGTATCAGTCAGTATATGTCTTGCTTTGTTGTGTGTTTGACTTTGTCTAAAGTGTGTAGCAAATATATGTTCGCTCTGTCCTGGGTGAAATCGATAAATGATTCAATGTAAAGTTATAGGGATGATACAGCATTGGTTGAGACGAAGATTGAGTTTTTAACTTTTTTAGAGTAAGTGAGAAACCACATGAAATGTTACAGAGCATACAATTCAAATAGGAATTCAAAGTTTATTTTGATAGAAATCAGTTTAGAACTAGCTGAGATATGTAAAAAGTAAACAAGGAATCCTAATAAAAGATGGGTCCCACCTGATTACTGAATGTTAGTAGTACTTGTTTTTTCTATGTGCTGTTTCCCATGATTAACATTTGAATGTGTTAGGAGCTTGGACAGATTGTGTATTCTTTGCTTTTTTGTTTTTTGTGTTGTTGTTGTTGCTGCTGTTGTTTCTGTTTGTTTATGTTTTTCACAAGCCAAGAGATCGGCTGCTGATCACGGAAATTGTCCGACTGCCTGGGCAAAGAATTCTAAAGTTCAACACCGCACGCTGCCAATCCACAGCCCCATAGAACTTTGTTGATTGCGTTTTCCTGATCTCTCGAACCCCTGGGGCACCCTCCGACGAGCATCTACCATCTTTCTCCAGGAATCCCGAACCAGGAAAAAATAAAATCAGTATGACACTTTTATTTTTTTTTAATTCTACCGGACATCCTCCTAAATCAATTCTGTAACAAAGTGCATGTTACAATCTATATTTCGTTTGTTTGTTTGTTTGTTTAATGTCGTTTCAAAGTTTTTTCTTAATGATTTAGTTTATTTTACTGAAACAACTCGATTTATAACAAAGTTTAGATTTCTGTACGCAGGTTATGGACAATAACAAACAGCAAGCAGCAACGAGCAGTGCTGTAATATAGTGACTTATTTGTTTCTTACCATTCTTCGTGTCCATTCGTACACGTTTTATCTACAGTTGAAATCCCGAAGTCAACCTTCACATGGTGCATGGACAAAACTATTCACATCAGATAAAACAACTGTTGTTATACGCTACTTTATATGCTTTATTTCATATTTGTTTATTTTATTTTCATTGCTTCAGTTTTCACGACAATGTTAATTTACTAAACCTTCAACAATTACAGTATACTCTTTACATTTTGCATTGCTTTGCTTATAAAACATTAGATTTTGTTATCAAAGAAAGTAAAATATGTATGTTCTTGTCGAAAATGAAATAGATCACATTGTACATAAATGCAAGGATTCATTCAGTCTCTTTTCAATGTATATTCTACGTGTAGGGCAGTCCAATTTTAGAGCAACAAAGGCCTGCTTTTCATAGGAGCCCTGTGTTAATATCTACAATATATATGTACAAGGACATATGCATTTACATACATTTGTGTATACGCGCGCATATACATACATATGCGAATACGCACACATACTATATACATACAATATGCACCTACATTACATAATTATTATACATATACGCACACACAAAATGAGTACTATAAAAAAAAACCATAATTATGATACATTTAATAAGCAATCAATATGAACTTCGATCTCACAATAATAGACACTAATAATAGACACTTGCCACTCAGTGAGTGGCAAGATTTTCTTTATGTATCTCTTTATTGTGCCCTTCGCACAATTACCCCCACTCAGTGAGTGGCAAGATTTTCTTTATGTATCTCTTTACCTGGGGCCATCTTCCTCGTCAAGCTTAGCCTATGATGATGGTCCCCTGCATTTCATTTTTATCATTTCCTATTGCTTCCTTTCATATATGATATTCGTTCTTGAAAAAAAGAAAATGTATGTAAGATATAAACGTTACGAATATTAGCTGTGTAAATATTTTGTTGATTTGTTGATTTGTATTGATTTTGAAATGCAGAAATAAAAACTGAACTGAACTGAACTGAACTGAACTAATTAGTTGAATATCAGATTCATACTGTACATACTATCAGACCAGTTTATTTTCGAAACAGTCCTACCCAATAGCAATATTGTTTGCCAAGTTCTAGACAGAAATCACCAACCATTCGGCCACCAATTTCTTGTGGCCTTCATAAAGTCACCGAACATTTCAAGTTCAAGTTCAATCATAGTTTATTTCCAATCAACGAAAATCAAAACGTAATACAAAGTATACATATCATAAAATGATATTGTCTACACTTTTACAAAAGGTTCATGTAATATACGAAATAAATTATATACATCAACATATGTACAATAATCAGAAGGAACGATGCGTATACATGTATACTTCGCGAGCTTTCAGAAAATAACTTCAATTTTGGAAAATAGCGATCCACAAAAAAAGCTAAGCTTGTAGGACGTGGATCCCTAGATAATTGATGAGTAAGCAATATATTATTCCAATTTTTTTTATTATTTTCTTACAGCATTTATATTGAATATAGATTACTTAAGTCGTTTGTAAAAATATAGCTATACGCTGGCTTCGACAATAATAGGAAATAAGTATCAATGCTAATGCCCAGACGGTGTTCATTGAACTGGTGTACCGAGAAAATATAAGAAGGACGACACACTCGTACAGACATTCAGTTACCCACACACATATACGACGCGAGACAGTACCGAGAAGAGAAGACGGTGACAATACAAGTCTACGAGGAACAAAGACAGGAAGGAAGAGGCAAGAAGAATAAAGAGAGAAGAGAGGTCTGCATACAGAACACGCCAAGTGCTGCGACATCAGGACAGGTGAAACCTCAAGCATGAATTAAAACAATTAATTCAGATTATCTAGAATTATAAGTAGATAACAAATGTTTTCTGAATTTGTATTTAAATGTGAGGAATGAGGGTGAGTCTTTTAAGCTATTATCTAGATTATTCCAAAGTCTGGGTCCGGTATACATAAATGTATTTTGGGCATGTACGGTTCTCATGAATGGAAGATGGAATTCGTTGGATCGTCGCGTAGGATAGTTATGTACATGACTGTTTCGATGAAAAGAGTCGTGAAATATTTTGGGTAAAAAGTTGCTGTTATAATTAAACATGAACTGACCAAGTTGAAACACATACAAATCTTTTATTTTTAGTATTTCATGGTAAAAAAACAAAGGATCTGTATGTTCTCGTGTAGTTAGGTTAAAAACAATTCTGAGCGCTTTCTTTTGCAATAAAAATAGTTTATCAAGTAATATCTGATATGTACTACCCCAAGCAAGAATCCCGTAGTTTAGATACGGTAGTATCAAACTAGAGTAAAGAGTTAATAATGCATATGAAGGAAGATAATATTTTAATCTGTTCATTACGCCAATGTTTCGTGAAATAGTTTTACATATGCTATCAATATGATTCCTCCATGAAAGCTTGTTATCAACGCAAACACCAAGAAATTTAAAAGTAGAAACTTCTTCTAGGGGAGTAGTATCAAATGATATATTTCCCGGGAGGCTATCTAAAGAATTACTAAAAAGCATAAATTTTGTTTTTTGAATATTAAGTGACAATTTATTTGCGTATATCCATTGTATAACCTTTTTCAGTTCTTCGTTTACTGTTCTTGCTAAGATATTTGGGTCGGGATGGGAAAAGAAAAGGTTAGAGTCATCCGCGAATAATATGAATGATAGTTTCTCCGAGGATCTATGAAAATCATTGATATAAATAATGAATAACAACGGACCTAGTAAGCTCCCTTGTGGGACACCACATGTTATCGTTTTATTTTGAGAATCAAAGCCATTGACATGTACAAATTGGGATCTATTTGATAGGTAACTCGTGAACCACTCCAAGGCCTTTCCACGTATGCCATAATGGGATAATTTTGCGAGAAGTATTCCATGGTTAATCGTGTCAAAGGCCTTGGAGAAGTCCAAGAAGATACCTATCGTGTGTGAAAATGTGTCAAGTGCGTGTGTGACTTTGTCGATGAGGGCGAGTAATGCGTGTGTTGTGCTGTGGTTTTCCCTGAATCCAAATTGAAAATTTGAAAATATGTCACAGGTTTTAAGAAAACGTACTGTCCGGATGTAAACAATTTTTTCAAGAATCTTGGAGATAGAAGATAATAAAGATATACAGGTGTAGGTCTATAATTGTTGACATCATCCTTCTCCCCTTTCTTGAAAATAGGAATTACTTTCGCAATTTTCATGCTATTTGGCACATGGCCAGTTGTAAGCGATGAATTGATAATATGTACTAAGGGATCCACTATTTGAGGAATTATGTTTTTTATCAGGTGGTTATCAATTCCGTCGTGGCCAGGACTTTTACCTTCTTTCAAATTGGCAACAATCCTTACTATTTCTTCTTTATATGTAGGGTCAAAAAATATAGTTTTGGAGTTAGGTGTATCTAAATCTAATCTAATCATTTGCTGAACATGCATTTGCAAATCTTTCTGCAAGTACAGGTTGCCCATCTATCATTAGGTCTTTTTCTGCTAGCAAAACGCTTGCAAAACGTTCACTAATCGGTGTCAAAATGGTTTGCAAATTAATAGTGGGCAACCGATCGGTAACAGCCGTCAACTTCTAGTCGTCGAACAAACAGTAGTGTGGTTTGGTCGCAGATAAGTTGCCTGAGGTCGCAAGAAATCATTGGTTGTTGGAGGTCGACGACCAGTCTTTGGCTATATGACCTGGGTACCTGGCCCTAAGCATTTTCAATATGATGGACAAACCCTTATTAAAATTGTGCACTGCTTGATCACCTTGGACATAGCAATGACACAAAGAACTTCATCGTATGTGTATGCACACACAAACATTTCTTTTCATTTTCATTTCATTTATTTCATTCTTTCTTTCTTTTCGGCAAACATAACACGAAATGAATCAGAAGATATAACATAGGCATGTATTCGACTTTACATGGTTGATAATAGTTAACAAATACAAAATTATACATGCATACCGGCAAAATACAAAGTTATGTCTGGAGAAAAAAACAACAACAACAACAACAAAAACCACTCACAAAGTATTTTCTCCTTATATAAAAATTCTTGTTTCTCGTGTGCTTTATATACACTATATCCCCATGTACAGGTAACTATGTCTTCACTGTAGCCTGATGAGAATTTACACTTGCTTTGCTTTTGTTTCGGTTAACGAAAGCAGAACTCTTCTGTGAAGGAATTTTTATAAATGTGGATAAGTCTATGATTAAGTAAGACGAGTTAACGTGAATTTGAATATAATTCAGGCACGGTAGAAAGTTCGAATCTTTTCCCACCTTGTCATTCAATTTCAATTTGAACGCCTAACAACTGTGTTAGCATCAATTATACTTCTTTCCGTTTCCATTTTTCACTTCGCACAAACTCGTCGAAGGCACATCGACAACACGGCAACTTGCAAAGGACAATCTTGTTTTATTCTGCTGATTGTTCGTAACAGATTTGAATTTGAATGTGAATAATAAAAGGTGCACCCCAAACTCATAGGCTTTGCGGAAGTACCATGAAAGGAGGCTCAAGGAACCTTTTACAATCCATGTTTAATGACGTGGTAATAAGATTGAGGAAAATATACCGGCTTTTCACAATGTTTCGCACGTGAAGTAATGTTTTAATATGAGCTGTAATTTCTCTTTGCTGTTTTTGCCAATAAAAGAAGGAGAATGAAATATTGTGCATTGAAATTGATTTTCAACTATAAGGGGAAATGCGGTTAGCAGGTGAACAACAGGCTGTCAGAAGACATCGGAATTCTTTTAGTCGCCAGAAGTAAACCATTGAGTTCGCGATGGGGTTCATCAACAAGAGGCATTTCCACGTGTTCCCGATACACGCAAGCTTCACGAGAGTATTACTTTTATCAAATATGAAAACAAGTTTCGACACTATCATCACTAAAGCAACGAGAAATGTGCTCATATAAATCATGAGAAAAGTTATCAAAAGTCGCTTGCTTTCCTCTTTTCGCATGCCAGCATTTGTAGACTTCGCCACTGTTCTGTAAATCATCAGATACAGGACACCGGTAAATGTAGCTGTCACTACTATGAAAACTTCTGCTAATATTGTTATGTTTTCACCAAAGTAGAAGTAGCCAAGGACCAGTGGTATCATAAGAGAGACACACCAGGATAATACACATGCGGCTATGCATCTCGGTGTCGTGACGATGTGTCGAACACCAAACGGATCGATCCTGATGCTGATGAAGTGGACTACGGCGATCATAAGAATACTAAAAATGGACGTGGACACTCCGGCATACTGAACTGCGCCTAGAACGAATCGGCAGTTCCATCCACATAGCTGCATCCTCAAAAACAGACACACACAGACACATGCATAAACACAGAGACAGACGCGGACACAGGCACGGACACGCACACGAACACAGACATAGACACAGACACGGACACAGACACGGACACGGACAATGACAGGGACAGGGACACGGATACACACACATGCAGATATGGCCAAGGGCGCATACACAGCAATAGACAAGGATAAGGGCACGAACACAAACACAAGCGATGACACAGACACAGACATTAATTGCACGGACATAGACACATGCAGATTGATACAAACAAAGAGACAACCATGCAAAGAAAAGGAGAGACAGAAAAGAAAAACACTTTGAATTTCACAAATAAGGCAAAGTTTAATTATCTGTTCTATTCAATTATCTCTTTATCATGGGAGTAAGAGACAATTAATAGGAACGCATTGTGATATGAGTTACAATCTGGCAGTAGGCCATATATAGTTATCGATGACAAACCTAATGAAATATTCATGGTTGTGATAATGCTAAATACCTCCTCTTTGGACACGATGAGCATGAAATAAGAGATAACATGATACACATAGCAACAGATTATAGTTTTAGCAGTATGACCAATTTGTAAACTGTTGTCAGTTCATGAGTACACAGGACCCTCAGGGTCCTACTCATAAACGATCATTGACAATTAATGCTCTTTTTTGTTGAACCTTATTTTATTATATTTTTACTTACTCGCAAAGTGACTTTGAGTTCCAACGGGGAGATCCGATATTTCATTTGCTATATTCTACAGAATATCTGAAGCTATATTGCAAAGGAGAGTTAAGAATAATACCGTGCTAAGAAGTATTTGATATTTGGAGCAAAAAATAAATATTCTTTAATATAGTATGTTTTTAGCATTAAGGCAGGATTCATTTTTACACTGCATTCAAAAACTTGCTGTACGATACATGACACAACATGACATAACATAACGCTGATGTGTATTTATATGGCTGCTTAACCTAGATATTATTGAGCCTATATCTATTCTATATGTATGTGTGTATGTGTGATGTGTGTGTGTGTGTGTTTTCTTACCTCGCCAAAGTCGGTGTCCCGAAGTAAATATAAAAGCACTGTCGCAGTAGACACGAGATCGGCCAGTGAAATATTGAACGGAAAGATGTAGTGCTGTTTTCTCAGGTTTCGATGACTCAAAATGACCGCCATTATGCTGAGGACCATGGCTAATGCGACGGCAGTCATTATAGAGTATATAATCTTGGTAGATTCGATTGGGAAAGCTGGACATGTTGGAACTTGACTGATGTTGCTGGTATTGCTCGACTGGTTCAAATCAATGGCAGATTCATTCATTATGAACCGATGTGGCGATCTACTATTCTTGTCGTTTGGAACATAAGAAAAAAATATTCAGCGTTTTTCGAGTATGAGATAGGGCACTAGCGAAAGCGGAAGAAATGAATCAAGCCAATCTGTGTGAATGCAGACCCCAGTCTGATGAACCATGCTTCTCGCTGGTGTCTTTTTATACTTGAATTTTCTTGTAAATGAAAGTCCTAAAAATGGGCCTTAGCTGATGGGGCACTTTGTCATTATCGATTTCCTGTCAGAAGTGATAATCATAATCAATATCTGCGCCTAACATTGCCTAATGAGGTTGAACATGGTCACATGAAACCAAATCTACGACTAATAAAACATAGCACCCTTTTTATTTCATTTTAGAGCAATTATCAATTATTTGACCCAGATTCCCTGAAAGTTCACCCTGGCGACTACAGAGAGTCTGCAAACAGTAGTATCCTTTCAGTTTACGCTTTGTGAAGAAAAATGTGATGAAGATAAGATTAATACCAGTGTCCAATAAATTGCATTCCTGTTTACAGTGACAACATTAAATTGCTGAAGAACATCTTTTTGCAATCAGTTTAAACGACAGTATAATGTCTTGGCATTTCTGTCTTGTTTCTCACCAGTCTTATTCTAAAAACCACTGAACATAATCATGTTAAAATTCGTTGACACTGTTTCCCTGAAACTTCACCATGGCGACTAATAAGGGTCTGCAAACAGTAGCATCCTTCAAGATTACGCTTTGTGAAGAAAAAGTATAGTGTGATGAAGATAAGATTAATACCAGTGTCCAATAAATTGCATTCCTGTTTACAGTAGCAACATTAAATTGCTGAAGAACATCTTTGTGCAGTCAGTTTAAACGACAGCATAATGTCTTGGCATTTCTGTCTTGTTTCTCACCGGCCTTATTTTAAAACCACTGAACATAGTCATATTAGAATTCGTTGACACAGTTTCCCTGTAAGTTCACCCCGGCAACTAATGAGGGTCTGCAAACAGTAGCATCCTTCAAGATTACGCTTTGTAAGGAAAAGAGTATAGTGTGATGAAAATTAGATTGATACCAGTGTCCAATAAATTGCATTCCTGTTTACAGTAACAACATTAAATTGCTGAAGAACATCTTTTTGCAATCAGTTTAAATGACAGTGTGATGTCTTGGCATTTCTGTCTTGTTTCTCACCGGCCTTATTTTAAAACCCTGCTTGTCGCTGGTGTCTTTTTATACTTAAATTTTCTTGGACATGAAAGTCCTAAAAATAGGCCTTAGATAATGGGGGCACTTTGTCATTATCGATTTTCTTTCAGAAGTGATAATCATAATCAATATCTACGCCTAACATTGCCTAATGGGGTTGAACATACTCAGTCACATGAAACCAAATCTAGGACTAATAAAACATAGCACCCTTTTTATTTTCTCTTAGAGCAATTATCAATTATTTGACCTAGATTCCCTGAAAGTTCACCCTGGCGACTACAGAGGGTCTGCAAACAGAATTAGTATCCTTCAAGAGTACGCTTTGTGAAAAAAAAAAGTATAGTGAGATGAAGATAAGATTAATACCAGTGTCCAATAAATTGCATTCCTGTTTACAGTAACAACATTAAATTGCTGAAGAACATCTTTGTGCAGTCAGTTTAAACGACAGTATAATGTCTTGGCATTTCTGTCTTGTTTCTCACCAGTCTTATTCTAAAAACCACTGAACATAATCATGTTAAAATTCGTTGACACAGTTCTTGTAAGTTACTGTTTTAACATGTTTGACAATTCGAATTGGCTATAAAGATGTACCTAATACGAAGGTCAGAAACTCTCATCTTAAAAGCTCAAGGGACTGTTTTTTTTTTTGCGTACTTGATTAATGTTGGCAATTTCTTGGGTGAAAGAATGCGTATAGTCTAGCATATTAGAACTCTTGTGCACTGCTCGAGCAGATGACGGCAAGTTGTAAATCCAGTGACCGAATAGAAACAAGTTGATTACCTTGGAGACTGACCAGCAACAATACCAAATGTTGAATGTGAATGACTCTGTTATGTCACTCGAGATCTCAAATCTGGTCCTTAGTCATCTTCTCTGCGGTCATGTCTACTGTTTGTAACTGAGCTAATTCAGATTCGTATACTCTTAGCTTCAAGGAAATGAATATGCCCTCGTATTGCCGAGAATTTCGTGACCATTCGAACAAACCCATACGGCCAGGACATTATGTGTGGTTTCATTTTCGAATATAAACCATGTATTATTTTGGTGAGTCAATTATGATCAACGTAAACTGGTCCAGAATGTTGCCAGTTACATGATATACATAAATGAAAGAAGGATTATTCAGAGGGGTGAAGGTTCAGGTGTAAGTTTCTTCAGTATGTCTCCCTCTACAAATTAGATTTGTTAAGATCGCAACTGCTGATCTGTAAATTAACAAACATGTCAGAAAAAGGAACCAGTGGGACTCGAACCTGCCATCTACTGCTTTCCGGGCAGCGACACTACCACCAGGCTGTCCCTGGTTGCCGGGGCAGTGACACGATGAACATGGAACAAATACCCAAGCTCCAAAACTCTGACATTGTTATGTTAAGTAGTCCAAGGCGGACAAGGCATAGGATAAATGAAAGAAAGATATTATTCAGAGGTGTGAAGGTTCAGGTGTAAGTTTCTTCAGTTTGTCTCCCTCTACAAATTAGATTTGTTTAGATCGCAACTGCTGATCTGTAAATTAACAAACATGTCAGAAAAAGGAACCACTTACACCTGTACATGATATACATGTTTCAAAATAAAAAGAAATGAAATAAAATGAAATGAAAATATCCAGAGATTGTTATTGCTGCCTACTTAAACGACAGATTATTGACGGATTCCGTGCATTAAAAGTGAAAATTATGTCACGCACACACTGAAGTCCCTTCAGATGACGTCATACGGTTCCGCCGACGTAATCGGAAAAGGACCTTATTCGGCTTGCGGAACAATTCACGTTAGATGTAGGGTAAAGATTCTGGTAAGTATTACGGGGGGGGGGGGAGAGAGAAAAAGTTTTGGCTGAACAAATAAAGTTATACGTTGATGCGATCGTGACAGTCGAAGCTGAAAATGACTTTAAATGATAATCATGAGCAGAATCTCTCCCGTCGTGTACCGGATGAGGTCATCACAATAATCATGATGTTCATTTTGAAACAAGAATGTAGATTATGTGAATTTACTGATTTCCTATGGGTTATTTTCTTTTGAGCACCATATTCTCGCTCTCCTTTCTGTTTTTTTTTTATTTTAGTTTTCTTTCCTGCAGGCGATGACATTGAACGATCTGTTTGATGAAGTTAAGACAAATGCAATTACATGCGTGGAGAAGACGTCGAGATGGAGACTTAGGGTGGAGAATAAAAAAGATTTTGCAGCTCATGGGACGATAATGTGTGAGTATTCGATGCGTAAGAAGCGGTCAATACGCTCTCGGGTCAGCAGAGGGGCTATATTTGGCTTCGAATTCAGCAGGAACGTGAGTGTAAAGGAATACTGATTGAAGAGGGTACTGTAACAATCTTGCAGACTTTATTCGGGTCAGGTAAAGCGAGAAGCATCGCATTTTTGTAAACAAGATGAATCCTAGTTCCCCCTCCTGTGCCAATCCCATCCCTTCCCCCATTACACATACATTGCACACGACTTCGTTTTGATTCGATTGAAATACTGACCAATTTGGACCGTCAAGCTCATCTTGCGCGTGGGATGTTACTGAAGATGAATCCATCCAGAATCGGGTTCTTTATTATTATAAGGAGGACCGCGGATACCTCATCTTTGTACACTTGACAGACTCGTGATATGCTACCAACGATTAGATCGTACTCATACCTGTTTATTTCGGCATTTTGACATGTTTGTTTTGATTGTTTATAGTTGTTGTCTTATATTGCGGGAGATGTAGATTTGTTGAACCATTCCCCATTATTTGATCTGTCATGCTGCAACTTTAACAAATGCGGGCTCGGTAAGGCTTGTTTGCGCGGCTTGTTCGGACGTTCGCCCGAAATCATACTCGGACATTCAAGTCTTGAACGTCCCGCACACGTATCATTTGGATCGATCTTTTCTATCATTGAGCTGAAACTAATACCGTGATTTGCAGATTTTCGAACTCGCCTCAGTCACGTTCTTGATTTTTTTTTATAAGTATTTGAGGAACGCTTCTCTCTGACAGCCTCTCAGCTAGAGAAGTGGTAGACCATCAGAGAAATCGTAGACGTAATGAGCATCGATGTCATAGATCAGGTGGGACTTTCACTAGAAATCGGGGGTGAGAAGTGGATGAAAATGGTCGAGTAAGGAAAGTGCAACAGTGGTTATCCCTGGTAAAAACGCTTCTGGACTGTTGCGCGCTCTGAGCAGGGTCCACTTCAAAATTTCCTCCAACATTTCATTTACCAGCATGATAATTTCGGTAGGAGAGAGAGAGGGAGGGAAAAAAAGAAAGAGAAAGAGGGGGATAGGGAAGAAAGATACCGTGAAATAATCGTGTGGCAAGAGATAAGCGGATGAGTTACTTTTGGGTAAGATGCGCGTTGCTAGGTGAAGAGGTAGTTTCGTGAATGACGTCCAAAGCATTTCGAGATAATAATGACAATGAGGATGATGATGATGGTGATGATGATACTAATGATGATGATGATAATAATAATAATAATAGTAATAATTATAATAATAATAATAATAATTACAATAATAAACAAAATAATAATAACAATAATAAACATAACAATAATAGTTATAATAATAACAATAACAATAATAATAAAAGAATAATAGGAAACTTTATTTGACACCACTGCTTGTGTTACTCTGACTTAAGTACGACTTCGGTCGAAATCAGAAGAATCCGAAACATATTATTGTACTACCTGTTCGATATCTGTATATTTCTGACTACTCAAATCCCATCGTCGGTTTGGCTAATCATTGATGTTATATCCAGATTTTTGCTTCTCGATGTCAAGATTACCCTGTATAAGATTTGTGGGACACACCTCTATTTTCCCTTCGGTTATCATTGATTATTGAACCATAAGAACTACGCTACTAACAGGTTGAACGCTTAACACATTTGTGGATCCTATCTTGATTGGAAGGCGACCTAATCTGCAGTCCCATTTACCTGTAATATGTCTATAAGAAAGTTAATTGAAAACAAAATGTGACATTGACATTCTATGCAATATTCGGTAACTATTAAAGCTGCTTGCATTACTTTTCTTATTCAGTCGACGCGCCATTTTACGACAATAGTCAGAAGAATGATTGCCTCTTCAAACACACTGCGCGTACGCGCTCAGAGTTGTGAATCCATCAAAAATTCTCCTCTAGTTATATTTTGCGCCAACTATACAGCACATTACCTGCCAGTGTCGTGATTAAACTACACCCGCGTGACCGGGAACCCAAGAATGTGAAAACATTATCTTTCACTGGCGCCCAGTTCTCGTTTACACTACATAGAGGCAACAGATGGCGACAGTAACTCATGTATATGTCTTCCAAGACAATGAATTAATTCTCTACACTTTAACCCTCCCATGACCAAACATACAGGTAGTAATTGGCATGAAAGCTGGCCATGATAGTGAGAGAGTTAACTTCCACGTAACGCCTAATGCTCCGACATTGTCGTAAATTATTCAGTAAAACTTATGAAGCGTATAGCCAGCGATTCGTCTCGTGACATTTGAAGTTATAGAGGAATCGTTGTGGCGGGATCAGCATTATTTCACGACACGTTAAAATATTGCTTACTTGCTTTCTCTTCGTAGAATAATTATACATTTTGACAAAACTCCGTGATATGACAATAATCTAAAGTACTATCCCAAGTATGAAAATATGGTTATTTTCTCTTTTGTCTTCTCTTGAACGACGAAAGATCATGTTGCTCTGTCATTCTTAACCACCACGGTTGAAAGAAAAGAATGTTCGTTTTGTAATGTGTATGTTGAGACTTTAATACATTTGTGTGTGTGTGTGTGTGTGTGTGTGTGTGTGTGTGTGTGTGTGTGTGTGAGTGTCAATATGTTGATAGATTGTGGGTTGAAGTAAGAGAATGGATTAATGTTAACGCTGGGTTAAAAATAACATTAAAGGCCGAAAATAAATTATTTGGGTTGGGGGCACTAACAATTCGGCATTGAATTGTATTACTATGCTTGTGAGATATGAAATGTATCTTTGTAATATAATTATTAAAAAAAAATAATACCTCGTTTTGATTTATGTAAAGGTAGTATAAGGAAATGCTATGATAAGGAAAACATATTGCAAGAAATCATCATAAGTTGCAAGTGTTTCAGAAAAAATGGTCTCTGTTTATACACCTGGTCTCTTCATATGTATTATAATATGGTCTGAGTCACGATATTTCATTGGTTGTTTTTCAAAGTATTTACTAGTAGTATTTGAAATATTATGATGTATTATGTGTTCATATGAATATATGTTTGATGTAGAATAATATCCCAGTGGGGGTGGGGAAGAAAAAAAAATCACAAATATTATCATTTAAACTTGAAAAAATGAGTGATGGCATCGACGTGACATGAAGCAACAACAACAACAACACATCAGTCATAATGTGTGAGTATTTACTTGTCTGCACATTTTTTTTTCTTTCCCTCTTCCCACTTTCCCCTTTTCTGACTCGTTCACTTTTTCTTTCTCTCTCTACGCTGAACAATCTCTATATTCCATTATCAAAGGCATGGCCAATTCTTCAAGTTCCACCCCCACTCCAATCCCCACATTTTCTTTTCCCGGATGACATTTGGAAGACATATAAGGAATAGGTCAAGTCTTGGTAGCCGCGCACTAGTTTAGAAGCACGGCTATAGATCATACCGCCTCCATGTTGAGCAATAAGCAAGAACAAGATCAGTATGGGTCCCGTTGTACAAAAATCGAGCTTCAATTCGAATCTTGCATCTATTTTTTTTAGTCAAAATCCTCTATTGAGAACGATTCAAATTTCTGCCACATTGTTTATCCAAAGAAAGGAGCCTTTTTTTCTCTCCTGATAAGACATTTAGATTAATGTAAAAAGAAATACATGAAAATAACATCAATCAAACAAAAGTAGATCACGTATGAGGTATAAAGTTATTTTCCATGAATGGAGGACTGTATACGCCATATATTTAGCGAGTCTAAATTTTCGCAAATCGGGACTTCCCGACGATTTCGCGAGTGGTTTAGTTCGCGATGGTCGAGTACTGTTCTTAACGGAGAAAATGTATACGTGTGCGTCACATTCATATCTGGATCAGAGTCATTATTTTCGTGTGTCTTTAATTTCGCGAAAGGCACCTGACTCGGGAAATTCGCGAAAATGAAAACATATTCGGGGTAAACAGTAATGTCGTGCATGTACACAATCACAAAAGTTCTAAAATGCATACATAGAAAACATCATAGTATGTATGTATTGGCAAAGAAACAAACAATGTCTTGGTACTTTGCTCTGTTTCGGCACTAAGCAATCATACTAAGAATGTAAGACTGATATAAAGTGCTTTTCAAATTATTCAGGATAGGTATTCTTTGAAAACTCATATTAACAGAAGATGCTCAGGATGGATGAAAACATTATGCCTCTTCCATTAGTGTTCATGACAACTGACGTTGACTTCAGGACACTCCACTTCATCTTTCCGAAAGGGGGTGGGGGAGGGGGGGGGGGGGGGGTGGGGGAGTTCATCACCTTCGACAGGTGTTCGGTTGAACCGACAATGTTAGAGACTGCAATCATTTCCCCTTCTTCTTTTCAGAGATAGGTCACTACCCTTCCAAACCAACCACCATACAAAACAAAGCGCACACACACGCACTCACATACACACATACGCGCGTGCGCGCGCGCACACACACACACAAACACAGGCGCACAAACAAAAGTGAAAGATAAAAGCAGAGAGATGGCGGAAAACGGATGACACAGAGGTTGCAGCCTACCTTGTTTATAGGGGTATATACGGTGATCCGGGGCGCCTTCTGTACAGTCCCCGCTCTGCTATAATCTCATTACTTTGCATTTTCGCTCAAATACTGACTAGCCTGAAATATTAAAGTCTGTGTGCACTGCTTGAAATGGATCTATATACCTCCTTTTTTTTTTCGTCCTCCTGGCGTCGTAAGCGCCATCTGTGGGATCATTTCGAAACCGTCTAACGGTTGATCACAGTGGCTAGTATTTTCGTCAAATTTTCTATGTGCTGGTAAATATCTGTAAATAAATTGTATTATAATGTAAATAGCACCAGTCTGCAAGAATCTTCAGTCTATTGAAGGAGGCAGACTTAATCAGAAGAAGAAGAAGAAGAAGAACAATGGGCTTTCGTCGACAGCTGCTCATGTATTGCTGTTGTTAGCAAAGCGAAAGAATGACGACATGAATAATATACATAATATGATAAAAATCCCAAAGTGACATAAAAACGCTTCATCCTGCAGGAGAAGCGCATGTTTAAAAAAAGAAAGAAAGAAAGAAAGGACCTAAACAGGACCAGGATGCGATGTATTGATGAAGCAGACATACACGTACACATAAAGTTGCGACTGCTTCTGGCCGGAAGGGTTTCCAAACTAACCTGTTTGTGATGAAATGCGTCTGTAGTTGCTGCAGCTGCTGTGCATGTTAACCACGCTCTTCTATCCGGCGATGTGATATGATATGTATATAATGTTTAAATATATATATATATATATATATATATATATATATATATATATATATAAACATATATATACATATATATATATATATATATATATATATATATATATATATATATATATATAAACATATATATATATATATATATATATATATATATATATATATATATATATATATTTCGAGACAGGAAGTAAGAACCTTCATGCCTTTAATGATACCGAGCTTTCGACCTTTTTACGTTCTTGGTCGGGGCATTGGACAGTCGTCGGCACCAACGTGGTCTTGTTTTGCAAGGAAAAAGGTACGAGGAAATGGGAACCATACAGAGATTAGTTCTCTTAAACTTGTCTAATGTGTATGGTAGTGGATAATACAAATCTGTTTTTTCATCTGGTATAAATTCATTTGATAATCTGAATTCAGGTTCAGTATTATCCTTTTTATTATTATTTTTTGCTTGTTGGCATTGATAACCTCCTTTACGAGAGAAATTTTGTGAGTAAACCATGCGTTTGTATATTCGGTTAAAATCCTGCTCCGAATTTGTCGTCTGAATATCATTGCCGACTTTTCTCTTTTCTCAATGTCAGAACATGTTTCATACGTACATGTTTTATAGAACAAGCGGACAGAGAATGTAAATCAATGTAAATCAATGCATTTCCCTGGTATGTGGTTTGGTCCCATGTCAGTGAACGTGGTGGTGGTGGGATTTCATTCCAGCCCAACTCAGGTCCTGTAGTTCTGTTTACGTTATTATATCAGTCACACCAGATGTGCGTTCACAGTTCCATTATTCCGTAGCTCTTGCTTTCATCATATTGTTCCATTTATTCGAAGCGTTAGTCAGTGTATACACAACACCGAGTCTGTTTCTCTGTAAACCGAGAATTCATGAAAGTTGTACGCCACATTTTTCTCATGCCTCCCTTTTTGTATCTCGTCTTGTCGAGATCATTGTTCTTGAGCTTTGGTATTCCCAAGTCACCCGTGCGACGCATCATGCGACCTATCATGTACTAAGTATTCAATTGTATGCCATGTCTCCTCAGCACAAACCATATCCAGTCTTTTCCCCTTACATAGTGATTGTTGTCTTGTTAATGAAATGGATGGTGGTGGAGTTCTGTTCCTTTTCCCCCCAAATCCAATGTTGTAGCTTTTCATCTGTCACACCAAACAAATGGTTACTATTCCTTAATCTTGTCGCCTTCGGCTTCTTTAAAAAGTCCTATGTATTCACAGCTACTGTATTCTTAAAACTGAGTTTATGTTTGTGGAAATCGAGTCGTGAGTTCAGTGATAGTTCAAAGTTGCATTTTTCTCATGCTTTCTCTTTTGGAACATGTGCATACTGTCGTG
This sequence comes from Diadema setosum, assembly GCA_033980235.1. Classification (NCBI taxonomy): domain Eukaryota; kingdom Metazoa; phylum Echinodermata; class Echinoidea; order Diadematoida; family Diadematidae; genus Diadema; species Diadema setosum. The sequence goes on from CM067060.1 coordinate 35,803,708, forward strand.
TGCATTGCCCTACGGCTCTGATGGTGCCAAGTCACCCTTGCGATACTCGTACTATGTGCGTCTTCATATGCATTTCAGATTGTAACAAATTGGTTGAGCAAACTGAGATATCTGATGTTATTGTATTGTCTTCTGAGGATGATCCCAAGCAATGTTACACCACCTTATTACCTTACCCATGTATGTCTGTTAAAAATGTTAGGTAGTGTATCCAACGATATTGATGATATCAATACTCTTAATGATGATATGCCTAATCTTGACCTCATTCATGATGACCATGACGCTTCATTCCATCCGAAACTAACAACATCTTGTTATATTCTACCGCAACACGTAGCACAGCTTAAGTCTTTCAGAGCGGAGTATACTTTCTCAGTTTTGCATTATAATATAAGGAGTTTGATTAAAAATTTTGACCAGTTACAATTATTTCTTGACACTTTGAATGTAAAACTGTCAGTTTTGGGATTATGTGAAACTTGGCTGACTGAAAATTTCACTTCCCTTGTACAATTAGATGGTTACACACTGGTAACAAAGAACAGACTTTGTAAACGAGGTGGAGGCGTGGCATTTTATGTGAAGAATAATTTGAAATTTGAAATGATAACCCAGTTAAATTATATGTCTGATTCAATTGAAAGTATTTTCATTGACATAAGTATGCCAGGTGGTAAAAAAGTATTGATAGGAGAAATTTACAAGCCCCCAAATTGTAATTATTCTGACTTCATCTCAACCTTAGAAATTATTTTAGATTCGCCCTATCTCCGCAACAAACAAGTGTACATAATGGGAGATTTTAATTTAGACTTACTTGATTATGGTAAGCCACAAACACGTGATTTTCTTGATACTATGGTATCATCCTCTTTCACTCCTTGTATCACTAAGCCTACAAGATTATTTGGAGCCTCCGCAACACTGATTGATAACATATTTTTAAACAGCTATGATTATGATGATCAATGTATCGCTGTTACGGACATATCAGATCATTTTCCCGTTATAGTTTCTTCCATATCTACTATACCTGAATCGCATAAACAAAAGGTGTGTAAAGATTTATCGCAATCACGAGTGTTCTCCGATCATAATATCCAGCTGTTCAAACAAAGTTTATCCGAAATTGATTGGAATGAGGTTTTAAACTCCACTGATCCGAATGATGCGTACGACAGATTTATGAATATTTTGGTACCTTTATATCACTTGCATATCCCTTTGAGAAATCAAAGAGGAAACTACAAAACAGTTCCGCGCTCACCCTGGATAACAAAAGCTTTACTTAGATCCATAAACAGAAAAAATACTTTATTTTACAGATATAAATCATGTAATACAGTTTTAAATAAATCAAAGTACATTAAATATCGGAATGCTCTCACGTCCCTGTTACGTAAAGCAAAGAAAGATTATTTTTGTTCTCTGTTTGAACAGCACAAGTCAGATGCAAAATCTACCTGGCATGTAATAAATAGTGTTATTCATAAACGTGTAAATAAGGGTAGTATTGATAATATCCTTTGTGAAGGGAAGAAATTAACAGATGATGTGGAAATTGCGGAAGCATTCAACTGTTTTTTTGTTAATATTGGTCCGAATCTGGCCCGCAATATTTCATCTGTACACAGACCCTTTCATTCTTACCTTTTAAATTCCAATCCACAGTCCTTATTTTTTCTCCCAGTACTTGAAACAGAGGTCGTAGATATTGTCAATTCTTTTAGCCCCAAGAAGAGTACAGGTCATGATGGGATTTCTAATCACCTCATGAAAAGTATTGTAAACGAAATACTATCACCCTTAGTTCATATTTTGAATTTATCTTTATTGACTGGTATTGTGCCCATTAAAATGAAAATTGCTAAAGTTATCCCAATTTATAAGAAAGGCAGAGAGGATGAGTTGGGAAATTATCGACCAATATCGCTTCTGTCATCCTTTTCTAAATTACTTGAGAAGGTGATTTATAATCGTTTAATCAAATTTGTAAACGATTGTGATATTTTAGCTGATAATCAATTCGGATTCCGGAAAAAACATGCAACCACCCATGCTATATTACTTCTGGTTGAGAAAGTTGTAAGAGCTATAGACACAAAGTCGCATACAGTCGGTCTGTTTCTGGACTACTCCAAGGCCTTTGACACAATAGATCACGAAATTCTTTTGTATAAACTAAATCATTACGGTATTCGTGGAAAGGCCTTGGAGTGGTTCAGAAGTTATCTTACCGGTCGATCTCAATTTGTTTCCGTAAATAATCATGAATCTGATACAAACTCGATTTGTTGTGGTGTTCCACAGGGCTCCCTCTTAGGTCCTCTTTTATTCATTTTATACATCAATGACTTCCGTAACTCATCCTCTCTGCTGTCTTTTCTTCTGTTCGCAGATGATACAAGTCTCTTTTATTCTCACTCAGATCCTTATGTTTTGCTCGATTCTCTGAATAATGAACTTAAGTTGGTGTTTGAGTGGATTCAGGCAAATAAATTGTCGCTTAACATAAATAAGACCAATTATATGGTTTTCAGTAACACAATAAAATCTCTTCCAGGTTTAGTTTTAATGAACGGTTTACAATTAAATCAAATAGATTCAACAAAATTTTTAGGCATTTATATTGACAGTAACCTTTCATGGAAGGTACATGTTGATTATTTATGTAAATTGTTGTGCAAGAATGTTGGAATTATTCACAAACTGAAATATCTCTTCCCAAAGCCAATATTGCATTCTCTTTATACAACTTTATTATTACCTTACTTGAATTACGGAATATTAGCCTGGGGGAATTGCTCAAAGACTAAAATTGATTCGTTATTTTTGGTTCAGAAAAAGGCCTTGCGGATTATAAATCGAGCACAATTTTTTGATCATACTGATGAATTGTTTGTTTCAAGTAAATTGTTAAAAATTTCTGATTTGTATTTATATCATGTTGGAATTTTCATGTATAAGTTGAATACTGGTGACCTTCCTAGTATATTTTCCTCAATGTTTGTGAAAACAGTGATATTCATACTTACCCTACAAGACACAGTGAATCCTATCATTTTTCTCCTGTTCGTACAGTTTTAGCTCTTAAGACAATTACATCTACCGGCCCTTCTTTCTGGAATGAGTTAGATTCGGTTCGGTTGCACTCAAGTTCTTTAAGCTCCTTTAAGAAAAATCTCAAAGCCAATTTTCTAAAATCCTATGTGTAATTATTTCGCCGTAATCGCTTAATTTTTGTTGTTGTTGCATATACTTAAATGATGCCTTGCTCGGATGACCTCACCAGTTTGATTAACTTGCTACTTTTTTAAGCATTTATACCATAAGTTAATCATAAAACATTATATACTATACTTTGTACATCCCGTAAACATAGTAATATTCTCGATATTTTGAATTTTGCATGTTACGTCACTTCTGACTTTGATACACTGTACTAAAACCCTATGTTATATTTTTGGAACCCACATCCTACAAGCTTTGCTTTTTAGTGGGTTCCTCATATTACACGTTAATTATAATCATTATGTCCTTATACATTTGTGCATTATTGGTTCAAACTGACCACTGTGTGAAAAAAACTTTTCTGCTTCATATCAAATGGAATATAAAACTTGTACGAAATGTGGAATATGGAACGTGAATAATAAAAAAAAAAAAACATAACAAAAAGCAACCAATTTGCATTAAAACTTGAACGGAAGCGAAAAGGAAAAGCAGTATATTATATATGTACGTGTTTATATATCATTATATATATATATATATATTTATATATATATATATATTACATAAAATATATATATATGCATGCAACGGGGCTTACCCGGGGTAGCCTCTTCAGTGCTGACACTGCTTTCCAAGACAAGTGGGATCTGCACCATTATCATTACCCAGCATTTGCAGGTATCATGTAATATTTAATACACCTTGGTGAAGAGGGACAGTGTGGGAAAAAGCATCTTGTCCAAGGATGAACCCATAGTAGAGGAATACATGCCCGGTATGCATATAATATATTAATATGAGAAAGATAAAGCTAAAGATGAAGAGTCATGTATTCGATTTAAGTGGGCCTGCTTCCTAATATATTTTTACACCATTTCATATTTTTGTAGAAGATTATTTATGACTGTGTTTAGTACTCTGAAAGTAGAAGATAATCATCAAACCAGTTGATTGTCTTGAAAGTATTATCAGACGATATGGGAAGTAGATTCATCTAAGTGATCTAGAGCTTCTAACATTCATCCTTATTAGCCTTCAAACTTTGTAAGGCATTAGTATAGCTACCACGGGATAAGCCTGTAACAAGGTCATTTTTAAGTTCTGAATGAAAACTTAAGCCACTGCCTACACATGGGGATCATGTTGAGCTGTCGATTGCGCTGATGGGGACCATTTTCACAACCGTCTAAACATGCTTATCGTTAAATTTGGCCTTGGAATGCGTATAATATGTATTTTCCTCCTTCACAACCAATCCACTACATTAGCTAAGCACAAACATGGTCAAGGTTCACGCTAGACGTGTTCCAAAATCAGATGTGAATATAAACATGATAAATGACAACTAGGTGACACTCTATGCCAATTTCGTGTGCGAAGCTTACTATTCATTCATTGGTTTCATTTATTTCATTGCAAATATGATTGAAAATAAACATTTGAATACACATAAGTATATGCACAAATCAATGCAGAATTGTAATCAAGGAAAATACTAGGAACTGAAATGCAATGAATGTGTTATGTCTTTTATGTCAATGACAAAATCAAAATTTTTTGGAAATGGAGAAGACTGCTAAAAAGCAGAGCCTGTAGTTTCCAGTCTCCTCATACACAATAACCAATAACTAATTGATGAAGTAACAAAACTACGCAAAGTAGCTATTTCCGTTTGTAACATCGCTAGTTAGAAGAGTGAGGATATAAAAATAAATACATACAAAGAAGAAATCAATAAACAAACAAACAAACAAACAAACATACGAACGAACGAACGGAGATTCCGAGAAGTATCAGGTAACTGTCACAAAACCTGACGTACTGTACATATATACAAGCGGGAGTCCTTAACGATTGTTTTTCAGCTCGTCATTATCATAACCTTCAGTTCCTTTATTGGGGGATCTTGTCCTTCATTGTCTTTATCTCCTATTTTTAATTTTCCCAACTTCCATGATCTTTTAGATTTTTATGATCACTTCTTCTGCCTCTTCTTTCTTATTCTGTTTTCCCCTCATCCTCTTTATGTATGTTGTTTTCTTCCTGTATTTTCAATAGTTTGACATTCAAATAATCATAAGGCCTCCAGAAGTGCGTTTGCAGCTGTGATATTTTGGGGATGTTTGCATCAGCTTTGAGACCTGGCTTAGTGCTACGTGTCGGGGAAGCCAGAGTATTCAATTTCTACATCTTTTTTTTATTTGCTTTCATGAGACATGTTTTACAAATTGGCATAGGGTTTTTCGAACGTATCTTCCCGGCGCGAAAGCGAGGAAATCTGATATTGGTTATTCATAAAGCAAGGGGGCCAAACAACGAAAGTACACGGACTTGGAATTGAACTACACTTCAATTCATTTAGGCATCCTCTTTTTCATGAAGGGTAAAGACAGAATGGCATGTGATATAGAATTCATACAGTGCGTCACATTTATAAGCGAAACACATTTCCTGCGATAAATTTACTTCCAACAGGATATGTACATCTGAAGGAAACTTCCCAGCGTTGACTTTTCAATAAGAGACACTTATTATAATGAGTTCCAAGTCAAACATACTTCCATCGAGAAGGGCCGTACAGGGAAGTCTGTCATACAATTTTTTTTTTTTGGCCAATTACACAAGTATAGGCATTTTCCATTCTTATAACAGTGGTTATAAATGCCCAATGATAATTATTGTTATGTACGTTTCAATGGAAGATTAGCCACAGAGAGACTATAATTCAAAGACCCTTTGAAAACAGCTTATTCGAACCTAAGGGCACCGATTCTCGTAAATTAGGTGTGTGATCTTTTCAGCGCGTTTAAGAATTGAACCAACATGAAATAGTTATATACTCTAAAAGTTTAATCCACAATATAAAAAAAAAAAAATCAACGTTATTTTCCGTTTTGCAAATCACCCCACTAAACACTATGATTGCAACATGTTTAGCGGGATGATTTGGCATGAAAATGGGCTTCCGCTATTTCAGTTTTTAATTCTTCCTTTTAGTTCCCGCGGACTTCGTGTCATCACGTTCTTGAGTAAAGTATATTGGCATGCTTAATTTCTCGCTTTAGGGCATTCTTTCGAATACGTGTAAAGAATCCATCTATCCTCCTGAAATATCTGTAAATCTATCTGTTCTAAAGCTGTTTATTCATCAAGCAAATTTTCCACTTGATTTATCCACCTTATCATTTTTTTTTCTCTCTGTTTATCGATTTACTTGTCATCAGCTCTCTGGGATGGATGTATAAAGATTCATTCCTGATATACAAATCAGACGATGATCCATCCCTTTTTTAAACCACATAATATTCTCCGCACTTTTTGTTCATTCAACCGTCTCCTTAGTAGTCGTCGTCATCAAGTTTATTGATTCTATTGAGATTTTTTTTTTTCCTTTGGAAGAGAGACGTATAAAATTGATATACTTAGTGAGGAATTTCCACTATAGACATATTTATAAGCCATCATTATAGATTATATGACATTCTTTTACACAAAAAATACAATGATCTTCCTGACATTCCCGATTGTTAATCAGGCATTTTGTAGTTTAAATATTTTCTTTGTTGATCAGAATCAGATTTTAATGCCGAGAGCGACTGAGAACTAGAATATTCCAGTATAATTAACATGAATCATGCTCATACGATGACAGATACTGGAAAACTAAAGCTAGACAGAGATCTAATCTGATTAATATCAAAAAGTTGAAAATGTTCTAAATGTTCAGAATTGGGTCTCCTGGGTATTATGGCTTTCATTATTTTATAAATTTAATTAATTTGGAAACCGCTGGATGTCTTTATCCAGTCACTTGCCATTTGAGTAGGTTTCCGCAGTAATCATCTTTAGTTCACAAGGATATTTTTGTCAGGGATTGTTTGTTTGTTTGTGTGAAAGTTTGTGAGTAATACTTTTTCGTGTTTCACTTCCATAGACCATACATATAAACAAACAATCACTGGTCCACAGAAATTTACATTGTCAAAGCCAGACGTAAAAATAAGATATAGCTAGGTAGGGTAGGTATAATATCATGATAGTTGCCCGTCTGTGCTGTGCAGGCAGGAACTTCATACAAGGTCCGCGAGGACAATTAAATAGCGTGTTTCCTTACAACACCACAGTCAGGGAAACATGGTAGTGCCTCTGGAAAACCACCGCCGGGGACCTCGTGGTGTCCGTTCAAATACCAGAGCCAACATGGAAGAGAAAGCTGATGAAAAAAAAAAAGTGCTACAGAAAGAACCCCAAAGAGGGTACTAGATAAGTATTATCCTCACCACTGATCATGTAGGTATAAGATGGTTCAGTCTATATAGGCCTACGGGGGTCGTTTTTGCCACTCGCATGCTGATCAATACGCACTCCGCTAATTATCGAACGGTTCCATTGATATTCCAACGAGCGCCATCTTTGAAATCGATACTTGCTCTTTTCTTCGCGACTGTGAACACCAGCTACTTTTCTGTGTGAACAAGTTTCGTGATAGTTTCGTTGTTGTGTGCATTTAAGCTACCTGGCTGGCAGATGGAACCGCACTTGAGGTAAAATAGTTAATTTTCAGCCGCTTAATACTGGTGTATATGAATTTAACATTATTAATGCATAACTATATTGGTTAATATTCGGCGCTTTGATACCATGGCTGGGGCAAAGGAGCTACTAATGTGAGTGCGTGCGAGTACTGTAGACTTCGCATAGGCTTGTCGTTATCTTGCACTACGTTCAAACGGAAATCCGTGAGTGTGTATCGTAATAAACAATAAGATGTTACTGTATATGTCCTTGCTTTTTTTGTCTTAAGCAGAGAAACATTGCTCATCGCAACGTTGCTCTTTGTTCTCTTAGCCACTTATATACCAAAGTGAAGGCAGGGGTCATGTTTTTATCATACAAAAAGAGTTAATTTTGTTCATGCGGGCCTCTTGGCGACTTTTCATAATGCATTGAAGGACAGTGCTGTAGCCTTACAGTGCAGACTTAGCTATTCCCAAGTCACGTCAGGCAAGTGTGTCGGGTGAAAGCTTTATTTCCGTCAGACACATCGATTCTTAATCACAACTACAGCAACTTCTAGCAACATTCAAGATTTTGTATTGAGATGTACCTTCTCTTGGTATATTTTGATCATCGAACTACAGACTGTTATAGTGGTATTAGCTTCAAAGGGAACGAAAAACCCAAAGAGCAATGTGGATTGAGTGAAAGCAGTAACATTAGTAGAACACATCAGTGAAAAAGTTATGAATTTTTAAATTTTTGCTGTTAGAACTGCTGGGTAAGGAAACTACTAGAGGTTATGACGTATGAGTGGACTACAATGTAAAGAAAATATAAAGGGAATTCAATAAAAATTAATTTTTCATGAAAATTACACATTCCATCGACTTGATACTGACATATGTTAGGGGTAGCACGCATTCCCCCTGCTTTCTGAAAGTACTCTTTCATTTTGCTAGAAAAGTGATTTTTTTTTTGTGGAATTCCTTTTATATTTTCTTTATAATGTTGTCCACTCATACGTCATAACCACTAGTAGTCTCCTCATCTAGCGGTTCCAACACCAAAATTTTAAAAATTCATAACTTTTGCATCGATTGCCCAATTTTCCTCAAACTTTCACTGATGTGTTCTAGTAATGTTTCTGCTTTCACTCAATCCACATTGCTCTTTGGGTTTGCGTTCCCTTTAAGTTTGATACATTGCCTGTATTGACATAATAAAGACGCAGTGCAGGACCCTGTTGCATAAACTGATGAAATAAATCAGACATAAAAAATCAGAAAATCAAACCAAAGTCTCTCATCAGCCAATCACAATTGAGTATTAAGAGACTTATGTTTGATTTTCTGACTTAAGTTTGATCTCATTTTTTTTTATGCAGCAGGGCCCAGATGACATAAATTCCCTTTTGACGTAAGAGCCATTAGCTTGTTGCGCATGCGCAGACAAATGCAAGCAGTAACTGTGATTTCCTAGTGAAAAACATGAAAGTATGTGCCTTGCATGCAGGCTATCATCTCTAGAATAACTTATTTATCGTTTGCTGACCTATACATGTAAATCCACCCCAGATTGTGTCTTAAACCATCACCGTCCTAATGACTGACCTGAGGCGTTTTCTTTTAATACCATCCTGCCTTCCTCACGTCGGGTGTTTCTGCCCTCCTAAAAGATCAACCTGTAAGCTAAATCGAAGATTTGTAGAAATAACGCGGTACGGTGCAGTGTAGCCAGGAAAATACGTCATATCTGATGTAAGCTGTAAGAGGGGAAGTGTATTTTGTTATTACGTTATATTTTTTTTTTGGAAGGGGTGTAGTTGTTTTTTTTTTTTATCATCACGAAGGTGCGGAAATTTGCGACTTTACTACGAAGAACCCAAAGTGCCTCTGGCATTGGGCAGGCGTTGACCAGTTTGTGTAGGGATTTAACCCGATTGCGCCAGGAATCAACACGAGTGTAATGGGCAGCAGGTGGCGCCTTGTTGTTTCTGCATTAGCCTCTTGGGGGTTTCCTCTGCGTGGCTTTAATCTGTGGAATGCAGGAGAGACACCTTGCAGGGTTGTCATTGACCTGCCGTCTTCAGAGTAGCTTACTTCAGACACAAATAGTTACTTGGTTGATTTGTTTTAAAAATGAGCAAAGTTGCATCGGTTACTTGTATATTTCTACCAATGGTCGATATATGTATATTGATTATCGTTGTAATTATTGGTATCTTCGTTTATTATATGATGAGTAATTATGAGGTAAAGTTTGGGTATGGAAGACACACATATGTATATTATGATATATATGCACCTATGCATGAGATCATTAGCAAATCTTTAATTTCATCCTTTTCAAATATCTCCCACATTTTAGACGAAAAATGGCGTCATTTACACGACGGGCCAGTGTCGCGCTACTTATGATTTCCATCCTTGCCTTCGTTGGAGACAAACTTTTAAGGACTCATTCATCGGTTGCTGTGGAAACGCCACGAGATGATGCAGTCAAGAAGAGAATGGATGTGGCTCATTCCAAACCCGCCGTGGACGAAGCGGCTGACAAATCGATAATAGACACTATACAGCGGAATTTAACCATCCCGGAGAGACCAACGGCAGCTCCGAAGGTAGAGAAGAAGAGGACGGAAGCGCCAAAGGTTCGGGAGGATCCGCGGCCGGAGACCCCGAAACCCAAACCAGCTTCCTTTTCCGACGATGTATCTGGACCAAAGGTGTCTGGTGAAAGAAGGGTGCTGGATGCTGCAAAGGTTGCTGATAAGGTGGCGGAGGTACGCGAAGGACTGTCTGCTCATCCCAGATTCGAGCACGCCAAGCTGAAGCTAATGATGCTGGATCATCCTAAGAAGTGGGAGAACAATACACTCATGCAGAAACTGAAAACCGGTTTGAGGATAGTAGAGAGTGGGAAGAATGATTCCTGCCTGATACGCATCATGCAGTTCTGCGGCACCTTTTGCGAGCACGCGCAGGGCGGTATAGTGAGCGAATGGACGGACTATCCTTGCTCGAGCTTGACGGTCTGCAGGATCCAGTTCAAGATCAGTGTCAGCTTGCGAGACTTCCTCACGAGCGATGTGGTCATTTTCATGCCGGGTTTGTTCAAATGGCAGACGTTGGCTCAGAAGCGCCCGCGGGGTCAGTTGTGGGTTTTCCATTCTAAGGAGAGTCCGGGTCACTGGGCAAACTATTCACCTCCACCCGAACTCGGAAATCCTTTCGATATTTCCATCACGTACATGACCGATACGGATATCGTGCTACCCTACCAGTACTATAACCCCACTGTAAAAAGTCAGAACATCTCGGAGATCCCAAAGAGGTCAAAGTTGATGTCATGGATGGCGACAAATTGTTACAAAACTAGCTGGAATAGGATTGGGTTGGTTCAAAAGCTCCAGAAGTATTTGCCCATTGATACCTACGGAAGGTGCGGGGATCTCGTTTGCTTGCGAAATGATTCGTCGTGCGCAGACCTTCCGTCGCTCTACAAATTCCATCTTGCACTTGAGAACAGTCAGTGCTCCGAATACATCACGGAGAAGTTCTGGAGCAATGCACTGATGCAAACGACCGTCCCCATCGTGTACGGAGCACCCAAAGAAGACTACGTTCGCCTGGCTCCTCCAAACTCGTTCATCCATCTCGACGACTTCAGTACCATCGAGGAGTTTGCTGAATACATAAAGAAGCTGGACAACAACGAGACGCTTTATAACGAATACTTCAAGTGGCGAGATACGGGATCTGTTGTAAAGGGGATTACCCTGTTATCGACTAGAAAGCTCACCAATACCCATGTATGCTACATTATTAGTTTACTCCTGGATAGATCGTACAACCCATCCAAATACTCGTGGCAACGTGACCACCCAGTCTTTCACCATTGGTGGGGTGGAATGTGTCGTGGCAAGCAAAGTGTCTTAGGTCAGGATATATCGTATTTGCCACAGTCACTAGAAAGGACCTGATGCCACTAGCATTATCATTGATGAACCATAGCTTCGTTTTGTTGCACAATGTATTGATGAACAGGATCAACATACTACAGTAAACCGTCTACCCGAAGGCAGTCATGGATGAAATTACTTTATATCAAACCTCTCAGGCCGGGGTAGTAACTTCCGGTTTCATGCATTTCGGGTTCTCCCCATATAGATTGATCGATCTCTATAGTTTTCCCACTGTGGGTTCTCCTCGAAGAGCGTGCGAGCTAGCTCGATGCACGGCCTGTGCATGTGGTGCACCTCTACTGCTCGGTTCTACCCGTCTCAAATCATTTTCCGAAGTATTAACGCGCTCTTTGTAAGGAACAATTAGTACGTAAATATATGAATACCGTTTGCATAGGTATATTAATGTAATGCATGCGGTGCGTGCGCGATCGTACGGCGCGGCGCGGGGATGAGGCGCATCTGCCGTCCATTAACCAATGTCGTCTATGCAAATACCACGGTGAAGTGAATCAAGGATTACTTACTCCCTATTGTATCATTGGTCCTCTTCCGCTTTGCATTGGGCAAAACAGTAACTTCGCTGCCAATATCCAAGGCTGAGGTATTGGCAGAATCTGTGCTTGGCCACGTCGGAGACGAGTGCGTCCCAGCAACAATAGTTCCACTCCCAGTAGTACTTACAAGCAGCTTCCGCAGTAGTCACGGGAGGAATGCTGTTGAGCGCCGCTCGGCTCGTCCATGTCGATTTTTGTCCAGTTTTTTTCCTGTTAACATCATCAGAAGTACACTCTGCTGCCTCACAGAAAAACCCCATGGTGTAATGGATAGTTATAATCGGGAAATAACATATATGAATAAGCAAACTAAAGTTTAAACAAATATATTTCTTTGGATCCAAAACAAAGCTGGCAAGTTCGCGTATCGAAAAGCACACACGCAAATCAATTACCGGAAGTCACTACCCCGGCCCTAGAGGTTCGATATCGGAGGTATCGTACGATATCACTTGATATCGCCTTGACATCGCCTATTGTCGGTGGCGAGAATTGTTGTCAAAGTTTCTTTGCAGTGGTGCATAAGTGAAGATATACCGGAAATACAGAGATGAAGTCAAACAGTGTTTCATTATTTCCTTACGTGAAGATGTATAGCTGGTTTTAGGATTTCGAGACTAAATGAGTAAAACGTGATAACGTCTTGAAAAAAATGTAATCATATCATTCTTGAACTTGTCACGATATTTTTTTTTTCTCCAACACGATTCAAGGAAGCATTTTAAGCTTTCTCAGAGCAAGAACACCGGAAAATATGTGGCATTTATTATGTATGCTTTAACGATGACAAATTAATTTGGCTAGATACTGTGCAATGGCGGAAACGGAAAATATAATCTATTTTAGGATGGATCTGATATGGCCCTCATGGACAAAGTGAGATGATCTTGCGAATTTCTGCAAAACGCTGTGATTCCATCAAAGTGGCGTTGGACACGGGGCCAAGATCTGATGAGAATCACAAAAGATGCCCGAAGCGTCCAAGGACGTATACAGAGTTGTCGGTTTGCTGTTTAAATGATAATTTAAAAGCCGCATGGCGATTTCGACCTGCAAGAATAGCAGTTTTACACCTCCTTTCCCTGCACTAATTGCACTCCGGAGGTGAAATTCATCAAGAACGACCGCCTTGCTGATGCAAACAGCTGCCCAAAACACATCGAACTTTATATCCGTGTTGTGTGTATCTATTATATTTCTAACCAAGATTTCACCCAAATATTTATTGTAAGGAGCCTCTCTTTCCTTTTACATCAGAATTTTGATTTATTATTCGTCAGTTTCGTTCTCTTCATTTCGTTAAAGGGTCGTATTTTGTATGAATGTGTTATTTATTTATACTTCTTATCCATTGCCAATTGTAGGATTTGTTTTAAAGCTTTCGATATGCGCGTGATTGTTTGTTTGTTAGAAAATACATTATTTAAAGCTATGCCGTGACGTGAGACGTGATACATTTTCTCTTGATTCCTTGTATTATTCTACCACAAACAATAAAGCAGTTTGCACCTTAGGATTGTTGAAATGCCTTGCATGTAACCATCGATCGTCGGGTCTAGTTTGTTGGATTTTTTTTAAAACAACAAGTTGTCCTGCAAGCCTTGATTCACAGAAGACCCCTTAGTAGTTTAATGTTACCCTCTTTTTTTTTTTACATCTTTGCTGAAAGTGCCTACCTCCAAAGGCGCTCCACACATTTATATTAGTGACACACCGTGTTCTATGTATTGTGTGCGCACATCCCATTAGTGTTTGATTGTATACATAATGTGTGTATGTGTGTGTATTATTCATTTTGTTAACAGAAAGCAAAGATATCTCTCGAGGATTATAGTGTCAAATATAGAATAAATATCATTGTGTTAATTATAGTAAATGCCATCTGTAAGCCCAGAACAGAAAATATGAGCATACCTCCAACTGTCCAAAGGAAAAGATGCAGAAAATCATATCGGACTTTGTAGAGGAGGAAAAATATTAGCAAAAAGAGCAGTCATGCATGCTGTGGTCATGCCCAAAGAAAGGAACAGATCAAACGGAAGTGAACATTCGGTAATTTCGGGAACTTTTCTTGTCCAAGGTTGATAAGTATAGAGACTGTGCCTTAGTCTCTGATGGGTCCATTATTATACTATTAGTTTTTTTGTGTGTTTGGCAGCCGGCCCTTCTTTGTATATAATTTCCCATTTTAATGGACATTAACTTATGATTTGAGGATAACAGTTATTATAATATTACTACTACTACTACTACTTCTACTACTACTACTGATAATAATGCAAATAATGATAATGCTAATGCTGCTAATAATAATAATAATAATAATAATAATAACAATAATAAAAGTATAGATATAGTGCTAATACTACTACCAATGATTACAAAAATACAGATGATAGGAATAATATAATAATGATGATGTTGCAAGGTTTTTTGAGTGCACTTTTTTATATAATTCATATACCAGGCTACTTATGTTATAAACTGGAACGGGAAACCACGGCACGTCGGAACGTAATCTAGTGCATAATTACTAAACATGTATTTGCGTGTGCTGATATGAGAGTATAATGTGGATGTGAGTAGGCCCTAAATGTGTATGCATGTGCGATGTGTATTAAAGGATTTGCCTATAAGGGGGATGTGGGTGGTTGCATATTAGTATAGGCGAGGGAGATATATATAAAAGTAGGATTATAGGCAAGTATTGTACACTTTGTTTTCTTCCGACGGGGAAGGGGTAACGGTTTATTCTATTAACGGGGAAGCATACACACGCGAACAAACAAACAAACAAACAAACAAACAAACAAACAAACAACAAACGAACAAACAAACAAAAACAGTCCCACGCGACTATCGTAAACATTTTTACATAAAAAGCACAACTAGAGGACAAAGGGTAGGGTATTGTTTAAGAATATAGGGGTTATGATTTGACATTTTTAGTAATAAGTTTGCCCTCCACAGAAATACAACGTACTGTGTTTGGTTGATGTAAGACAAATACCTCGTAAGATTTGAGACTCATCGTCACGGAATGCTCGCCCCAGGGTACAGGTGTGTAGATTTCTTATCGGAAGGAATAAGGTCACACTCCCAATGTAAACGACAAAATGAAATTATGTGTGTATTTGTGTATCCGTGTGTCTGGTGTGCATGTAGTTCAGTAGTTTCAGTAAGTTTTATTTCTCCACTTGTACATAACAGAAGATAAGTATAATAATATCGAACATATTATTCACAAGTCATGAAAATTTAAACAAAATGTCGCATTACAAATATATAATCATGTGAAATAATACATAAATATCATTACAGATCTTTAAGTGTAAAGGAGGAAGAGACCGTTATCAATAAGCAAAACGCTTGACTTGGACAACGGCCTCTGAACATAACACGCCTTGTATCATGTTTTTTTAATTTAATTAAAGGAAGGAACGGAACAATCATTATACACACGTAGAACAAACAATGTAAATCTTAATTTTAAATGTCATTTGACCAAAAAGGACAATACAAGGTTGAATGCATAAAGACGAAAGAAGGACAAAACAAAACAAAACAAAGTCCGAGAATAAGGTACCCGAATAGGAAAAGTAGAGGAAAGAGAGAAGAGAAGAAAAGCGATGAGATGCAGTGTTCAGGAGTTGGGAACAATAGAACAAAAGCGTAATTTCTAATTCGAGTATTACATTGCGAGAAGAACATTTTTATAAGATGATTCAAAACATTGTAGAGAAGAACTGCATTTAATGTCATCATTCAATGAGTTCCATACATCTGGACCATGATGTCTTATGAAATTTTGAGCTATAATGAGCTTGTGTGTGTATGTGTGTGTGTATGTCGGCCCTATACGTGTAGTGTATAAGATGGGTTAAATTTAGGTGTGTGTAAGTCTTCGCACGTGTGATACGTTCTTCCAAGCATAGGTTGTTATTAATTATTCATTTATTTCATTCACTTTATTTCACTAGAATTTTAGAAAATGATGCGAGAATAGATATCACAGAAGACGTGGAATTTATGTGGATATAACAAGTTGCATACGTTAAAAAGAGAGGGGCCACATGATAAGCAGAATCAAACACCACAGAATTACACAATGCATGCGTTTCAATATGTACCGAATGAAAGTAACATTCAGGCTGTTGCTCTCATGCAGTCTTTGTAAATATTTAAAAGCTCATCCTAGGCAAATGTTAATGGGCAGACTGAGGGCGTATACTCAGAAACGAGTTTACCCCGCAGACCTGTAAGATCTCTTCTGTCAGTATGTGCATTGAAACAATAACCCTAATTTCACTCGTTGGTAAATTTGCATGCTTGATTGAAATGTTCTGCCTGTGGAGACATCGTCTGCCAAGAGTGAACGAGACGCGTTTCCACATGGAGGATGCAACAGAGGATGCAACGGATGTAAAGACGTTGTTTTTTTTTTCTTCTTGTGTGTGTGTGTGTGTGTGTGTTTCTCCCCATGCTTTTTCTTCTTCTTTTTAACGCACTGCTACGACGAGCACATGTAATTCATATTCAAAAGAAAAGGTATGACCTTTGCTAATTTTGTTTTTCTACCTACGGGAACTTTGATTTATCAATAACATCCTTTTCTGTATAGCGGAGCTTATACTCGTGTTTTATGGCATCTATCGAGGGAAGCTTACACCCGATGTGACCACGGGAGTTGAAACGGTCACTCTGGGAGGGGATAGCCGTGCTCGCTTGGACGTTGCATGGACACTGCAATCATACATAATGTATAGGGACTATATTTTATATACGGCGAGCTTCACTTTAAATAATGAAGACGATCTTTAAAGAGGGCCGGCCTGGGATTCGAACGCCGGAGCATCGGATGCTGCCCTGTAGCAAGAAAAGAATAAGGTCATGTCTCGTAGTCAGTGACGGATCCAGGGGGGAGCGCACCGGGCGCTCGTCCCCCCTTTATTTTTTGTTTAAACAGAAGAAATAAACAGATGTAAGGGGCGGAGGCTTTAATTTTGGAAATGCGCTCCTCCCTCCTCCCCCTTACGGAATTCCTGGATCCGCCCCTGGTATTGGAGGTGTTTAGCTCGCCTCCAGAATAATGTCAGTGAAAGGGAATTTTGACGTACTGCTGGAGGTCTTCCTGCGTTGCCAAATAAGAATTGTCTAATAAACATATTGACGTATTCATATAGGTGGTACTCACGCTTGCACGATGGAATGCATAATGAGGAGGGATACAGTATTAAAAATGAAACGAAACTGCATGCCTCCAACAAAGTATGATAATAGGTAACCAATCGCCCTGGTTTGATACCGTCTGCGGGGTCGACACCTCACGATAATCTATGAATCCATCAAAGACATTTCGTTTATGTTTTGAGTAATACATACAACAGTGTTTTCTCTCTTTTTTACATTCTTGATTCATTATGTAAGTACATAAAACAGACTTGATATATTACATGAATATTTACATTATGGATTGATAAAACAGAATTCAGGAGTAGCCCGGAGCAAAGGATCACTAACGTCACCTATCACCTTAATAAGTCATATTTCGTGCTGTCTTCATTAATGTTTATGGGGCCTAACCTTTGGGTGTTGAGTAGAGTAGTTGATAAAGCCGAGACTGAGTAACACCATGGAGTGACAAGTAGATACACAGTGACGCACGAGAATATATCTTGTTGGAGCGAAAGGACAAAACAAAAACAAAAGCTTACACCCCCTCCACCCCCATAAAAAGATAACACCAGCAAAATCGTCATCGTGCATCAAGACTACATACACAAAAGAAAGCAGATGACAATTCCACACTGCAAAAAGTCCGGTGTTAAATAGTGAACACCGAGCTGGTGTTAAATTTTCGGTGCTCATTTATGGTGTTAAATTAACACCCCCGGGTGTCATTTCCAAATTTTAAACTGTTTTTTGAAGAGTTTCTTAGTAACTGCACTTCTTGTTGATTTTTAATTTAAACAAGACGATCAAGAATTTTACATTAAAATACTAGATTTTTGAAAAAATATGAAAATAATTTTACACCAAAGTAACACCAGCTGGTGTGGTCCCTTATTGAAGCTGGACGGGTGTTAAACCATTGATATTAACACCAACAAGTATCAAATCAACACCATGTGGTGTCATTTTTTAATTAACACCAGTACAGTGTCAAAATAACACCAGGTACAGTGTCAAATTAACACCACGAAGTGTCAGGTGAACACTTTTCAACACCATCACAGTGCATTTTTAACACCTGTGGGTGTGGTCCTTTATTGAAGTTTGATCGGTGTTAGATTTAACACCCGTGGTGTTAAATCTAACACCCATGTTTTTACAGTGCAGGGTAAGATTATCGTTAGGGATAGACCTTTTATGTATCCACTTTGTATTCTTTCTTGCCATCCATTGTAGTGAATTCCAAAATCCATGCAATCTCCTCTGATCTTCCATGTATGTACCATCTGCAGTGCTTGATAGGAAGATATGTGCGAAAGAACGCAGCTTATGTGCCGGATACCGGTCATGATTATTTCCCGATATTGCAAGTAGAACAACAACTATGATTTTAGACAGATCAAAGAAAAACAACCTTGAAATGATAGATAGGAACTGTTACTGAGTTCACTATTACGTATGCTTACTATATTGCTTGTATGCGTTTTGCCTTGATACGCGGCTGTCTTCTTGTCTGCAATAAAACCTTGATGGAACCGACTGTTAAAAGGTCAGTGTTTCATATTCCTCAAGAGTATGTGACAGGATTGTGTGTATGTGCGTGTGTGTGTGTGTGTGTGTGTGTTTGTGTGTGTGTGTGCAATGGTGTGCATGTGTGTGTGTGTGTGTGTGTGTGTGTGTGGGTGGGTGGGTGTGGGTGTGTGTGTTTGGAAAACCATCAGAAGAAACAAAGTCTTACTTCTTTTTTTCATGATATACTGGCTACTTCCTTTAATGATCAGGTCAATTATGAATTTATTAAGACAAATATCAAATACGACTTCAAAGTTGTTTTATCTATTTACTGTTGCTAATACTCGCGATATTCAACTTTTCTTGGTGGATGCCCATCTCGCTGTTCGATCCCATCAACTCATATCGTCTTATCGACTTTTTATTTCATTGATATCCACTTTGCTTCTTTACTCCAATGGATTAATATTTCACAGAGTAGCATTTTCATGCCTAAAAGGCTTAATGAAAACGAAAACAAACAAAGAACGCACTTCGCTACTTATCAGGCAATATATTTGCGGACATTTTGACCCACAGGAACACACGAGCAATTTTTGCTTTGGGCGTGTTCACAAAGAAAACTAAACAGGAATAGTTTCATTTGTGGTATCGTAAACGGCGGAAATAAAATAAAAAAAGGTAACTTGAAAGAAAAAAACACTACTCTTGACCCCAAAATGAACATGGTACGTGATTTGAGCTGATGAGCTCAACAGTTTAATGAAAATAATCGAGTGACGCGAGAAAATGGGTGGAATCTTAATCAGAATTTTGCTCACTCATTTAGAAAATATGATGCTCGATTCTGACAATCAGGAATTGCTTCCTCGATATTTAAGCTATACGTGTCTGTAGCTGAATCCTGTAAATAATGAGGTTCCCATTTCCGCGCAATAAAGAGACCCGAGAACACTTATCCCTGCCCCGCAGGAGATCATTGTAAATTAGACTTTAATACTCTGACATTTGGTAGCTGCCAACAATATCAATGATAATCCTGAAGTCAAGTACACACCTAATGAGCCATAGATCAGACGGTTTTTAATTAACGACGAGGACAATTCTTATGCTGGAAGTTGTAGATGATCACAATCTCCTTATTTACACGCCTTCCTCTATTCTTCCCCAAAGTTAAGCATGCAAATATATACACACACAAACACACACAAAACCATGCATACACTCACACACTCACACAACCACATGCACAGACGAACACGCACATACACGCGCACACTCATGCACACAGCTGCCCGCGTGTGTGTAAATTGTATGACAGAAACAATTATTTCAGGTTATATATTGATATAAGGTTCTTTTCATCATGAACGACTCAAGAGGATATTTGTCAGGAAAAATCTTGTAAAGTTGATATTAAGAGCAAATCTTGCATGCGTAAAGCTACACTTTTCTTTTCGTCTTGTGTAGTCAATTTAAATTCGCTAAGCAGCTTACGATGGAATGAATTATTAGAAAATTCCTTGAAACGTTATGTTAAACATTTTTACGCGACTGTTTGACTTTATTCAAAACGCCGGATCTACTGTTGAAAGAGAAGATGCGTGCAGCTTTGAATGTGAGTGAAAGTCAGCCATTGAATCTATCGACTTTCCGGGAACACTTTTGCTGATGTTTACACGAGAGAGCTGGGATCAGCGTGCGTGTAAGCGCTTCCTCGCTGCATTTGAAGACTGTGAGTCCGTCAGTCGGTACGTGTCCGCTCTTGACTCATAAGAGTTGATCCGTCGGTGACCGTCGTTGAGCGAGAGATATCGCAACCTCCCGCTCACTACACTTTCATCACGTGAACGAGATAGAGATTTACCCTATCCTCTGGCTCCAGTGTGGCATAGCTGGGATGTTTATGGATCAATTACCTTTCTCTCCTAAATATTTGATAAATTAATATCGAACGACATCCTACCGTGTCGGTTTTCCTTATAGCTTTCGCACCTCCGGGAGGCGAGTTAAATAAGTTTATGTTCATGTGCGACTGGAAGCGACTTACTGTTTGATGTCAACATATTTCTATTGGTGGTCCAGTGTGAGAAAGAGATACCTCTAGTAATCCATGTGAATCCTTAAGCAGTTTTCGGTTGAGATCAGAGGTTTATAAAATACGCAGTTAAAAGCTATTCAAGAATTTGGAAAGAGATTCTACGACTGTGCGCTGGGAATGAAATAGTTCAAATTTGCCGCAATGGCTTTTATACATGTTCACGTCACTTTTCTGTTGGTATTTTGTAGTTTGATGTTTAGCGTTTTATGCGGGGAACCTTCCGCGATACCACCGATAATCAGGGTTAAGCTCTGCGGACTTTTCTCGATCCACTACCAGGTACAGATCGACGACATGAGCTGGACAGAGGGTCCGGCCCGTGAACGATGCGATGGCTATCACATGCTCTCTTACTTGCGAGCTCGAGCCATGATCTACGCCATCGACGAAATCAACTACGATATGGACATCCTTGGGGATATTAAGCTCGAGTACGACATCAGGGATATCTGTAACTGGAAAAGCGCCGCACTCCGAGCGGCAACCCAGTGCCTTGGTCTGGAGTACGACGAGGAGGCGATCTCGCTGAACTCCGACGCCGTCATCGCTAACCAATCTGCCTTGCTCTTCATCGGTCCCGACACGTCCGAGAGCGCCGAAACCGTGGCCGATTACGCCCAGAACTTCGGCGTTCCGCTGATTAGCTATTCAGCCACCAGCGCCTTGCTGAGCGACCGGAAGTCGTACCGGACTTTCTTTAGAACTGTCCCCTCCGACGTCCACCAGGCAGCGGCCGTTGCCGAACTCATCGCCAGCTTTGGCTGGAATTGGGTGGGGATGATCGCACTCGACAACGCCTACGGGCGATCTGTCGCGGTCGACTTCCGAAGTCGGGCGGCTCGACTTGGAATATGCATCGCAGTGGATGAGTTAGTATCGCTTGAAGTCGATGAAGAAGGTAAGCTGTTTAAAATTGTGCCTGAGCATCAACCGTCCGAAATCTAACTTCTCATTTTACATAATTATCATAATAAATGAAAACAAGAAATACATTATCTTAACCATGCCAACGTCATTATGCCTTCAAAATCCAATAATAAAAAAAAAGTTCGTAGTGTAGGAAGTGTAGAATTAACGGAAATGATATGTAATCTTGGTAATACAATCCCCTCCTTAAGAAAAAAAAGAGAATAAAAAAAAAGTTCGTAGTGTAGGAAGTGTAGAATTAACGGAAATGATATGTAATCTTGGTAATACAATGCTTAAGAAAAAAAGAGAGACAGAAAAAGCCACTGATAAAAAAAAAAGCACCACTGTCTTCATTTTTCATCTTCTATTGAAATAACAACTAATTGCTAAAACCGTTTATATCATTTGATACAGTATCCTGGTTTGGATCAGTTTCAATTAAATCTATTTCCAGCTCACTAATGCGTTTTCTTCATTCATCCAATTTTTATCAATAAAAGGAAAAATATTTTATGTTAATACTGTCAAGGGAAGACATCCAGTTTCATATACTTATTATGTTATATATGTATATACTGTAGATAATTATGTATAAAGGATTTTCCCATTGTGATTTGAATGTGTTGTAATTGGATCATCATGAATTATTTTGTTCGATAGAAAATTGATTATTCAAAATCCCTTTATACATTAGAACTTCATAGTTTGTTTCAATTTCAATAACTGGCTTGTGTTTTAACAACTCGGAGAGGAAAAGAAAACCGACATGGAAAGGAAATATAACTCAGAATGACTCCGATGTACCACAATCTGTGTTTCAATAGTTAAATATAGATGGTGTGATTAATTTCCGCTATTCACTTCACACTTTAAATATTCGCAAAGAAGAAAGCTAGCTACCCTCCTTTCATACACATTCATACACTACCACTACTACTATCATCACCATCGCCACCTAGATTATTTCAATTGCCTGTAATTTATTCAGATGATGAGTTAGCAATCAAAGAAACATATATCATTTCTGTTAAGGTAATCTTATAAGTCGATGAGTGGGGCGTTTACAAATAAGATATATTAGACCAATCATATTATGTGACGCATAATTTTTTTTTAATGTGTGTTTGTTGGTCATTCAGTCGCCGCAGAGACATAAAAAACATAACAAAAGCACCAAAAAGTTTTTTTTTCTTTGAACCAAACCTGACTGAGAAGAGAGTCATTTTCAACTCAAAACATTAGTCATTAAGGAAGAAAAAACAGTATGATATATTTTGATGAACGCAAACAGAGAAGACTGTAAACCGAGCAATGTCGTAACAACTTTAAAATGGGCGAGCTGCTGATCTTGTTAAAATAGTTTTTTTTTTTGTATACTTTTTTATGCTTTGCCGACGTAAACGTCTGGAGCAAATGTTCGCTCTTGACATCTTGTTTTGGAATGTCGTGAAACAACATTGTAAACTTGGACAGCATACCATCCACGTATCGAGAGAGAGAGAGAGAGAGAGAGAGAGAGAGAGGGAGAGAGAGAGAAAAAAAGTGTTTTAGTAGAGAGTGCAGGTCACGTCTCATTGACAACCCATCACATACGTTTCCATCATCATCATCATCATCATCATCATCATCATCATCATCATCAACCCCACGGGACAGGTTGAAGTGTGGTAGTCATGGTCCAAAAATTGGGTCAAGAGGCATGACAAACTATAAAGGGGAAAGACAAAGGAGAGAGAGAGAGAGAGAGGGGGGATCAACGCCCTCTGTCCTCTATTTCTTTTTCATTCCCTTCATGTCTGTCTGTATGTCTGTCACAATTCTATCATTTGCTTCTTTGAGTCTCTATCCTGAGCCTGATTATCTTTCTCATCACGCCCTCGAGAAACTTGGGTTCGTTGCAGTAGAAGCATTCGTATACGAGTACCTCCGTCTCCTCTGGTCTGTTTACAGGACTTCAACGCCACTCGCTCGTCGTCCTCTCGGCAACGACAGAGCTTAAAAAACAGGGGCAAATATAGTGCTTTATATACTGTCAAAATAAGACAGGGGTCCACAGGGATAATCTCGGCTTCTGAAGTCGCACTACTAAGATTCTCTCGAAGATTGTTTCTAGTAGTCACATCTTTATCTTTAGGGCAGTATTTCTCAGGACATTTCCCCATTAGACTAAAAAACATAAATAATTATTAAGAAAGTGTTATGTATAATTCACATTGTAAAGACTGGTGCAGATGATACACCCATTGAGTAGTTCTTGAAGAAACACTCGAGATTCTCAAAGTTACCATTCATCGCCAATGAATCTTGGCCTATGGCTATTTCATACGTTCTCAAGATGAATTATTCGAACAAACTGAATAGTCAGCTCGTTTATAGACTCTTCAAAATATGGAAAAGAATGGCGTAGTCATTAAGTTTAAGGAGTAGGTCTCAAATTGATTTTCCAACTACATATATGTATGACGCAGGTGTGGGTTGATAAGTGTGGATAGTTCCGAATAGCAGAATTACAATGTAGTTTTATATTTCCTTTTTAAAATGTTCTGATTATCAAAAGAAATTGCTTTTACACGTAGTTTATGTGTAACGATGTACTGCGAATATATATATTTCTTTTTGTGTACCATGACGCAAATTTGAAGTGGTGAATGTTAAGAACAAATGACCCGATCTAGTTTGTTATCTAATTTCCCACGAAGACAAATGGATAAATTGTGGCAATTTGGATACAAAAAATAAAGTGACGGAAGTCAAAGGACAAACCCTTTTCATACATAACTTTTTTTTTTTTTTACATGTCCTCTATTTTTTTTTTTTTTTTGGGCTGTGTCTAATTAGGAATGCAGAGGCTTGTAGATGTCTTCAATCAGAACCCAATCCTCGAAGTGGTGGTGGCGTTTACCTACACCAAGACGCTGTCATCGATCCTCGAGCAGGCCAACACAAGGCTACCCGGACGGAGTAAGTACAATGGTTTTTATCAATCACCATGGCTTGGAGATAGGGAAAGAGACATATAAATACATATGGATAGATTGATGTTAATATATGTATATATATATATATATATATATATATATATATATATATATATATTTGGTTGATAGAAAGATGCTCAGATTGATCGATCGAGAGGGGGGAGAGAGAGAAACAACCCAGACAAACAGAAAGACAGACAAATCGAACCTGCACAGTTTGCCATGTTTGCTCTCGATCAGTTATTATTTTGATTTTAACTGATTTGGGTATGTGGGAAGAATGTAACGACGTGCGCTTTTGCAACATTGTGCTTACAACTTTAATTTTCTCTCTCTCTCTCCATATAGTGGAATGATGCTGATATTTTTACCGAATACAATGCTTCTGTCATCTTGGGGAGAATGATATAATTGAGACAATGAAGACAGTAGACATCGTGAGATGTCTACTGTCTTCATTATCTCTATTATAGTTATTATATATATATATATATACATATGTGTGTGTGTGTGTGTGTGTGTGTGTGTGTGTGTGTGTGTGTTTAAGCATGTATGACCGTGCGAGAGAAATAATTCATTGCAATGGATAGGGTCAACTCACATTGAGTTTTTGTTTTTTTTTTATATGTAAGACGAAAAGAAAGGCACGAGTAAGAGAGAACTAAGAACGAGGACAGACACATTCTAAATTGGTATAAAATGTTTTTGTTTTTGTTTGTTGTTGTTGTTTGTTTTCTTGAATAATGCACTAATATACGGCAGGGCAAACCGAGACACACTGAAAGAGAGAGAGAGAGAGAGAGAAAGAGCGAGAGAGAGAATGATAGGGAGATGGAAGTATTGTGTTACATTGAGATCAACACTCAAATAATTTTGTGTCCATTGTATGAAAATTACAAATAACCTCGTTATAGTATGCTGATGACAGCAGCATACTTCTGGAGGAAACCTCCACAAAATATTTGAAGTCAAAAAGGACTTCAATTATCAAATATATTAAACTCACTTCCCTGTATTATCTTCTTCTGTGAGATTTTTTTTTTTTTTTTTTTTTTGGGGGGGGGGGTTGTTTGATTCTCTTTGAATTCATACAACTCCACCAATGAGCTTGTTGTGTTGGCCTACAGTGCATGGAAGCAGAGAAATAAAGATATACCTGATATTCAGAGAAAGGCAGGCTTAAGTGGGTCCTTTTCCGACGAAAAGTGCGTTTACTCTTATACGGCAGCGGAGCTGTGCAGTGGGGATGCAAAATGAATACAGACAATCCATTTCTTCCGGGCATATCACAATAGTGACGGCTCGCCAGATATGATATATTGACTCGCGTTCGGTACAGTCTGCGGACTGGTGCTTCAATAGTTCTTAATTCTGTCACTCACGTCTGCATTCCCGCATTCCCTGTTCCCGCCGCTGAACAAACACGACACTCCAGATTCGATAGAGAGAGATTCTGCGCTATCCGCCTATTCTATAAACGCGCGTACGGGGATACATATCTTTACCTTCTTTCTGTTTGTGCGTGAGCATGGTTGGACCAGTAGGTCGGGGGGGGGGGGGGAGGATGACTGGGATGTGTATCAAAACATGCAACTTTGTCTGTTGTCTTTTATAGAAACGAGAGCTACCCTTTTCAATCACTCAGCCAGTGCAGACTGGGGGTGGGAGTGGAGGTTAATTAGTAAAAAGGAAGCTACTCGAAGAAAAAGAAAAGTCCATTGACATACACAGTAGTTGTGACCTGAGATAGCGGTCTAAAATTTCCGGTATACTGTAGTCTCAGAGACCTGCTATTAAAGAGCTTTGGGATGACACAAATACGCTAATGCGCACGCGCAGTTATAGTGAAGAGTTAGGATATATTTCCTGCTATTCTTGAGTGGCGACGCTGGAGATTGTTTTTAACAAGTGGGGGGGGGGGGGGGGGGAGGAGGGGGTGATACTCACAACCTAGATGGTGGAATGCTTGGTTGAAGTTTTTGTCGATATATATTACTCGTTGCAGTGCTAGATTTGCCAGTTTTTCACATATTTAATCGGAAACCAGCATTATTTTGTTCCCTGCTCTGGGTTTGAAAGGGAATGAAGTGCATGGACAAACATTAAAAACAAACAGATTTGACCAGTTATGAGACGTAAGGAATATTAGTACCAAGGGAAGTGTGGATGTCAAATAGTTCGGTAGTATTCTCTTTTTCAAACTTTGTTTATGTAAATCATCATCCTTAATACATCATCTGTTTCCTTATTTCGACGCGAATGTTGAAAAAAATTGCCTATAATGACAGTAAAAACTGTATAAGTTCCATGACATTTTAAAGACATATACCTATCTTCTTCCAGCTTTGTATTTGCTCTGTTTATGTGTATCCTGTTAACGTGAACGGTGAAAAAAAATAAAAAGCTTGACAAAGTCTTTCAAAATCTCCCAAAAGTCTTCGTGTTTGTATGAATATTCACTTTTATACTGAAGTTGGTCTTAGGCATTTGATTGTCTCGTAACTCTGAAAGGGTGATGGGATTTCTTTGAACTGATTTTGCAAATCACCAAACTTGGGCATCAGAAAATCTCGCAAGAATTCATAACGAGTTTGAGAAGGGATGGGGTTTCAATTAAGTCGCATGAACTAAAAAAGCACTACATACAACAACACAAAAACAACGAAGATAAACGACAAGACAATTCATGTATTATGATAAACTTCACCTGTCCAGTTCCCCTGTTAATATGAATAATATGATGGATACGATGGATACTATATTGGTCATTTTACTCTCCATGATTTTGAATTTATAGGTAAAGATCCTATATCTCACATTTGGAGACACATCGAAAATGAGCATTTACACCTTTTGATGTCTTACCGTGATTTTCTTCTCTTGCTGACAAGGAAATGCTTTGGGGATCAGCAGAAAAGAAGAGAAGAATTAATCCCGCAGTCATTTTGCTCAAGTCCCTTCTCACTCTTACGACTTCGGCATACACGTCATTACGAAGTGACTCTCAGTGTACGGTCGTATATCTGTGAAGCTCAATGTTGACTGGAGCCCTATAGTCTTGCTTTAAGTCAACTTGTTTTTCCCCGAGAAAGTAATATGAGTCCATTAGGGTAAATGAAGCCACTGGCTTAGCCCCATTGTGGTGAAATTAGGCCAATTATTTGCAGATATGTCGATATTTGACAGTGACATTTATGTCTGGTACTTTTCACTTACTTCTCATCTTACCTCCTGTGCCGTGAACTAGGGAGCGCTTGATCATCCGTTCGAGAGACGTTTTCGATAGTTGTGTGGATTGCTCCTTCTTTGTTGGTGTTCAGACGATGTCTTTAGCTTCATGTTTGTTATGCAATGTTTTAGCAGTTGAAAAAGAAGTCACCTTTTCTTCATAACACAGTAATGTGAGTAGATGATGATAGCGCGCGAGAAATATACTGAATCAATTATGATCTTATTAAACAAAGAGATGCGGGATAAATCAGAAAGACGTTTATCGAATTTTTATAACAGCCTTGTGATTCATACTATACACTTTTATATAGACCTACTCGCTTTTTGAAACACTGTAAATCATGTCAGCAATATTTAGGTGACTTTCAAAATAAGAAAAAAGATGATTCAATGAGTAATGCTGTAAGTCAGGTGCGTTGCTATGGCAGTGCATAAATAAGCTATTGTTAGAAGCCCACCAGTAATGGCTGAAACAGACATTAACATAAAAATAAAAAAGCTCACCCAAACCGAAGACTCGAATCATCATTACATGAAAAAAGTTATGTAAACTAGATTTTCCTCGCGTTGCTCCCTGTAAAGTCTGGGAGGACTAATCGAATTTGTAGAGTATTTCTGTTCGCGCGGGAAACGAAATTATGCTGTGTCAGTTTGCAACCTCAAACACTGGACGATGCAGATTCGGTGGGCTCTCGGGTGTGAAAGGGGATGACCGATTTGATGCGCGTCGCGCTTGTGACATTTTTCACTCCCTCTCAATCGTATGCAGTTTTCAAGAGCCGGTTGATGAAATTGTCTCTGACTGACAAACAAAATGTATAGATATAAACAATATGCACATTATAATGGCTTGAACGGGAGAGAGCTGTCCCGTAAAATCTAGTTAAGTTCGACTTTCTTGTCCAATGCGTCGCATTGAATAAAACAATTCATCGTAACAGGGGGGGGGGGCATGGTCTGTGTTTATTAAATCGTAGTAAACTTGATCCTGAAGCATGGAATAGTGACTATATAGGAGACTATATAACTGTATCATACTGACACTCAGAGTGACTTTCAGAGAGCTGATGGCGACACCCAGTTGTGTTTTTCGACGACAGTTGTCAACAGATGACTTCGTAATTCAGCTTCGTCGCCAATTTTCTGCCATTTCAAATTTTGATTCGAGTTTTATTTGGGTTGCTTTATTGAGATTGCCTACGGTGTTGACTTCAGGCATCTTAATTCAGTGGGGTAATGATTCCACTCACTGTCTCCACATCTGTTCATATATATATATATATATATATATATATATATATATGGGAATCGGTCAATAATCAAAGCATGTAATATCATGATTAAAGTCTCAAGAGGGCATCTTTATAGGGAGCTGTGGAACTGTCACAGTTAAAGAGGAGTGTATGTTGGTAGATAGATAGATAGAGAGATAGGTAGATAGATAGATAGATAGATAGGTAGGTAGATAGAGAGATAGGTAGATAGATAGATTGATAGATAGATAGATAGTTAGATAGATACATTGATAGATAGGTAGATAGATAGATAGATAAGTAGATAGATAAATAGATAGATAGACTGATAGAGAGAATTGTCTTTTTTCACGGCATGATGACTTCTTTGACTACTTTCATTTTATCAGAACAATGAACCACCGATGTATAGCATGCAATAACCAAGCCTGATCACTTAAATAAAGAAAAAAAAAAG
Organism: Diadema setosum; assembly: GCA_033980235.1. NCBI lineage: Eukaryota > Metazoa > Echinodermata > Echinoidea > Diadematoida > Diadematidae > Diadema > Diadema setosum. Next base: position 35,833,579 of record CM067060.1, read on the forward strand.
AAATCCCATCTTATTATCCTTTGTGTATCTTCTCCCATTCCTATTTGTTGTTGTTTTTTCCCTGCTTGCAGTAACCAAGCCTGATCACGTGGAAAAAAAAAAAACTGATCTAATTCTCTTACGTATATCTTCTTCCATTTCTTTGTGTTGTTGTTTTTTATATTTTTATTGAGTGCAGTTTATGGTTCTCCAATGTACCCATCTCAAAGGGTATTCGAGTCACTCATGTTCTCAGGAATGTTTTCTTTTCGAATTGTGCGCCGGTGTGGCGTCAGCACCGCTGTGACGGACCAATCCAGGGCAGGTGTAAAGTTGCGTTATGAATACATTCCAAAAATTGCTTCGTCCTCTCGGGACAACAAATGTGTTTGCTCACATACGCGCGCCCATAATTTGCGACGCCCGCCTGTTTGTATTCATGCTTACTCTTTTTTCATGCTTTTGTTTTCTTTCCTTATCTTGTCTCATCCATACAGTTGGTGATCAAGGCAAATGTGCTTTTAAAGGTCTCCTTACATGTTGACTTCTGCTGATGTGTATACATAGATTACTAACACCTGCTAATCACAAATTGTGCGACAGTTTGATCAGAATATGTATCGCATAATCTAGCATTAAATGAAAAAAAAAAGACATTAACATTTGAATATCAAAGACCTACTAATATCAAATGAACTCACCGTGTACATAGAACTTAAATTTGATATCAGAGGACCTTTAGAAGAGAATTTGCCTTAGAATTAAGTGGATTCCGAAAATCAATCGAAATTGGTTAAACACTCGATGAAAGTTTGAGGAAAAAATTGAAACTGTTCAAAATTTATGAATTTAAAACATAATTTTTAGCAGACCGTCCGAGTTTCTTCACACTTTTTTTTTTTTTTTTTCACGTCAGTTGACTACACTGACGTCACGAACAGTTGCAGAGGTTCAATATACCAGTGGCGGCAAATGAAATGAACAGATATTATAACTCTGAACAAAACAACAACAACCCCAGACTGTCCTATATTCTCCTCACACTCTCACTGGGCACCCTGAGTGTTTCACTAATGTTCTCTCCGAATCCACTATGTATATATATATATATATATATATATATATATATATATGTGTGTGTGTGTGTGTGTGTGTGTGTGTGTGTGTGTGTGCGTGTGTGTGTGTGTGTTTGGGGAAAATTCCCTTTGAAGCCAGTGGGTTTTTCAGCATTTAATCCAGGTAATGTTTGCACTATACACTTTCTCGTCTCGTCAGTGGAATTCTGTGATATGACGTGATGTGATGTGATTAGACTCACACACACACACACACACACACACACAAAATCTTCTTTAAAACGACAAATTCTGTTCTCATTGAAAAACAGGAGGTAAATCCAGAATAACATCAATATTGTTCTATATTGTTCTATTCTGCGTTGTCACAAGCCGTAGGCAAAAGAAGATGGATGAATCTAAACTTAAACATTCCGAATAAGAATAGCACACTATTAAAAAATGAAAAATAACTGTACAATGGATATAGAGCAGAAACTCATCCATCAAAAAGTTAAAGAGATAATAATTTGCCTTCCACGTATACACAGTCATACATTATTCACAATTCTATATGCTTAGATTTAACAACCTTTAACCGTGTGCACTAATGCAAAAAGACTTCGGTGTGATCAGTTGTATTCATGTATTCATTGCCTAATAACTTGCTCACGTATAGCTGATCGATTTATTTCTCTTCATTTCTACTGGGACTGAAAGCGACTTTTTGTTTAATCACTTAATCATTCATTCACATGTGAATTCCCAAACGATCAGTATCAAATTCAAAATAGATTGTAGCCGGGGGAATACTTTCATGATATTTTGCATAACACCAAGCATCAATGCTATTGCCATAATGCATTTCTGCGGGACAAAGTGTTTTGTATTAATCTTGTGATATCGTTATCATTTCTTGCACCTGTACACTGGATTTCACCACACGTCAAGATCCAAAAAAAAAAAAATGACCAAGATGATGAAATTGAAATACTTCAATTTGACGGAAATCTGGCAATAACTGCCTCTTTCACACAGTCACATATTTGAGATGAGTGAAATATGCAAACGTGTTGTACAATAGACGTAACTGTACTTATCTTTCCCCAATAACACAAGTTCAGGATATAGAAGAAATGGTCATTATAAATGCCTGAATTATGTTATTAATTCTATAAAGAATCGCCAAAATACGACACGCCAGCCAAATTTTGCTAGGTAAACAATATTCCCCCACAATCTTACTTTACATCACTTTAATATTAATAGATTCATGTTCATATGATTCTTTCACTTATTTTCTTTAATCATTCGTTGAAAATCATAAAAAAATGAAATCATTCAATAATAATAGTTGATAATTTCCTCAAGACCACAATGTTAAGTATAGAATGAAACTGGTAATTTGTTGGCACCAGCTTCTTCGAAAATACTCTCCTTGTCTAGTGTCAGGAAGACTTCGAATCAAAACGATGAGATCATTGAGGTCAGCCTACCACCTGATCCCTGCCCTAACGAGAGATTAAAGTGAACATCACGATACCGCTTCCAGTACATGCGGACTGGAGCAATTCTAACAGTCACCTGTCTGGTGTTATTGTATCATTATTATTGCCCCAGCAGGATACATCGCGATAGCACATCTTTTCATTTTTTGTCTCTTCCTCGTCGGTGCTTTAGAGGAATAGCTGAAAGTTAGAGCGCAAAACCACCTCTAACACGTCTAAGTTGACATCGATGAATTGAGTAATCATTAGATATCCATATTCCATAATGTAAAATTCTGCCGGTTAGTTTGTCACGGCTTACCGATACATCGACAAATCGAAATCAGTCAATCACGGAGTGGTTTTTCACATCAAAGGGCTGGTGCACCTGGCGGACTCACTGTCCTTGCAATATGCAATATGCTAGGGTCACGTGACTTGTCATGGAGTATAACGCGCCACTTTACAAAATGTGAGGTTTGCCTCAATGCTGAACGGTAATTGAGGTGACAAGCGCCCTTCGTGATTACGTCACGCAACGGTTAGCATCGCGACCCTCGGTTCAGTATTGCCGGAGTCTGTGTGTAATTGCTGTTTATTGAGTCAAGCTCTGCGCGTTCATTGCCGTTCATGAGCACGTGACCTTAATTACATCGATGAAGTAAAGTATTAACACGTTGCACCCTTCTGTACGAAGGATGAGAGGTAAACGTTTTGATGTCTTTGTCATTGTTCGAAAGCGACGAGCGTGTTTGCAATGACAACAAACGCCAGTTTAATTTGATTTCTATGTATGTCGGAAATTAGAAATTAACTTTGAGCTGTAGCTTTAAACGTATGGCATATTTTAGCGCCTATTGTTGAGCATGATTGGTTAAATCTATATTTAAGAGAAAGTTTGATAACAAAATTACTCCTTTTTTAGGACTCATTGTCAGATTGTTGAGCACGATTGGTTGAATCTATATTCAACAGAAAGTTTGATATCAAATATAATTCTAAATTTTCACAATTCACCTGCTTTTGTTGTTGTTGTTGATGTTTTTCTTGTTTTGCTTTTGTTTTGTTTCGTCTCTTTTTTTCTTTTGCTTATCCCATTAAATGGTTCAAAAATGTCAAAAATTCGGACTATGTTCAAAATGACGTTAGAAAATGTCGCCATCATATCGCTGATGGGTATCTGTCCTCGCACTGCAATAATATGTTGATGGTTTAACATGTTGCTGACCATTAGATTTAAAAGTGAAGAGACACATTTACGAAAAATTCTGCAGTACAAAAGGAATTAAAAAAAATGTTCTTTTTCTTCCTTCTGCTGTGCATGTAAATCAAGGGCCGTAATCGTAAATCGCTAATAGCAAACAAACCTGCTTAAAATGTCATAGAAAAGGGAGCATAGTGTAAAAAGTGCTGAAAACACCTGCGTGTCTAAGTATGAAAGATAAGATATATTTGAAAAAAAAAAAAACCTCCAGCAAAAACGATTGTTGGCTAGTTGAGATCACAGTGGATCTCGAGGGCATAACTGTCAAAGCAAATACCAGAAGAATTAAAAGTCAACACGTGCACGCAATAGAGAAAATCGGTCGGAAACTAAGAAATCAGGTAACCCTATACAAGCAAACAGTTTTTTTTTTCTGCTATACCTAAGGGTGCCTACAACTAGATCGAAAGAACAGTAACTGCAAACACAAATTTTGTCTTCATCGCTGGCAGATATACCATAAATATCATCTATTGTTTTCGGGCAAAGTAGTTCAACTGTTGCTGCTTATATACTTCTATTATGTTCTCAGTTTGTAGATCTAGGGGCTTCGGTCAATGAGGACATGAATGCGCATATCCTGCTGATAAGAAGTAAAAGATAATGAAACATATAGAAGTTCGAGAATCATATTTTTTGTCCTTTTTTAGTTGTGTACAGTTTATAGAGAATAACAAATATTTCAGATCTTGTCCCCTTACCTCTTCTCCCTTCCCCCGCAACTCCCCGGCGTCTGATTTCGTCTTTGCAGCTCATCATGCTCCCATGATATTTTCTTTTTCTAAAAGTCTATGTATCCTACAAAGTGACTCAATCATGAAAAAAAAAAAAACAACAACAACAACAAGAAAATGAGTGGGCGTATGTATTTTTTATCCATTAATAGGGTGGTTAGTTTATTGAGGTAAAAGAGCTGAAAAGGGAGTGTTTTTGTTTGTTTTTTGTTTGTTTCTTAGTTTACTGGGAGGAGGAGGAGGAGGAGGAGGAGGCAGGGATAGAGGGGTGTCTCCAAAGAAAGCAAACAAACAAACAAACAAACAAAAACAAACAATACTAAAAAAGACAAACGATGGAGCCTTTGCTAAAGCCTACGAAAACACTCGTGCCGGTAGACTCGTCATAGGGAATGGCATGATGTCCAGAGAAGCACAGAGAAGTGGGCTTGCGGATTTACGATTTGATTAGCTCGCAAAAATCAAACCCAAACCCAGTCCACATGTCCATGTGGCCAGAATAGGTAAGACGAGTTTGTCAAAGTGCAAATGAAGAGATGGAGGGGGAAAGAAAGGCAATGCAAAGGTGTTTATTTCGTGATAAAGTTTAAAGAAAAGGAATTTTACATACTTTAACCCAGAAGTTACGTGGGAACGAAGTGAAGTGGTCACCTAAATATCGATCTGCGGGGGCAATCCGCACATTAGGCTAGCTTATGCCCTCATCTTTAATCCCGGTTCTGAAGTTGCCGATCAATACCAAACGCGGAAAAGGACTAATGCCTTGCTAGTTCAATTCACGTCAGAAACCTTTGTTGTTGTTTTTTTCAAAGACCGCTGAATAAAAAACAAATGGAAAACAAATGCAGCAGTAGCAGTAGCAACAGAAGCTATGACATGTCACAGTGGTGATCTTGATCATTGCAACATATATATATATATATATATATATATATATATATATATGTGTGTGTGTGTGTGTGTGTGTGGGTGTGTGTGTATGAGTATATTTGTGTATCATATCATGTATAAGGCACAATTATTTATTTAGTGTATCATAATTATGTGCATGTGTGTCCTGGTGAATGCCACTGTAGTCGTAAATTGATTTTTTTTTCCCTCGTGCATCATTTTTTTTTTCTGAGTTGCACCATCTTTTTCACTGTGCTCGTAGTTGAACACCTTCGGGTCTCAGGGGTTATAATGATGAGGAGGAAGAGGAGGAGGGAGAGGGGGAGGGGGAGAAGAAGAGGAAGAAGAGGAGAGGCAGGGTGAGGAACAGGTCCCGAGTGTCAACACTCGGGACGTGACATTGGCGGTACAGGGCATGGTTGGGCTCTCATTCATGATGTGAACGGTAGCGGTTGATGAACCACAGACCGATGGTGATGCATGCAGTCTCCAAAGTCCGCCACGATCCAATAAATCCTCCATCAGATACCACCCTTATCATGGGCGTGGATGGAGGAGATCGAGGAATAGTCAATTTGCGAGATGACTTTCGGCTGCCGATCGACTCCTACGAGTTACTCGAACTTTAGATTGAACAAAGTTTCACACAGACAGATAACTTACGAGATCCTCCTCAATCTTATATCTCATTCCGAAATAGTGGCCCCCCACCCCCATAAAATGGACTTCATCATGATGACGTCGAATCAAATGTCATTCTACTGACTGCAACACATGCACAAACACGGACATACAGGTACTCATGTACCGTAATAGATCCGAAATGGAAATATTTTCCCCCATTAACAAGAACATGATTTATTCACACACATGCAATATTGGACAAATCGCTAACATATACCTGCTGGTATAATATACTCGTCATGCTGCTGTGAGTGTTGTCCGAGCTATAATGTACCTACAATAGAATTACGACTGATCTACTGCAGTTTTTTTTTTCTCAGCTGTTACTTGGTAGAGTAAGTCGAGCTGATATTAATTGGTTTCAGAGAGTATAGAATGTGTTTCTTGTCCAGTCATGTTTACACTTAGCCCCTAGGTCTCGTCAACTCTACCGGCTGCCAGTCAAGGATAGAATCTAATTCAAATTCCTTCTACAGATCTACAAAGTGGTCTTTAATGGAGCACCAAAATACATCAACGAGTATCTAGTATGAAGTTTCCGTTAAAGGTGCACTCGACTATCAACTTCTGCGACTTTCGTGCACTCACTAAACATCAAAGTGTAACTCGCCGCAAAAAAACATATTCTGACGCCACGCTGCGAAGGGAGCACAAAGACTTTGGTCTTCTGGACTTTGATTTGTCATTTCTACTTGATAGATATGCATTTACCTGCAAATGCATAGACAGTCTTCACTTCCATTAGATCAGCATCATCATCTATTAAAGCCAGCCAGCCCTCCTAACCTACTTCTCCTTGCTCCATTGCGAATTTTTTCCCTTTTTTTCAGTTTACAACTAAGGTAGAACTTCCTCAGTACACGCGTGGGGGGAAAGGTCAATTATTTCCAAACGAGATTCATTACGGAGCGGAGATGCGACACTTAAAGTAAATGAGGCTCCCCTCCGCCCAGCATGAATACGTCACGTGATCATTAAAGTTTTCCGACGTGAGCTGGGATTCCCTTCAGCACGTAAAGTCTGTGTCACCAACATCCCCCTCTTTTTAAAGCTTATTTGCTTTAGTGAATTGAGCAAATCGTCTCATAATTAGGAAGTGACTGACAGGAAGGCAAAAAAAAAAATAGATAGATAGATGGATAAATAAACAAATATCTAAATAAATGAATAAATGAATGAATAAATAAATAAATAAATAAATAAATAAATAAATAAATGAATAAATGAACAAATGAATAAATGAATAAATAAATGAATATGAAATAAATAAGTAAATAAATATTTGAATAAATTTGATGACGAACGGACGAAAGACAATTCTACTCTCAAAAGTGTAACACGTTTCTCCTATTTGATGGTTACATGAAAGTCCTGCAGATTATATACTTTGGTAGTTTCACATGCCATATTGTTTATGATCGGAAATGTTTCGTCCCTGTCGCATTATTATTTTTATTGCTCATGTTTCAAACAAGGCTCTCCATGAAACAGTCTCCTGATTGACGCTGTGACAGAATATGCGTGTAATATAGCCAGCTCATGATATAAACATAATGATTATGAATGTTATGATGTAGTATAAATCTTATGTAACGGAGATATAATGCAACACAGACTGTTTTTTTTTTTTGCATCCAAATCGGAAGTCAATGTCACTCAAACAATCCATGAATTTTACCTCTTCTTGTTGCGAAGGGGGAAAAGGATACATGATTGATTTCGTCTGGTGCATATTGTAGCACTGTAATTTTTAGAGAACTTTGCACACACACATACTCACACGTATACACACACAATATTAGATTATATTTTCTCTTGTGAAAGATATCATAAATCAGTCAGAACGTTAGGTTGGCAGACATTAAAATTGACTGCTTCTGACAAAGGTATTAATAACGTTTTCTTTTGACGCATAGATGAATAGAGCGGATCGTGGGAAAAAACCGAAGCAAAACCAGAAGCTATTTTTTTTTTGTCTGAAATGGAATTGACAATAAGCTTTTCTACTGATAACGCAATGTTAAAGATGGCTGAAACTTGCCCCTTGCACAATGAAAAATTGAAGCTTTCTGCCCATAGAGGACAATCCTGTTAGAATGGCAATTATCTTCGGATTTCAAGGATTTTAAAGAGCCACATCTTTAATTATACGTCGTCCTGCACATCAAATTCGGTTAGACCTGCTCAGTACTTTCGGGATTTATAGGGATTCTGTGATACTCGTACTGTTTCTTGATTGCCCTCACGTATCTAGGACACAAAAATCCCAACTACGTCAGGACAGGTGTCTGTTATTCATATATCCCGTAGTATACACCAGAAACTGACATGTTCCACTTGCAATTTCTTGTCCCGTGCTTCGCTCTTAATACCTCTATGTCTCATTTTATAATTGTATATATCTATATTGTAGTCCCATTACACCACCGATTGACCAGTGAATGACATTACTGAAGGTTGATGAGTGATCATTTCCTACAAGGATCTGCCCTACTCATTTTTACCTATTTTTGGCACCTTTTGAAACAAGATGTTGACCAAGCAGACCGTTTCCTGTAACGTATTACCATCTTTGGATGTTTCTTTTCTTACAGCCTATCACCTGCTCTCTCCCATTAAGTTCCACAGGCAGGAATTCACTTATTTTTTGCTATGTAGGGCAAACCTCCGGCAAGCTTTGTGTTTGTTCAGTGCAACTTTTGCGAGCAAAGCATGCATAAAATTTGAATGCATAACAGATCTTAGTCTACTTCGAGAATACATCTGAATTTACATCAGAAATACGAGTATAAAAGCACTTGCACGATAAGACGATCTAATGAAGATGGTAAATTACTTCATCAAACTGAGTCCATTACCATAAATCTATAACCCTTCAGTGCCTCATGCTCATGAGCTTAATTGTAATTGCCGAGCTATTCGACGAACTACTCAGGCGTGATGATGTCACAGTCTTGCACACATACAAGGGTGGTTCAGTCGAGTGTATAACAGGGGTTTCGTAACCTTGATCATTGAAGGTCAAATTCGGGACATCTCCGCCGATCCGCGCAGAACGCAAGCCAGCGGATGTGCTGATAGGTGAATAAAACACATCCATTCAGACAACTTTAGGTTTCGTGTTTACTATGGAAGTTCCAAAAATTGCGTCATGGAAATTTAGCTGTTTGTCCGGAGCTGTAGATGTAGTTCCAAGTGTTTTTACGGTAACGCAACATTTTTGCTCCTGCGACAATATTGCTCCGGTCTTACTTTCTGCCAGGACTTATAGGGTTAATGTTAGAGTTCTGATAGGTTTTTAGACTTAGTTTGATATGAGGATCAGGATTATGGTTTGGGTAATGCTTGTGGGGAGAATTTATGTTTGGCTTAGCGTGCAAATATTCCATACAATGGAAGCGAAATGTTGTCGCAAAAGCAAATGTCATGGAACCGTATTTACCTGTTCCTTTAAGCATTAATGTTACGCGTCTGTATTATTGATTCTTCAATAAATTAGTATTATAGGCTAGGCTTTCACTTTTATCAAAGGAAGAAACAACAACTAATTTAAGAAGTGGTGCCTTATGCTAAAAATCTAGTGCAAGTCAAGAATTGTTGGATAATCGGAAAGTCAAACCTCAGATTAACCCCTTACTGGCTGTGGATTCACGAGTTCTGGCAAAGTACGAAATAACGCGGGGAGTTGGGGAGGCAAAGGGGACGAATTAGGGGAGGGGTGATGTGCATAAGCCATCAACATCCCATGTGCGGATAGATAACAGCAAGGAAAAAGCCTTCGTGACTACCACAACAAAAAATGTGAAAGGGGATATTTGCTAATATTATGATTACAATTTTCAAGGGAAATCATGTGACCTCCAACAACGGGGAAATTATAGTGACACAGAATCAATCATTATTTTTCAGTTCAGACGAACTTCAGCACCGTTGAAAATGTGCAGCTTGGCGCTCCATTTCTGTTTGAAATATTAGTTTAATGAAAATTCAGTTAAGACGGATTAGTCCAGAGGACATCTCCATTAGTGGTACGTGACCACTCAATTATTAAAGGAATGCTTTGTGTCACCGCAACGGGGAAGAGAAAATTGGTAATGCAAAATGTTATCAATAATCATCAGTGTATCGCACAATCCGCCAATTCGTGAAATTATTGCTCGTATGAGGGGTCCTCACATGGTGGCTTTAAATCACCCATACGTAAAGTAAGTTTGATCTATTTTGTTACTTCACACACAAGCAGCAGGACTTTTGTTCATTGTGGAATTGCACACCATGTTTAGTATATCTAGGAGACAAAGTTCGTTCAATGAAAGTAATGGTTTATTGTCAACGTATCCACAGCAGTAGAAATCAGCCACTCTTACGCCATCTTGGATGTCTGGTATGACGGTTGTAAAAAAAGACAACAAAAACAAAACAAAACAAAACAACACAAAACAACAAGACGCCGTGCGTATATCGCACATTATAATCTCTCGCCAGTCACCCAGGACTGGTGACATTGAATTAAAAAGGACCATGCAGTGCAAATGCATATTGACCTGTATTGATTCATAACACTCTGATCATCACTCATGATTGTGGCCAAAATAGCATCTAAATATGTGTTATACAATTTATAATAATATTTCTACTATTTTTCTTAGGTCGGTTGGATACACCCACAAAAACCTTCCAAACCAAGATTCTGCCTATGACATTATAATTGCTAAAGTACTGATATGATTAACAGAGGACATTGGAGCACACCTTTCCCTAGAGGGAGCATAACTTGCATGTTTCTCTGAAATGTCTTTTGTTAGTCATATGCAGTTTCATGGACACATGAAAGCTACATACGCATACATGATAATCTGGTAAGTACATGTGCAATTACATTTAAAAGTAATATGCATTCATATATACGTATGGATGACATGTATATTGAAATGAATAAATAGATAAATAAATGTATGTATATATCTGATCCATTGACCTTGTTAACATTTGGACAGTGAGTAAAGAGTTTGTTTCATCATTTGTAAGTCGTGTCGGGGATAGTCAGTCACAGTGGTGACAACGTGACGAAAATCTTTGATTGCAGTGGGAAAGTATACTTGTCTAGTGATAAAGTGATGCAGTGTCTGGAAAGCGGACAATTCTGCAAAGCGCTGCCTCTGTTACATATTGAAAGGCAAGGTGGCCGTGCCATGATGTAAGAGCCCTGCACACACGTTAAAAAAGGACAAAACAGAGAACTCTGATAAATCAAGATAGTGTTATGGCCAATATCATTCGAGACTGACATAATTTGTGTTTGCTTATCAGGTTATAAATCTGTAGATGGGATTGGTCACTGTTCAATTCAATTCGATTTATTTCCACAAATCTGATAAAAAAGACAATTACATTGTACATCACAGCATACAAGGGACATCATAAAGGCAAATAGAAAATATAAAAAACATAGACTTCATATCAAGAGAAGTGGAGGAATCAACATAGGTATAAACCAGCCTTTCAAGGTTAATCCCCAAGAAATATATTCAAGTATACATGGACAAGTCAAAACACACATCATAAAAACTGAAACAGAAGACATTACAAAGTTCAAAACGGACAAGAGGCAAAACAACAAGGCAAGTTGGCATAATATATCAAACCTTATACATATTAATAATTTAATCAAAAATCATACAAGGAAGAAGATGGACTTAATAGATGTATTTTATATCTTTTCTTGAATAAATTCACACTGTTCGTACACTTTAAGTCATTTGGCAGGGCGTTTGCAGTTTAAATTCGCAGTTTAAATTGTACATTCGTTTAATCTTTATTGCATTGAAAAGAAGAATCTAGGAAAGTGTGACTCATAATGAAAATTTGTAACATCACGAGATATCATTTAGTATTCATTTTGACTGATTTTGTTTTATATCATACAATGTTCTGACAAGGACGACATAGGAAAAATGTTTCTAACCGCTTCAGGCAAGGAAGGACTTTAATAAAAAAAAAAATAAATAAACCGATAGGATTGATCGAAGAATATTTTGATTTGCCGGGACAGCCGACACATATTTGCGTTTAAGAACTGTTGATTAAAACGACATCGGTTTAAAATGAAAGGGATTCAACACGTCATTCTTACAGGCGTCAACATGCAAGGTCTAAATTAACAAGATGTAATAGCAAACGAGGTGGGACGTAGAACAACGTCAGAACTAATGTTTTACCATCATCCTCAGATTTCGTGTGCTGTGGAAGCGCATAAAATAAAGTATCAGTCATTCTCCGTCTCCTTTTCTTTTACAAACAAATTTCAATATCATCTTCTAATAAAATACAGCGACATAGTAAAACAATCGATCGAATTTGGTCAAAAAGCATCAAGTTCGGCGCAAATGTACGTCGATTGACATATTCTTATCAGATCTGGATATTGAGCCCTTCAGAATTCTGACGTCTTCTCCCCTTACAACGGTTGGAATTTTTAGAATAAAAATAACATGTCATTCTCATTATACAGTATGAAATGTGACGAAAGTGACTACGTTCATAGACTTAGAGTTGCCCGTTCATACGCAATCGAAATCCTACTCGTTCAAGGTCATAGGAATGATAAAAAAATGTTCGTAACCATGGTAACACTTGGAATTCCAGAAACTAAGATATGTCTATTAAAAAAAATATAAAGATAATATAAGTGTCTGCGAATGTCCATTACAATTTAAAACTTCGCTCATCATTAGCATTAGATTTTGTGTCATTCAGAGTCACATTTCTCATAGAATATAATGGTTACGATGGGAACGACTATGAAGACATTGTTATTGGGTGAACGAGAGTATTTCTATCTCTAAACATAACACATCATGGAGAACACGTATTTCCAACTATGACTTTTTACAATATAAACGTTTGTTTTCAAGGTAAAAGTTATGCCTGATAGGACATTTGCCGTGGCAACAGAATGGTGAAAGTGTTTAACTTCGTGCGATGGCTTTATAAATCAATTTAAGAATACATGTATTGATGTATACGTAACCCCTCTCTGTCACAGCATCATTCAAGTTGTTGCATATGATAGATTTTACTATCCTTATTTGTCTGTTTACTGATAAATTGGTGGTATATGTAAGGTCTCAGAGATTGTGCCATGGTTACAGATCATTTAGCTAATGAAATCATCTGTTTATAAAGCAAACAATTGTTCTCGTGCGAATGTATGACCCTTGTTTGCCTATAGCATCACATGTGACTCTACATCACAAAACCAACAAAAAGTTGCATCCCCTGATTTTTTCGTGAGGACTCAAAACACTAGTAGGTGAAATAGGTCAACCTATATAGACAATCTTGAATGTTCCACATTTTATGAAAGAGCAGGTCTTCTTCTTCAATTCTTAAGTTTATAATCATAAAACAAATGAGAAATTTTGTTTCTAGCAGATTTAATAGAACACATTTTTTTTTTTTTGTAGAATAGTCATGTGATTGCTTATGTTTACACACTTTTTACTTTCAACTCTAATAAATGTGAAAATTGCTGTGTATATGCATTTTAAGTGCCAGTATAGTTTTGTTTTTACATTCTAGCATGGCACGACTGGATTTTAATCCAAGAAATAATCCGTTACCATGGCAACTGAAGAAGACAGCAGAATTTTGAAAGGCTCAATAGCCAGATCTGTTTAGAATATGTCAGTCGACATATACTCCGAATTTGGTGCTTTTTTTGACAAATAACGTTGAACAGTTGGTTTGATATGCCACTGGACTATGCCACTGGAGTGATACATGAAATTTTGATCCTATACATAATGTTCTACACACACTCAGGCACATGAACACATATTCTCACACACATATACATAGCTAGGGATCTACATGTTCTGTACTCTTAGACGCATATATACACGAGCAAGAAAAAGGAAATCCTCACATTCCTCAGAAGTTCACCTTGAAGCAGGGGCACAGTCATCTTCGTGCTAACTGCTGGACATTGATCTGTTCATTGGGGGATGAAGGACGATGCTACTAGTAGATTGGTGGGGGGGGGGGGGGGGTGGCGGTAGAATGTCTATATGAACGTTTGTGGCGATTTATTTACCCCGATGCCCCGACCAAAGCTCACTTACCGGTGATTTCAGACCAGCTATCCAAATGCATCTAGGAGTCGTGAATTTTCAATAAAATCCCTTCTCTCGCGTGCTGTCTCTCTCTCTCTCTTCTCTTTCTGCATCTCTCTTTGACGTCCTTTTCTTTGGTGGTTTGGCGGCCCCACGTGTCCATCGATTGAAAGCGACAAGATCGATCAATATTTAATCGGAAGGTGCGGTCGAAGACGCGTGCTGTGTGTCGCCAAGGAAATTCCTCGAATTGTAAATGCTTCCAGAACCGCGCCTTCTGTGTAGCTCCCAAACAATAGCCTTTGAGTTTCGCAGTACTCGACTAGCTTTCGTCACACCTTATGACGATCAAATAAAAAGACTTCCTTCTTCATATATCCACTTCTCTAATTTCTCGTTTTGTGATGAATGTGATGACGGGTATTTTGATGGATAGATGCAGATATCACCAGCAGAAAAAGAAAAGAACAGGCCACATGGTCCTCGTCTCGAAGAGCAATATCAGTAGCATGGCGCCAAGTTATTTAGCGACGGGTCAAGTTTATAACTTTGGCTTGATTTTGACCCGTTTCTCATTTCATCCGAGGACAGTGTCATCCCCAACATTTATATCTGTTTTCCAATAATGACTTACTATGTGGATCCAACAGCACAGAGATTTAAAGAAGGGGAATAGGCTTCCATGTACATAGATAGCGCTGTCAACCGGATGTTGACTGTAATATCATATCTCTCTCTTTTTTTTTTTTTTTGAGGGCGGGAATTTCGAATTGATAGATGATCGTGTCGTATTAGGTTTTGTCATTATTTCATGGTATACACCTCAGAGTTTTTATAACATACTTTAAAGACTAACCCAATGTAAAGCAAGAATATGCTCCTTTTTGTACGGAGAATAAGGGTTGGAATTTTCCGGGATTCGAATAGATTCACTGGAAATTGTACCCCCGTCCACGGTACAGAAGTTTCAAGTCTTATTACTTTTAGGAAAGGTCTGAATTACCTGTTTTCACAATACATGAGATCATGAAAAGAATCTAATTTTGGGGGTTGCAAAAGGGATACAAAATCTTTAAATATATACTATAAGTTTGACTGCTCTTTGCGGGTAATGTGATTTGACAATAATGATGAGGAAGGCTGAACGCATCTGGTTATGAACTGATTGATGTACAATCCATCTTGATAAAAGACATCTAGAAAATACAAACAAATACAACTGTCACATCGCTTGTTCAGCTTCTTTTCATTTTCAATTACAGTCAGTTTTGATACTGCTCTTTTTTTTTGCACGTTTTTCCTATTGGATGAAAAGGATAAAAAAATGGCATATTTCCAGGATTCACTTATCGAAGCAACGGCAAGGCTAGATGGAGAAATCTATTATCATTGACAAGAATATCCATAATAGATGAGACCATTAAATATCAAAGAGGTTATTTTCTTTCGAGTTTTATAGCCTGGAGAACATGGCGTATAGCTGTCAGTTTCGGACACATTGGGAACGTCGACCTGCGAAGAGAAAGGTTAATGGCACCGCCGGGAGATTTAAGTTTCCCCGTATTTTCTCCCCCGTTCGTTGAAGGCGAAAGTGAATCTTTGCCAAGTTCAGTGCTCCAGTTACAAATTACTACCGACAAGAACGAAAAAAAAGTTAATATCGTTCTTAAGAAATATCGCACATACTTCTATCGTCTATGTGCGGACAGAGGATAGACGTATTATTCTATCAGGGCACATATCCCAAGCAAATGGTGTATATTATTTTCATATACTAGGAAAAATAATGAAGGACGAAGCAATCAGTGCAGAACTTGAGCACGTCTGAAGGGAGTGGAGATAACATGACCACGATGGCGCCATTTTGTTAGGAGTTGGTTCCTTCTCCAGCGAGCATCTGGCGAGAGCAGCCCATGCCTACCAGTTGGCAACAATTTGTTTCCAGCCATATAGATTCCGGGACATAGTTATGCTCAAGGTTGTTTACTTTTGTATTCTTTTGTTGTTGTTGTTGTTGTTTTAATTATGCCACATTTCCAGTACGTCTCCCCCCCCCCCCCCAAAAAAAGTTTGTAAATAGTGGTTTGTATAAAAAGCGAATGGAAAATGTGCGCCCTGTATGCACTTTTCCTACCACAGAATACAGATTAAAGTATCAACGTCAGGATGTACGTAGAACCTACATTCAGAACTGTAGTGGCATTCAAGCAGGGCATTTCAATTTGCCATATTACGGTAGTACCCAGCCATGCGGTTGTGAAGTAAAGTGGCTATATACGCGAAGCATACCATTGTATGATTGGTGGAGATTGGTGTTTCTCAGGGACTGATGTCAAAATCTTCGTTTTCATTCAGTAATAAGTTTAGCCATTTCTGTTCATTTCTCTCCATTTCTATCTTTGAAACTCTACCCACTTAATAAAATCGTGCAGTAAGGCAAGAGGAAAGAGCTATAAATTAGCCGTCTTCGTATTTGCCCTAAAAATGTTCAGTGATCTGCATTGCGTGTCCACCATGTTACTACAAATACATGGTCAGTTTACATTTACGATAAAATGCCGTGATTATGTAGTCCAAAAAGGATCAGACGCCTGATAATTTTACTGTCATTGAATGCTGTTAAAAATGCATGCTTTTGTGATGTCAAAAATTTACATGTCATATGACTTATGAAAAAGGAAAATGTTTTGTTCTGATCAAAAAATTCAGCAATACAAAAAAAAAACAACAACAACAGTGAAATACTATAATAAAGTTCAAATAAACTTTAGAATTATGGAAAAATTGAGAGATTAATAAGCTCAGACGCAACTGATTACTGATAGAGCGATGGTCAAGAAAAGATATATATTGTCATGAATCATTGTAAGTCTGACATTGCACTGGGCCGAATATCCAGCGACATAGCTAAAATATTATACACTCAAATTACCTCCTGTTGTTATCGAGAATGCATCTGACAATACCAGCCCCTTCTCACGCTTTCTTATTAAAATGATGCTTATACTATCCGTCAGGATTTTCGACAGCCGCCACGGGCGGAATCCATTCATGCTGCTACCTTAGCAGTAAACAAATCTTTTCCGAGAACACCTGCTGAATATTCGTCCCCCTAAAACTGCCCCAGATATCTAGGCATGGGCTATTTGGCAGATGAAAAAAAAAAATGAGAGTATAATGGGGGCTAGATTGAGGAGCCGGAGTTTAATAAGAGAATGCGTTTCGAGGGAGTGTATACTTGGTATAGAAGGAAGTTTCGAGGCAAAAAAAAATTTACAATGCGCTTTGATGCGGATAACATACAAACGATTAGGCTGCTCCCGACAGCGCATTAACTCTGCTGTTCCCACCGGCGAGCATGTTGCACCAAATTGAATGGCGCTTTGAAGTGGTGGTAATGAGAAGGTTAAACGCAATGATTTATAACAAAACCGAACAAAATGCTTGATCCCTCACGATGTTTAAAGAAATAGAGAAATTGCGTATTAAGAAGGGGATGGACATTAAGGATATCGCACTGAAAGTGAATATATTTTACTGTTAGGCAAACATCATTACCAAAGTTCCTATTGTCACGTAGACCTAAGAATCTCGAAACACTCCTTATAAATAAAGTGGTGATTTATTTGGTTTTGATTTTCTCTGGTTACAGCCCACTCCTGGGTTTGAAAGAAAACCAACAAAAACAAACATGTAAAGTCATGCGTGTTACTTTGCTTTAGGCACATTAACTGAGGGAAATATGATTTCAAGCATGATATCGCTGGAATCCAACATTTAACCTGAAACTATTGACCACTGAAGGAACATCTCATGTGCAATTGAACGATTACATCTTTCCCCCAGGCTGTGAAACACAATGAATGTCTGGTCTCTGTTAGTTCAGCTTGTTTTGCACGTCTTGTACTACTGATGCTTTCCCATTGAGGTGACTGTTATAGAGGTTGTTTTTCTTTTGTCTGTTTGTCAACTTCTTTGTTTCTCCTAACGAAGCAACATATCATATTTTTCCTCCTGCGGAACTTTTTGCCGCTCTGTGAATTTGATACACGCACGGAATCTTGATATAAGGCCGTAGCGCAATGCACCCTTGGAAGTAATCATCGTGGCTTTGTGAACTCACGTGCTTTGTCATCTTCATTTCCATGGTTCCCAGCAATGGTTTCTTCTTTTCCCCGCCGGAAGTGTCAGCGCTTTCCTCTCTGCGATTCCCATCAAGAACAAAGCCAATGAATTTAGGCACACAGAGGGCGTAAGTTTGACGTGATTTCCCTGCGAAACAGAACTGAAAAAATAAAAAAATCAGCAAAGCCGGAGGAGATGATCGAGTGGCCAGATATTAACATCATAATGAAAATATCCCTCTAAGAGAGAGAGAGAGAGAGAGAGAGAGGGGGGGGGGTGGGGAATAGAGGGAGAGAATGAAAGAATAGATATCGAGTGTGGAGAAAATCAGACATACTGTTGCTATGGCAAGGTTTAACCTTCCCGATTCACTCTATAGCATCTTATATGCTTCGTATTAATATTATTAGCAGAAAATGTTCGGAAGTCCCTCAACACTTGCAACCATAAAAGGTAACTGCATACGCAATGTAACCTTGAACCAGAATACCAAAACAAGCATAAAACTTGTTCAGAGATTATGATTATATTTATTATCATTTTTGTTTTTCAATTTTCATATATTTTTAAAGTTGTTATTTAACTATCTTTTTTCACTTTTATCCTTAAATAAAACAATTTGAATAAAGGCAGGGGGTACACAAACTTGATTGCTACCTCAAAACAATGACCTCCCAGCCTAAAAACAAACAACAGCGAAAACAACAACAGCACAAAATGCTCCTATCATCGCAAAAACAAATAATGAAATGATTTTCTCGAAGTGCGAAAAGCTTCCTCGTACCTAAGGTAATTGGGGTGCTACTGTACCTAAGGTAATTGTGCTCAGAACTGCTGAAATATTTACCTATACTGCGTTAACACACCGGAGACGGATGACTTGCAGCTGGTGAGAATTCTACGAGAAGGCACAAGGTCGGGATCGGAGCATGTAATTTTGGCAATCACCGATGTAACGAGCCGAATTTGAAATTTTTCGAATTGCATCACCACTTCCCCTTTACCCTTTGCTCTGGGTACTGTGATCTATGCTATGTTAATCAGACATTTGCCACATTTATACTGGTTTTGTAAACTAGCATCAGAGTAACCTGAATTGGCGAAAAAAAAAGGAAAGAAACCAGCAATCTTATCGGTACTTTAGAGTTATCCTTATTTCCCATGACGGGTTGAAATAGGCCACAGGCAAAATCTTGAGGTCCGCTAGTAAACTCGGAAATGCAGAATGATACATAGACTTCGCTCTTCCTTCGCGATCGATTATTTGAGCGGACTGTCGGCACGCTGCATCAAAGCCACTCTCATATCTCAATCCATGATAATACTTTTTTTTTTCACTCCGTGAGCGTTTACAATTAGATTTTGGAAAAGAAAACAAGATAGAAAGCAAGAAAACCCTGTACAAGTGTATATTGCCTTTCACGATTTCCCCTGGGCATTCGGGGTAATGTTATTCATTGGCTTGTGGTCTCAGTGAATTTCCCATATCATAGGAGATTTAATTCTTTCACCTTCTGTCCGGTAAAAACTTCTTGTTTTTTTTCTTCTCTTTCCTTTTTTATCTTTGTTCCCGAGAGACAATATTGTGAAAGTAATGCAAACAGCTGCCTTTGCTGTCGATAATTCAACTGGAGTTTTAGATCTGTCACCACATAATTCATTTCATCCCCGAGACAGAAGCCGATAATGGTGAAGGAATGGTGACCATATCCTTTTTATCATTTTTGCTTTTGTTTTTTTTTCAAAAATATTTGCATTTCGGATATGAAAAAACAAAAATCATATAAATACGGAGGAAAATGTTGAACAACAGTGAAAGCACTGTCATTTCAAGTCGTTTGTTGGCAGGGTGAAAATGTGGGGTGCCTTCCAATGATGGACTGATTCAGAGAGACTGCTGGGCCCAGTAGGGAAAAGACCAGTGGCCCGTTGCATAAAACATACCGTTGAAATTCAATGGTAATTACCGTCAAAATTAAGCGTCACAGCCAATCAGCATCAAGGATTATAAGCTTTACCGTTAATTTGAAGACTTACCGCTAGAAAGGAGCGGTAAGTCCAGCGGTAAGGGTTTTATGCAACAGGGCACAGCAGTGATACATATCATGCAGCAAGACATCAAGTCAGGATAAAACTAAAATTGTTTGCTTATGATCACCCTCATTCGCGAAGATATTTGAAAAAAAAAAATGCTTACCTGCTTACAGAAAATGATATATCAAAAATAAAATACATGTACATATATATATATGAAGGGGAAACAATGTGATTTAGGGAATGAATATGATGATACAAAAAAAAAATCAAGTGCTTGCAGTCACATGCAACTCATTCAAGATTGAGGATGTGTCGGCCATGGATCTTTCTGGGAGAGAAAGTCGATTATGAGCCAACGGCCTCAGGCCGAATGGTACGCCGTGCTCATTACGTGGACAGAGAGTGACGCGATGTCCATTCAAACAGTGGATGGGATATTGCTTAGTTTTTTGGGTGCTCTTCGAAGACCAAGACGTGTGCCGGAGAAATTCTTTTCTCCCAGTCCCCACGGGAGCGGCGCGAATGGCGGAAAATTTACCCGTCTTCATGCAACATTAGATGCAGAGCGAAATGTCAGAGTTAGCTGGAAAGGAAATGAATTGATCGAAGTGCTGCATCTTGGATTTGCGGGATGATGTCAAACGAAATATATAGAGAGATAGGACTAGAAAAGAGAGAATGATAGAAAGAGAGAGAGAGAGAGAGAGAGGGAGAGAGAGAGAGAGAGAGAGAGAGAGGGAGGGAGAGATGGAAAGAGAGAAAGATGGAGATGGGGGGGGGGATGCAGGTCCCTCTTCCGTCACCTGGTGCACTGCACCCGATTACGAAATATCAAGTGCAGGTGCCAAGTGATAATGTGATGATGGGTTCCCCCATTCCTCCTTCTCTTTCACTTTTATTTTTTTCAAGTGCACAATGTCCTAGTGTACGTGGCTTTTCCTCTTTGTGTTCATTCAGTGACGTCAGATGAAGATTTAAGATGAGGAACTGATAGCTTGAAATTTTCGATGGAATATGAGAAATTAAAATAAGTGATATGATAATTAAATGGGAAAATCGCTTTCTACGGGCAATATATTTTTGTTTGAAAATTAGAATATGAGGAACTTTTAGATTTGAATTCTCGATGGAATACGAGAAGAAGAAATAGGTGATATGATAATTCCGTCATTAAATGAGAACATCACTTTCCATAGGCGATATATTTATGTTTGAATATTTAGGAATGGCAACAGCATTATTTTGGCACGAAGACGCGGAGTTACATCTTCCTTATTTGTTATTTGGACAATCCATATTAAAATCTAACTCTTTTTGCGAGAATCCTCTGGTTGTCGGGTATATACAATAATGGCAAGAGTTGATCACTGTGATCAGAAGTGATCATCTCATATCATCTTGCGGATGACAAAGTGAATGGGCGGGACCGTTCCTTTGCGACTGTTTGTAACCCCAATTCTAGTCTGCAGGTGCACGATCTACCGTAGATGAGAAATGAGAAATGAGCACACCCGTGATTACATACGAAACTAAAATCCATCCTCAAGATTGCATGGATGCGTGCATACACACATTAACACACACACACACACACACACACACATACACACGCGCACGCACAGACACACACACACACACACACACACACTCACACAAACATACACACGCTAAACCGCCCGCAGCGGGCACTTGAAACCGTACCATGAGGTATAATATGTCAATCCCAGGTCACACCATAATGGACCGGTTCCGGACCAGATGACAAGACGATTATTCCAAAGATTCATATCAAACGCTGAGTAGAGGAGTACCCAAGGAGGATGAGGAGCAGGAGGAAAAGTTGGAGGAGGAGAAGGAGGAACAGAGTACAATCAATACTGAACATCTTCGAGTGAGATGATAGTGTCTGTATTCTCCCGGGATCAAACTCGATCGGTTTTGGTCAGGCGTGTTGTCTGTGTCCATTACGGTCTTGAGGTGTATCTCTCAAGCAACTTGCTTATTCACGGAGTCGTCTTCCTTTTAATTTCTAAATTTGCCTTGCTTATATTAGAAAAACAGCCACTAGTATTGATGTCAAAGCAACTCAGCGTTTGATAAACAGCTTCTCAAGTTAATCTCGTACGTACTCTCTGACGTATCGCTGTAATTGCTATTGGACTGACAGTGACTGATATCATATCTACAGCTAAACCATCAGTTGTTCTTCCGCATATAAACAACGGTATTTTGTTTCCACGTCATTTCTATCTTGGCATAATACTCCAGCAAGTTTTCCTTCATCCGTCTATGAAAACATTGCAACGATTACACATTGTGTTTCGCATCTTATCGCAGAGGGTTTTTTTAAACTTATCTGGGAATGTTTCGTGTGTTTGCTCTAACCTAACGTGGTTTACGTTTTGTTTTCAATGTGTGTGTGTGTGCGTGTGTGTGTGTGTGTTTAAGGGGGATAGGGAAAGTTCGTCAGAGGAACGAAATTCAACGTGTCGGGAATTTGTGCCCACAATGCAAAATGACAGAAAGTTCTTGGTAATTATTCATAGCAAGCATCCATCCCACCTAACGACTATCCCGGTGATGTAGCTGTAGCTTTTCTCCCCCTCTTTCAAGAGTGTTGAACACCTTCAACAATGAATTGTCCCTTTGGAGTCGTAAACTTGATGAAAACTGTCCGTTTCTCTTGGCAATCATCCGAAACGAAATCCCAAGGCACACGCAAAGACCTCTTACCGTGATCGGAAAAAAGCTTCGGGCTCTTTGGGGCAATTGCCAGCTCTTTTATTGGGCTATCAGTAGTGTGGGGTCATTTTTCATGTTACCTCCATGTGAATAGCCTTCCTTGGTATTTACAAGAAAACCAAGGGGATAATTACGGTTCGTAATACCATTACTCTTGGGATTACTCCTTGTACAGTGAACGGGATCACTTGGAAGAAATATTGGCGAGATTATTAGGGCCTTGATTAATTTATGTGTGTGTATGTGTGTGTGTGTGTGTGTGTGTGTGTGCGCGCGCGCGCTCGCACCTTGTGTTAAAAATGACTCAGCAACACAAGTTTATGAGAAGAATACAGCTGTTTTTTGTATACTCATTTTATTGTGAAAATGAAGCTGATATTGAGTGAAATTCAAATAAAGAATGTATATACATATCTGTGCAGCTCTTATAGCGGAGTACAGTTATGACAGTGCAACTCGTAACTTCCCAGACGGGTCTATAGAACAAAAGTCTGACATGTCGTCAAATTTTGCTGGAAGCATGCACGCACAGCGAAAGCCTTAAATGAAATTTCGACACTTTAATGTCCCGGGATGTCTACCTGTGACGAGGGCCTAAGTTTCATCCATTGAGAGAGGTATTTGCCTGCTGGCGCAGTACAGTATGTATCACCAAGTATCAGAGATCTATTCATCACCTGCGAGCGACTTTGTCGATACCATCTCTACTCCCTGCGGGCTGAGTGCCCAATGCGCCGCCCAATCACACCATGCAGTAAACAATCTTACGATCATCCCGCAAGCCACACAGATAAAATACCGTAAAGACTTTACCTGCCTGTTTGCGTCAGGTGTACTTTCGGGTCCATTCACGCAGAAATGAAGCGGTCCTTTACGCTGAATTACTCACCCCCCCCCCCCCCCCCCAAAAAAAAAAAAAAAAAAAAATCCAATCCAAACCAAACCAAACCAAAACAAACAGAACAGAACAAAATCTCACACAGAACCAAATTTAGAAAATGCTCCCCATGGGGAGCATTTGCATTATCATAACATTTAACTTTTCTTTTTAGGGGGAGGTGTGATGACTACATAAATGTCATAAAGATTGAAAAAAATAATAAAAGACAGACTGATTCAATTTGATACATCATCAACTCCATAAAATACGAAATGAAAACAAACATAGTAAAAGGCCACAAAACACATCTGAAGCAATCGTCAAAATCTACGAAGCATGACGTCAAAGCAATAACCAGATTGCTTGAGTTTCAATATTTTTCGAAATCGCTCTCGATTTTCAGCCGAACTGTTCAGAATGTCGCCGATTTGTCCCGAGTTTTCACGAGCTTTTATGAATGCTTCTTGTTGTCAACGATTTTTTTTCTTAGCTTCCTGTTCGCATTAAGCTTGAGACGTAGAACACAGCTAAGTGTGAGAGCTACATTAGAGCGTGAAACACTTCGAGAATCTTACAAGTAGAGCATACTCCAGATACTCTTGTGGGGGGTTAAAGAAATGCATAAATAGATTTCGTTCTGACACGTGATATCTGTCTGGAGATAGGAGTTATGATCGTCTTTTTAAGTTGTGACGTAAGTGAATGAAAATACATAAAAGAACACCAACCAAGCACAACAACCCCAAAACAGCCATTTTATCCTAACAGTTTAAGGAGGAAACGTCAGGCCGTTTGTACTTTTCAGCAGCTACATGTAACTCTCTGTTGCCGGATTGCTGAGTGAAGTTGAAATTCTTTATACAATTCATTTCATCCTACTAAAATTTCTGTTCATTAATGCGTCCATTTTCAGGCCAACAGAATACTTCTCCTGTCATCATTATGAGAATCGATTGGTGCATATAAAGCTCTGTTTGTATGAAGTGACATAGATACAAGTATAATATTTCTGGAACCGTGGAGCCTTTTTCACCTATTTTGTTCTTTTGAGTGTTGGACGCTTATTTATGGGCCGGGAAGATTGGGTGGGGTGGTTGGGTTCCAGGGTAGCACTCTTGCTTGGGTCAAGGGTACAAGGGTAAATTGTAGCCCCCCCCCCCCCCCTTCAAAACCCTCAAGTTATTGGTTTTGTCGTGTGGATTTTGTTGATTTTTTCTCTCCTTTTTTAAAAAAACATGTTGTTAGAGCCATAAGGGTTCGAGGCCCTTGTAGGATATATATATATATATATATATATATATATATATATATATATATATGTATATATATATATATATATATATATACACATGTGTGTGTGTGTGTAAATATATATTTTGGCGCAAGATACAAATATTTTGTATGTTGGTAAATGGGGAAGTGAATTTTACGACTGTTTGCAGTGACACAAGATACTGGTGCCTGTGATGGCGTCAGAGAAGATCATGGCGGAAATAAGCCTGTTTACTCTGCAGTAATATACACAGCTGACATTAGAGTGTGACATTATTTCCCCAGGAATACGTGTGGTTGGCATAAAATCTGAGAATCCAAAAATACTTACGCTTGATGTCTCCATGAAAGATTTATTTCCTCCTGACCATTACCCTGGGGAAGAGGGGAGGGAATTTGGTTGCACAGTCCAGTTGTTGTGGTGCGTCTCCATTCTGCATGTTCTGTATTTGTAATTGTGTTATTTTACCGTTTGTTTTGCTCTTTTTTTTTCGGGTAACATCGTTGTCTCACACAGACATAAAAAAACATACACATGAGTCATGTTATTTGTTATCACTATACAGGATATATCTTACTTTTACCTTTGCTTTTAAACCCGTAAATCTTTCTCTTCTTTTAAATAAATCACAATAATTATGGTTCCATGCTATTACTGTCCTGTGTGATTATATCCATATATACACTTGTGAAATGCAGACGTAGAAGACTGAAACGAAGAAGAAACCGTAACTTATATAAATCTGAAATTTTTCCCGCCAAAACAAATATTCTGAATATTGCTGTTGTAATTTTTTCCCTGTATTTTCTACCTAGTCTTTTGATTACTGCCTCCATGCAGTGCGCCCTCAGTCAGTAATAAGGAATAGGATCTCATGAGGCTAAAGTATTGTGAGTTTTCTTACCGATTTTCTGTCAGTTCCTTTCACCAATGAATCAATCAACGTCCAATTCTAAGTCACTGGTATTAAGTGTCAACTACACATCTGTCTGTATGTATGTGTGTGTGTGTACATGATATATTATGTACGTACATATATCTTTTTATCGACCCATATTTTGCATGTACAAACATGGGATACGGGGATTATACACACATATCTATCTATCTATAAAAGCGTCCGTAGGGGGAATATACGTCTGAAAACGAGATATCTTGAGGGGGATTCGTTCCAAAGGGGAAATTTTTAATTCCCCTGAAGGTTTTGGCAATGTTTTTCTTAGTCTTATCATTGATCTGGGACTTCAGGACTACTCCACAGTAGGACACAGATGGCATAGTGTGTTATAGTTTGAGGATTGTGCCATCAATACAATTTAGGGGAGATTGGCAGGGATGCAAAAAAAAAAATGGGTGTATATATTGGATATCATAAAAAAAGGGTCATTGGGGGTATTTAGGCATATCTGCTTTTTCTAAAAAAAGAGTTGTATTTTCTTATTAACATACAGAATTTAGTGGCATAAGATGCATTTTGTGCTCTTGTCAGTTCAATTCTGCATTGAGCCCATATTAATGCATAATTTTTCAAAAAGGGCAATATTTGCATGTTTTCTGAATATTTTCACGCTTTTTATCAAAATTCCCCAAACTATCATTTATTCCACATTTCCCCTTATGGCTGGAAATAGCGTTAAAATATGTATTTAATCTACATGTGTGTGTGTGTGTGTGTGTGTGTGTATACATTACAACGTTACATCGTGTATATCCATGTGTGTCTGCGTGTAGGTTTGTGCTGCATATTTCTAGGCAATGTCCGACATAACATCACGAGCCATCGTCACATAGTTTTTCTTCAAAGCAATATAAGGCCGTCTTCTCTATCTTTCTCGCATATTATATACAAAAACCAGCGAAAAATATACTAGTATAGCACCTGAGGCATGGCGTGCTGTCGCGGGCTTCAGTGCACAGTTGCAATATGGTCACTCGGCATGTGCAGTCATTAGAGCTGCAGTGATGGCTAAAGATCTGATATCGACTGTTTACAAACATAGATATCATTCAGCTCAGTTCAAGGAGCTGGAGGGATAGATTAATTTCATTTGCAGCGAATATTTTCTGGTGGTGAGCACGGGGTAAAAATCATCTTCGGTTCATTGCCCGTCTGGGAATGAATCAACCCCGGAGGCATTTTCTTTTCAAGATCCCATCGTAAAAACCCATTATTGCCCATCTCTTGCGAAGAGTACGATTTGCAGAGCTTGGTGAAAAAAAAAAAACAGCAGCAAAGACAAACAGACAAACAAGTAAAATTCCAACTTTGATTTTGAGTTGTATACTAGTATTCGGTGTAACCATAGATACATAAAGAGGATAACTACGTGAATGGTATTCCGGTAAACTAAAATAAAAAGGGGAGAAAAAAAAACAACCTTCTGACATAAAGAATGTTTTGAACAGTTTGTTGTTGCTACATTGCTATTCAAACTGTTGAGTCAAAAATATAAAAAAGTCATAATATATATTTTTAGTCCGTTAGTGCATTTGTTGTGTAGATATTCCAAATGATAAGTATTTATTACGCTCCTGAATTGATGGTAATCATTTTCATCATTTTAGTGTTTGTTATTTTCATGTTAAACAGTTCTGAAACTTTTTTTTAACGCTTCATAATATTATAATGTTGAATATTATCACTTTTATTCCGGCAAGTCTCTCTATGAATTGGATTTTTTCCGTTAATTTTCTTTTGTCGTTTAATTTCTATCTAAGTGAAAACGATACTAGAACAAATCAAAATAAAATTCTATAAAATGCTAATGGACAATGATGGACATAGCAATTGTTTCTAGCTGTGCTCAAATCATGAGTAACTTCTGCCCTCCAAGTCCATTGCAGCTCAACATTAATTGGGTGCACATGATACATATCATTCTTTTTTTCATTTCATGATAAATATGAAATCCAGCGGACATCAAGAGTCTAGGTCATTGGGAAAGCTGTGAGGCATTGACATTATTATGTCAGGTAAATTTTTAAGGTTATCGCAATCATTTGATTATACTGCTCTGTGAAAAACCTGCGAAAATATAAAAATGGCATAACTGTCTTGCTTCGGGTCCAATTTTTACGGAACCTTTACCATTTAATGAAGACACATTAAATAAAGTCAATATAAGTTCAAATTAGTATGATCTTATGTTTTATATACAATGTTCTTTTTTTGTGTGTAATTGAGCATGCCGATTTTAGCATTTGATTATCGCTAAAGTATACTGAGTAAGATGAATTACTGTAGAGTTTGTAATATGTTCAATAATATAAGATTATATGTTTTTGTATAACTATGATACATGTAAGGTGCTCAGAAATGTTGTATTAAGCCCCTATAAATGTTAATTATTGTTATATTATTATTCGTGTGTTAGTGTCTAGTGTATCCATTAAAGCCGCGGTCAACTCGAACATGGAATAGCACTTTAAGGGGGCGCCACACAGGAGCAGCCGATGCCTAGAGTCATCGGCTAGGTTGGTATCAAGTGTCTTTCTTCCCCGACACTATCCCGTCCGCGGTTCGTATCGATCCCGCACAGTAAATTATAAGACGATTGCTCCAGCCTATCCTGTATCTCATCGAAGCCGAGCTGAAACCTATCCGCCTTGCACGCGTCCGTAGGCAATCACAGCCCGACAAAGGTCTGTTTAGAAAGATTTAACGGAGTTTTCATTATTTCGGTAGTTATCTCAAAGCAATTCTTGTTCATTTGTTAGGGGGGGGGGGGAGTATTTTGACGATTTTGCGGCCAAACATCGAGACTGGTTGGGGAATGCGAATTTAAAGGGACATCGAGGCAATATCCCCATCACCACCCCCCCCCCCCGAAAAGGGTACACTTCATTATCCTCAAGGTTCATTATTCCTAAGGTTCGTTATTCCAAAGGTTTGTTGTTCTATGATCCATTATGCCAAACGTTCGATTGTAAGGAAAAGGAAAAGCATTCGTTTTTCCGAAACTTTGAAAGGACTCATTTATCCGAAATCTAAAAAATAAACTAATTTTCTTTCAGCGAATATTATGGTCTAACTTACATCTGCGACGTAAGCACTAAAATGATCCTAATAATGCGAATTAAGCTAAAATTGGTGTTCTGCACATGAGCGAGACAGCTGTTTTATCGTTAGCGGCGCATGCTTTTGCGTATACAGTCTAAGTACTTGAGAATGCTTCATGGTGCGTATTTAGTGCAACACATATTTTGCCTCCAGTAGTCATGGTAGTGCAAAACTGACTTCCTGATTCAGGAAGGTTTTCGATTTTGATTTCAGTTGAGCAATTCCTCCTCCTCCTCCTCTTCCTCTTCCGCTTCATCATCATCATCATCAAGATGAATCATCCACGACATAGAAGAAAATACTAAGCGCAAACAGCTGACAAATAAATAATTTCTAATACATTGGATAGTAGATCTTTAATGCATGATATCCTCTAATCAAATCTGATTTCATTTTCGAAACAATTAAACTTATTTCTCTTTTAAAGTGGCAACGCTTATACAGATTTCGAAATAGAGAGGCCTATACCTCTTCGGAATAACGGACTTTTTAAACTTTCTAATTAAAGGAGACCTCCGGATGATTTTCAGATGTTTACATTTGAACAACTAGAAATTAGTTATACTGAGGACAAGGTTTCAGAATTTGTGATGATTGGGATGAAGAATAAGAATATTTTCAAAATTTTGAACAAATTGCAATGAACAAGGATGATGACATGGCAGAGTCAAGCAAGCGGTAATTGTAATGGATTACACTGCTACATTTCTGAAATGTGTGAACATCCTATGTCATCATCCTTGTTCAGTGTAATTTGTTTAAGGTTTTTCAAACTATTGTTTCTCTGCTCAAGAACCACAAAAAATTCCACAAATCTATACATGGAGTTGTCAATTTATGTACTACATGATGTAAAATTATGAAAATCGTCTGGAATGTCCCTTTAACGAAATTGAAATTCGGAGAAATGAAGCTTGAAAATAACGGACCCCATTTTATTTTCGGAGAGACAAACCTTCGGAATAACGAATCTTTGGAAAAAACAAACAAACAAACGTTCTCCTGATATTTCATTTTGGGATGAACAAACCCCCAAGTATCCAAATTTTGCGTGTTCGGAATATTAACGTCACTTCGAAATTACGAACATCATCACTTTACCCCCTCCCCCTAAAAAAAGTAAAAGTAGAAAAGTGTATGTACAATGCAATATATTCACCAAAAATTAAAATACAGATATGACACAGAAGAAAAAAAGCAACTGCCAGATGTATATACAATAATACCCCGCTCAAGTTCTGTCTTGAGATATCGAAATTTTATTCATTATATTTTCTATCTTTAGAACCAAAATGGAAGTCCGAAAACCCAGTTAAAAGATGGCTAAGAATCTGAACAAACTTGATTAGATAATGCATCCCGAAGTCTTGATTGGTGTGACTAGTTTGAGGTGCATGTATTGAAAGTTCTAGAGATGCTTTGGCAGCATAATTGTATTGCTTGAAGATAACGCAAGATTCATGTTGTATGATGTGATTTCATTTAAAGCCCTTTCACTTTACCTTTACTTTATATTATTTCGCATAATCATAACATGACACAAACTGCAGCTATGCAAGTTTCTGATATAACAAGTTATATGTAGAATATGTATCAATTAAGGGGAAACGATAACTTTTATCATAATCAGAGTGTCTAGACAATTCCGTGTAGAACGTCATGATTTTTGGCGAAAGGATATACTCAAAAATTGATGTATATGTACTGTTATATTCATTATGTGTGATTGTTTATGTGACGTTTGATGTGTGATGTTGAAGTCTGTGTGGCGCTCTGTGTTTGCAAAGGCCTATAACCCCATAGGAATGGCAACACCACCATGTGCCTTAAATAGCGAGACCGATCGAAGCCCTTTGCCGTGGGGGAGTGTCACGTGAACACTGTGGAAGTAAAGTCATCCTATTGGAGTGCCAGACGTCGCTTTCAAGAACTGTAGCTCTCACCCTCTCAGACCATCTGTCTTACTGTCTCTGTCTGTCTGTCTGTCTGTCTGTCTGTCTGTATGTCTGTATGTCTGTCTCGATTTTCTCTATCTCTTTGATGGAGCTATTTACATCTTATGATAAAACTGTGGGCGTCTTCCTTGTTGATTTGATGGGAAACTTGCAACATATGGTCTACATGCGCGCAAAATATGGGAGCGATGCATTTACCGAGATACAGGATGAAGCATTTGTGACCTTAGTTGTATCTTTGTTGATAATTTACCTGTGTCGTTATTACATGTTATTATGTTCATCGCATTGTTGTACTGATTTCCTGACATCTGTATATACGAACATTTAATGTGTTCCTAATTATTTGTTTGTTGGAAATGAAATAAATCAACTTGAACTTGAACCTTTCACCCTAATTCACACAACCAATATGATAACTAATGAAGTCGTTAATTGTTATTTTAGGAGTTTAATGATGTACGTGACATTGATTAAACATGTGAAAAATATAGGGGTGGTGGGGCCTGTTGTTAATTGTGTTGTGATGCTCTATAGGCCTACCTACGCCCGGTCAAAATTATTTATTTATCTATTTATTATTATTATTATTATCATATTTTACGAATAAGGCAAGCCGGTATGACGTATCACGATTCATTTTGGTCGCAATAATTTCAGATTGTTGTTCTATGATAATCTGTTTCATATTGCCTCATTGCTCTTTTGTTCAAATTCTAAATCGTCATTTCCCCTGAAATTGTTATTTTCTGCCAATGATGCTCTCGCTTTTAAAGTATGTCTTTAAAATCAGATTTTCTATGCGATGTCTTCTCTGTAATTTCGGCTGATTAGGATGTCACGTAAAGCCTTGCTTACATCATTTTGTCACATCGTACTATCTTTCGATTTTGACCAGTTGTTGATTGTCCCTCAACCCTCACACGTAGTTGATGAGCAGAAAGTAACGAACAAAACGACATCACGACCTTTCGACACCATTAATCCGCGCACTTTTCCTTTCACACACCACTCGCCATAACTATGTAACATCACGGCCGACTTCCTGTTACTTCCGCGCGGGGATCGTGCCGGCACAAGCTCTCCCCGCACTGATCGTGCCACCTGCTGCATGCACGTGCAAACACTTTTACACGTGCCACAGATTGAGGCGCCATAATCAGCTTCTGACACATCAAAACAAAGCAAAACAAAAGAAGCTTAAAAACCAAACAGCAAGGCAAAAACAGAAACAAGAAACAGTGCAGGCTTCCTTCAAGATGTAAACAGGGTAGCTACGGAAATTGTTGGATGTGACAGAGAGATAGATAGATACAACGGTCATAAGTGAGACATGCTCCTCACTTATAGCCTCACTGTCCAAAAGGACACCTCGCGTTTGTTTACTTGCTGACAAGAGTTCACAGATTTACCAATGCCACAAGATCATTAAGCAGCATGACACGCACTGGCATAGCGAGTTGTCGATCACATTGCTCCGTTTTGGCGCCAAACTGCTCATGGACTGATCACCAGGATACACCGCTTGTCATATCGGCGCTGTATACACCAACCACCAACTGCTCACCATGATGAAAGTGATCGCTTTCTAATTTCTACATTGTGCTGAGTTTTGTTGCGAATGTGTTTATGTCAGCGGAATGAGTTCCCTGTGCATTCCTTGACCTAAAACTATGGAGATTTACTCTCTGATATTATGTAAAATGTTCATCATAATTGCTCTGCTTTCCTCCCCCAAGGCCCTCGCTATGTAAACAGCATGAGGGGAAAGCATATGATTTTTCTTTGTATCGTATCTTGTATTGGGGTGCTGTTCGTTATTCCGAAGGTTCGTTAATCTGTAACACACAAATTCCCTATACCTAGAAGTTCGTTAATCCGAAATGAAAAAGAGTTAATTAATCCGAACATTTGTGGCGTTATTCAGAAGTTTCGTTATTCCGAAGGTTCATTAATCCGAAAATGAAATAGGGTTCGAAAATGAAACAAAACTCGTTATTCCGAAGATTCGTTACGGACCCTATTTCATTGTCGGATCAACGAACCATCGGAATAACGAACTTTCGGACTAAAGAATATTCGGAATAACGAACCTTCGGAATAACGAACTGTAACCCTTATATTGTCCCCTTTGGTCGTGATGAAGGTAACTTAAACAGTTAACTTTGCTAAAGTAAGCTGTGGATACGGTGAGGAAAATGGAATGTCAGGGAAAATGCATTTCAAGGCCTGGATGTGCTACTTCCGGTGAGGCGATCTGCCTGTAGCTTTCACCTGTTCGTGTGATGAAACTCAAGGTAGTTTCCAGATTTAATTATGGCAGAACTGTTACAAAAGACAATGTCTCATGGCTTCTTGGAAAAGGTCAGGCACCCATATGATATCCCAAACGTCTCAAAGGTTAACACAGTGTAAAGCTCTTGCAAACATGAACATACACTTGCACATGGCACGCTATTAACGTATACACGTGAACTTCAAAACTGTTCTGACAAGTTTGATGGATTATAAGTATCGAGCCAGAGCACGGCGGTGGCAACTGCTTTGCCAGGAAGTTGTCAAGAATTCCACAAGTTTGTTACGAGCAGAAGGATGTAAGTTGATTGGAGAGACACGTCTGAAGAGTGTTTCTGCAGAGTGAAGAGTCAACGTATCGGAAAAGGTCTCTGGCTGCGGTCCTCGGAGAAGAAGCTATTTACGACTTTCAAATCGCAAATCACATATTATATTTGTGATAATGATATTATGAGTCATTTAGATGAAGTCGCAAAGTAGTGTGAATAATTACTCGCATAACAGGCATTTAATGTGCAAAGAACAATGCAGACAATATGATTTAAGTGGAGCAACCGCATAAATACCGAATAATACCCTCCGGAAATAATCCGTCAACTTTAGGCCTACATTTCAAAAGTATATATTGTGTTATTTCTTTTAACTTAAAACATTCTTTGTACGCTTAAAATTTGGTAAATCGATATCATTGATATATTATGGGAAAACGCAGTGGCTCAATGCGAGAAGTGCGTAATATGTTACTCAATTAATGATGAATGAAGTGTGTTTTTCCGTTTACTTCTGGCTATGAAGATGTTGGTGAAGAAAGTATCATAATATGAGCATCATGAATAGATCGTGGCAAGTGAAAAAATATCTTTAAATGTCTCTCAAAAACACATTTATATCTCTTTGATAGCACTGAGCATACGCCGTTCTAAATGTACAAAACTCTGAGATGTATCGTGTGGTTCTTCAAAGTTAACTTTTCCTCGAAAGTGCATCTGTATAGCCCAGTACAGACACATGGGAACGTGCCAAAAATTAGAGGTTAGACATTATTATCATTTTACTGGAGGAAAATTCGCCCACGTTCGTTCATGAATCCAGGCATCTCAGAGTCATTTTAGCAGACTTGATCACGTGAGTGCGACATTAGTCGTTAACTCTTTGATTGCTTCGTGCATAACTACTCTCAACTTTTCTCAGGGAAAGTTTATTACATAAACCTTGTAAAGACATCAAGGACGGTTGGCTTTTGCAAACTCTTACATTTCGAGTACTGTTCAAGTCGCTCACGTTGTCGCTGTAGTTTCGTTTTTATTTTTTCAGTGTTTACCATAACGAATTACATTCTGGCAACTTATGTTCTTGCTTCCATAAGAAAATGTAGATAAAATGAAAAGTTATATGAAGGAAACCCATGAAAGACCAATTTGATGTACATGGGTTTCTCCTACTATTTTACGACAGCGTTTTCACAAACACCGAATAATAATGGATTATCGCTAATGGCTAATTGTTCGTAAAATCATGAAAGTTAAAATCATTAAAGTTAAAGTCGTTAAAGTAAGGTTCTTCGCTCGTTATTGGATATGGCGAAGCTACAGTACAAAAAACAGTGATCACTGTTAGCAAGGAAGATAGGCCAGCGTGGATGGATGGGTAAGCTTCCTTACTATAAGTACAAGATTGACAATGTGTTGCAACGGACTGACAAATTGCCCGTCATCAGTTAAGTAAGTAAGGACGACTAAACAGTCGTTATATCCACTATACTTCAGAGCTTCCGTCCGACAGCCAGTACTGGTTCTAATCCCTTAAAGCAGCTCGTACTGTGTATTTATTCAAGGTAATGAATTCATGGTCAAGTTTTCTATTGCAACGGGTTGACAAATTGCCCTTTCATCGTCGTAAGTAAGCACATACTGGTGTGCAATTGAATTGTACCGTTGTAAATGCCAAATCAATTATGCGCGTTCACGATGACATAATGTCATTGCCATTTTACAGACCATCGATATTACACATTCAGCTTATCAAAAATCCACAGATATGATTTCACATGGATAATTTCGCCTGCAAAGCATTTATCAAAAGACAACTGTGTTTGATGGGCTTCTGTAGCAGGTCGTCCGCTTCCGGAAAATCTATTGTTCATGAACAAAGTTGAAGCACAGATGCTTTTAGATGTGTGTGAGTGTATTCTTGTCAAAAGACTAGTCAAATCAGCGCTACAAAGAGACCTTACGACAAGTGAGTATCCAATTTTCGACTGACCAGTTTCAAATGGGAGTTGGTCATCAGCTCTTCTCGAGATCAAAATTTTTCTTGAGGAGCAAATTTCTCAAACGTCTCATGATTCCTTCAAAGTATTCATTTATTTATCTACCTTTTTTATAGTAAGGATTGGATAAGGAACTCCTTGATACCCAATAATGAAATGCATAAACATTATAGTTGGAAGTCGCTTTCCGGAGCAAAAATGTAAATACGGATGCCTGGACTTACCATATGTAACAAGAGACATGTTCAGGCAGAAATACACAAGTGGATGGCAAGTCTTTATCCGGACAAGACACGTCGGCCTGGAAGACTATTCACAATCGTTTTTTTTTTTCATATTTATCTATGTATAAATGTGTGCATGTATGTTGATATAATTATATACATACAATGATATCCAAAATATGTATTTACATGATATATGAGAGTACTCTTCTATTGAGGTAATTCTTAGTTAACATTATGCGATAATGTTTGCCTGTGTTTGCCATGCTATAAAAGCTGCTGATTCTTTATTGTTGATTCCATCCAATATTTTCTATTCTATTTTAACCTATTGCCCAATTCATCATAGTTTTTTTTTGTCGTAGTTACGACCATTTAGACACGGTTCATATCTTTCCTACAAGAGACATTGCTGCTTGCAGAGGAAAAAAAATGAGCAAAAAGGAAGGAAATTACTTTACAGTGTTTGAGTCTGCCCCAGACAAGGTCAATGTCTCTGTTCATTACAGCGTGATTTTCTGCGGCGCCTACTTCGAATTTCACTCATAACATCCTTTCCACACATCCCCCTCCAATTCCTCCTTCTCTTTTTCTCTCCCCCCCCCCCCCTCTCTCTCTCTCTCTTCTATGTTCTTTTTCCTAATTAACCATGATGGTTTGCTGATGAGATTAGAGGATGGGTAAGCAACCTGCTTGCAATTTCTCCAGGGGAATAATCTAGTGGGTATGATTTAGTTTGCAAAACCTGCTAGGGAGATCACGAGGCGTGTAGGATTCGGGGAAATCCGTACATTAGTTTGATGCGCCGTAATTAGAAAGAACAAGACAAAAACACGTCAATTACTACATTTTGTTTTCTTTGAAAGAAAAAAAAAAGCAAATGTTTAACCTAAAACCTCTATTGAAAAAATCGACATTTCCTTTTGAAATGCAAGGAGATGATGAAATCGAAAAAATCCAACATTACTAAAAAAAAAAAAAAAATGATTATAGAGAAATCTGCTATTACCGAGATCATTATTAATCAGATTTCTTTTTTTTTTCACTCTAATCGGTATTTCCAACACCCATCATCAATCATACGGGACAGTGAAGTTTCAGAACAGATACTTTAATATTATGGCAATTATCTTTTGTAATAGGTATTTAAAGGGGGTTGAGGTATAGGGGGATTTCTTGCGGCGAAATATTGCCGGCAGACTTATTTTTAATTTCTTGAGCAGAAAGTTTGCTGATTAAGTGGACTTGGGAAGTGTTCGAAATTACAAAGGTAGAATAAATACCATCATTTCAGACGGCATCTCTGCCGATGTCCTGGCCATGCTTGTGAGAGATTTAGCTTTCATTACTCAAAGGCCTACTCTGGTTGGATGCATGTAGGAATTTATATGAGCTGCAGTAACGTCTCAATCTCTATCTGGGTTGACAGTTCCATGAGCGGCTCCGAGGAGCGGACTTCTGGCCATCAGTCACATTACCAGTCGAATGATCATGTTGATCCTGAATGATTATGTCGAAGAGAGATTCACTTTGGACATGGCGGAGGAAGTCAAGTGAAGACTCGAAGAAGCGGAAATCACGAAAGCATGATTCATGTTTATGTTAGCCTTATCTCGGCTGTCAGGGTTCTCGGAACTCGGGTAATTAGCGACAGACTGAGCCTCCAGGGGAAAAAACAACAACAACCCACAACAACATAATCGTCGCGTATGCCGGGAATGAAAATTGATATCTTCTTGGGATTTGACGTAATGCGAAAATGGCAATGAGATTGACTTTCATAGCAACGGGCGGTTGCATTGTGTCGATAATAATGAGAATCCGACCGGAAGTGACGTACTCTCTTCGGGATAAGGGGGACGTCGCTGTCTGCCTTCAGTTTTGTTTTGTTTTGTTTTTTGTTTTTTTAGATTGCGCGATGTTTCAGCCGAGATATGTCAAACAAAATGATGCTGACAATCGGCTAGGAATTAAACTCCAATACTGAAAAAGGACGGGGCATGGCTTGATTTCATCCAGAATATCTGGTAATATATATGGTTGATTCAAAGACAACGGTTTAGTTTTGTTAAAACGAAGTACGGCAACCACATTTGGCTGAATTTGTCCACTTCTGTTCAACTTCTAGTCATTATTCTAGATGCAACTGAAGAAGTTCTTAACTCAGTACAACACTTGTACTAGGCTTGGAGGAAAGCGTAGCACGGTTCTAGGACAATTACTCCCTGGACAATCACCCCAGGTCCTTCTCCTGACCCTAACCCCCATCCTAATCATAACCCTGAATCTTATTCTAACCCTAACCCAAACTCTAACCCTAAACCTAACCCTAACCATAATTTTTACTCTAACCTTATCACTAACCAGCATTTAGCCGGGGGGGGGGGGGGGGGTGGTAATTGCCTTGATATGTGTAGCACAACGTGTTTTGTTTTGTTTTGTTTTATCGTGAAAACGTACGTTTCGACAACTGTGGCAACAAGAGGCGGTTTCAGTTATGTTCCATAACAAAGCATGCCTGTAGTAAGATTTCTATAGAAAAAAAAAAAGGATTCAAAAATTAAAACAAAGGAAGAAGACGACCAAGGCAATTTAAAACTATCTATGACTTCTATGGAGGCAATGCGTAAAGCCAGTAATTTTTTTGTCACGTAATAGTTTACGTGTGAGGAGATAACTATATACTGGGAGAGAAAAAAAATGAAGCACACGGGGAGGGAAACATTCTCTTCTTCAACGTGATGGTAAACAGAAACGATCAACTCGTCACACAGTCTTGTCCCACATGGCTTCAGCCACACGTGCCAATACTGCGAAATCCAACCACAAGCTCGTCGTCACACAGGAGGGAGAAAATGATTCTTGAAGTACGACTGAATCCGGTCACGTCAGCCTGCCCAAGGGAGGCGTGTGTAACTAGATCTTTCTATGCCAGCTAGTTTCTGGTGGCGCCACTACTTCTTCTTATTTTCGTTTATTCATTCATTTCATTTTTTTTCCCGACTGGGACTATCTCGATTTATTTGATATAATATGTAATGTGCAATGTACTAAGTTTGAGTCACATTAAATCTAGGCACGCCAGCTCAAGGAAAGGAATACGGTGTTTTGCACTTAACGGTTAAACATTCAAACATTATTGTGTGTCCCCCGTCTGTGTACGAATCTTGTTTTACATATTTATATGATTTTCATGAAATTCAATCTAGTCACATCACGTCTCCCCTCCCAACATGATGGAGATAACTATAACATGCTATCTCTCTTGAACGGAAAACAGTAAAGTGCCCAAAACGTGATACGCATGACATGTTACGTCACTCGATGTAATCCAGTCAGGCAAACCCGACAGACAAAGTTGTATTAAGCACAGTATCGTATCAGGTTCAGGTACAAAACCTTTTTCCATTCGCCTCTCTTTGATACACGCTGTACAGCACAGATTACATTACATCCAGGGTAACGATGTAACTCAAGTTAATCGCGTTAGCCCTCCCGCCTGTTACGAGCACGACGCATAACAAAAGGGATATTAACAACATGTGTGATAGTACGGCACTATCAACATTATCCGCATCACTATATTGGCACGCGGGAGGCTTCACAAAGCAGGCTCCAATGTGTGCCATTAAAGCAATATTTTACCTAGTTTGCGATGACTATACTGTTCTTTGAATAGCCGGTCCCTGCATCCCAGTCATTTGGAAGATAATTATACATAATCAGCATTTTGAGTCGCAATGGAAACCAATTGCAGCTTGCCAGTGCCTGTCTTGACATTTGCAAGATCAACCAGCCAGCATGTGACATTGTACTCATAGGAGGTATTAAACTACTAGTATGAGAGAGAGATTGCGGGGGGGGGGGGGGAGGAGAAAGAGAGAGAGAGAGAGAGAGAGAGAGAGAGGGAGAGAGAGAAGATACCAGTAACAATAAAGTACAACCCGACCATATCAGCCTGGACCAAAGACAGGTGGATATCCGATCTCTGCGTCTGGCAGTAGCAAAATCGATCACGTAATACGAACTCGTTCGGTTTATCCACAAACCATAATGCACTGCGCCTCATGTAATGCATATAACATCGTGGGTACAGAGATCGTAGTTCAAGTGAGGAAATACTGTAGTAAATTAAAAGAAAAGAAAAAAAAACTGTAAGAAACTCGAAGAAAGTTTGAAGCGGTGAAATTGGATAGCGTTGTGTGACCTATATTTGTTTTTCCTTTCTTACTGGTTTATTTTCACGAAAGTGTCTTCACTTGCTCATGACATTCTCAAGCGAGTACGTGCCAAAGCCAAAGCCAAAAAAAATGTTCCTGCTGAAAATATCATCATGTGATTTTTCTCTCTTTCTCTCTGTCTGTCTATTTCTCTTTCCTTCTCTCTTTCTCCCCATCTCTTACTCCGCTATCTCCTCTTTCACCATTAAATGTTCATTTCTAAAATATACAACTTTCCCAATTGATATAGGAGAACCTGAACATCCAGATTAAACGTTGCACCCTCATTTTATAAAGCAAACACACCGTGTATCAAATGTAAAATGGAAAATTTGCATGGCATCACAATTGACTTGTGATTTCTGCAGCAAATGTGAAGATTCTGCTGTGAATCTACTATTTCCGTGAATGTTTCTGATGTTCTGCTTACAAATTCTGATGAATGAAATTGATTGATAGTTCTATACATTCGCAAACCTCGTGTCTTTGTCGCAAAGCTTGCCGATTTACGAGGATGTCTCTATAAGCAATGCTGCAGGTAGCTCGCTGTAGCAATTAAGCCTGATTATTTTCCTTTACACTGCAAGTTAACTCAAACAGACAGTACGAATGCCATAAGCTGGCTGGTTTTCCTTATCATGGCACTGCTTTGCTCTCAATGATTTCAAAGTATTTCGAGCAAAAGACAAAAAAAAAAAAATGTCCAGGATTTCAGTGAATCTGAG
Source organism: Diadema setosum (assembly GCA_033980235.1). Lineage (NCBI taxonomy): Eukaryota > Metazoa > Echinodermata > Echinoidea > Diadematoida > Diadematidae > Diadema > Diadema setosum. The sequence goes on from CM067060.1 coordinate 35,874,592, forward strand.
CTTGAGCTAACAATGAGACTGAATACATTGGTGTGAGTGATTGTGTGAGTGTGTGCGTATGCGTGTGCGTGTGTTCTTCAATGTAACCGTGATTACGTGATTACGGTAAATTCCACTCTTAAAGAAGAAATTCACCCCCAATATAAATAAACTTCAAAAGAAAGAGAAAAATATTCCCTATAGAACGATATAAATGTGACAAAAATCAGATATCAATAAATAAATAAGGAAGATATGACATTTTAACATTTCACATTTTTTCGGAAGACATTTCTTGACCAGTCCTAATGGACATTCAAATGGTGGAGATAACGATGTCATGCTCTCACAATTTTTCATGTATGTTATATTTCAAATCTGGAAAAATTGTTAAAGTTTTAGTTAATACAAGTAAATGCATATTTTCATACCAAGATATATAAGAAACAAGATAAACAAGATAATATACAAGATATATATTTTTATATAACTGATCCAGAGTCATCTTTAAGTGATTTCGATGTGAACAGGAAACCTTGAGGATTAAGGATGGGGAGGGAGTGACATTTAGGATTGGGCTTCATAAAAGGAGGGCGGGGAGAAGATGTAGAGGTTTTTTTTTTTTTTCAGTCAATGTTCAGCCTTGCAATCCCACTCCACGCCATCGCCATATCGGCCTTGAAGTTTTGCTTTAATTTTTGCCGATGGACATGATTTTATGTGCTTGTCTTTGTGTAATGTTTACTTTTCTGTTGCGTACATTCAAATTGAAAAAAAAAGGCTGATTCATTTTTGTATAAGCGTATTACGTAAATTGAATGAAAAACACACAGGCATACAGATTTACTGGAAGGGAAATTATACTGTTACTTCGGTTTGCAGAAATGGTGTAATCTAACAGTGAGAATGACTAACGTATGACATTCAGTTTGTTCCAACACGACAGATGATAACGATGGGTCCGGTAAACCACGTTATGTCTCAAACCGCACACACACGTACACACACACACAAACACAGACAAGCGCGTTGAAATAAAGTCTCTCACGCGACGAGCTTGTAACGTTTTAATCTTTTTAATAGAAGTATTAGTATGGGCCCATTTTTGGCAGGATTTCGAATCGGCATGAATCTGGTTTCGTTGGAATAACAAACAGGTGAAATTTTCGCTGCGATTTGCCGCCCACTGCCATGCTGCTGACGCTCGGCTAGAGATTAGCCTGCAGGAAAACACCCGTATTTCCTTTCCAGCTTCTTCTGACCTAAATTATATACGTTACTAGCGATGACGAAACGTGACACTCATGCACCTACTCTTAACACATCGCAGCGGAGAAAACTTCGAGCAGGTTTTATCCCTTTCTCTACCCCCCCCCCCTCCCCCCGCTTCTACTTTTAAACATATATATGCTTTGGACCAGGTATGTGTCCCAAATTTATAAACCCTCCCTTTGCGAACAACATTATTCGAGGTATCAGCACGATGTTCATATCTACTATAGATAGACATTACGAAGTCTCGCTGTTTGGAGCGTGCTGCGTGACAGGATGGACAATTGTCAGGAGAAGAAGACAAATGAGAGACGTGGTATAGAACATGACAAAAATAGTCACCCTTCGCCTATGGACAGACAAAAAAAAAAAAAGATTTACCCTCAGTGAGCTACAATGGTTCTGTTAGGAAATGGAGGAAGTGATTGCGCAATGTTCCCCGAATTGCTGCTGCTACAGCGCGTTTTCACGGGAATTGGCTTTAAATGTGCGTGTGCGTTTGACGACTGCGGACTGTCACAAACACTTCAGACGGGAATACATCTAGATCTAAATAAGATGGTGTCTGGACACACTTTGCTTGTGAGCGGTAGATTAACCATTCTTCCTCCGTCGATAAACTTCGATTACTGTTGCCCACTATCCACACTCGAGCATGATACATTCTGACGTTTGATATGCAGTCACGTGCTCTGCTAGTCATGTTGTGGACATTCTTCACTTCTTTATCAGGGTGATTTTATTGCGACGATATAACATAGTATCATAAGCCACCAGTGGTTTGTGTCAATCTTATTTCATTGTCGTTCTACCCGGAAAGAGTGATTCTAGTCGATGGCGTCAGGCGACTTTGTATATATATATATATATATATATATATATATATATATATATATATATATATATAATATAGTGTGATGATGCTGATATTCCTACCGTACGCCTCTGTCATCTTAAATGAAATTCTGTTATCTACATTGTCTCAACTATATATATAATATAATATATATATATATATATATATATATATATATATATATATATATAGCAATAATAAAGTCACAACATACTAATGCAGGGAATGCATTAATAGCCAATCTTGATTTCATGAATAATCCGAATTTTCGAGGAACCTTCCTCTTCTTCAGGGATGACAGTTCGCACTGTCATCCCTGAAGAAGAGGAAGGTTCCTCGAAAATTCGGATTATTCATGAAATCAAGGTTGGCTATTAATGCATTCCCTGCATTCCTATGTTGTGACTTTATTATTGCTATTTCTAGTACTGCCAATACGCGGAACAACTACAATATATATATATATATATATATATATATATATATATATATATATATAGATATATATATATATATATATATATATATATATATATATAATTTCTGTCCACCTAAAAAATTGAAAATATATTGGAAAAAACGCCTAGTCTTCACAAAATGATAAATGATAATTACACCATGCTTCCTGTAGCAAGCTTAGATTAAGATGTACACCGTTTGTGTGTGTGTTTTTCTTAAAAAAACCAACAACTCTTAATAGCAATTATAATTCAAGCGTGGGTCTGCATGTGCAAGGCATCTCTCCAATGGACGCCAACACCCAACAGGTTCCACTAGCGTCTCGGGAGCGAAATCCGAACCTTTTAGCGGAACCTCGATGTCACCCGTAACCCTCTTTAAAAGGACGATGTGTAACGGGCTCTACGATACCCATCTCCCACCTCCAAATCATTCTCAAGCTGGTTACATAATACCAACAACTTGTCACGCTAAGTGGGTCACTCCGTAACATGACCAAACGTGAAGTGTTCGTTAGAAATCCGTCGAGAGAGGGTTAAGGAAAAGGGACATGCTCGCGATCCTATTAAGTGAAATAATATAGTTGAAGAGGAGTAGTTGAAGGAGGTGGAGGCTTCACTGCTTGATTGGGCGAGGCAGTCGGGGGCGCTCGAGGTTATTATGCACTGCACATACTTCCATCGCTTCGGACATTTACTTCGTGCCCGAAATGTCAGCCCCTTTGGGCTTGTTTGAATTTTTATGATATGATGAGAAATGAAAACATTCTTCCTACAATAATTTCCAGGCGACTGCATAAAGGTAGGTTAAACAAAGGATTTTAGATTAGAGGAGAATCCTTAACATTCTTTTTTCTTGTTTCTCATCATCACATGTCTATTTCGGGTTAATTATATCCACTAGAGTCTAGGAGTGCCCTCTAAACGGCGAGAGTGAGCTCTTCTTTGAGGTGGAAATGTTGAGTCGCCAAGGGCGCCAAGTCTTGCTCTGCTTTTGCAAGGACTTCAGAAAGATGAACTTTCAATCGACTATACTTGAGTATTAGCTGTCTGGACTTACGAATAAAAGGTAACATGGCACTAATAGCCCAGATGCAAGAGTACCTGTTCTGTCTACAGACAGCGTCAAAACAATTTCTTCATGTGCCAGGTACCTAAAATGAACCAGTTCTGGAAAAGAGATATAAGAGAAAAAAAATGCATTATGTCAATAAATTTATTGGAGTGCAAATTCGGATGTGCTATCTTTCTATCTTATTGAGTCATGTTCTTCTTTGCATGAGACTGTGCCTGAGGGGAAGTCTGTGTATGTATGATTATATTCACGTGCAGCCATGTCACACACATACATACACACACACACACACACACACACACACACACACATAATTATGCACCAAATTATCTCTTTCTGTTTGTATCTCCATATATTTTCTTTGTATGTGCTTGTCTGCATGATTTTTTTTTTTTTTTTTTGCCTTGATCGTTCTTCCATCGGTGTGCAGCCAATCGTGTCCATTTGGAGCAGCTGTGAAATTTTCAGTCTCGGGGCTTTTGAAAGGTGCTCACGAATTACTCCTGCGACACAGGGGATTAAATCAAGGGCATTCCATCATGTTGTTCGAGTCTCCTAGTAGCAGCAGTAGTGACCCTATGGGTAATTAAGGTATCTTATCCTCATCATCTAATCCCTCAGAAGAGACTCACAATGAGTCCAGAACGCTTAAGAACGTGTAAGTGTTCAATGTTGTTGTTGTTTTTTTTTTTTTTTGGGGGGGGGGGGGGAGGGATTTCCACTTGAAATGTAACCAATCTCATACTTGCTTTGAGTGTCACCGTGCTCAGAAGGAATTGAAGTCCATTCTTTTCAAAAGGCAATAATCCTAATCAATGCAATCGATATACGTTGTAGCTGAATTCCTTTTTAGTCAACTATGGCATGCTATCACCATTCCTATATCATGAAGCAAAGACTTCCAGCAAGACTGTACAAGTAATCCGTGCCCTTCCTGCTCTCTATGTAACATCCTAAGGAACATAAGGGACGGGGTGAAAATTTCATGTTTTGCCTTAATCAATTTGCTTCTATGATAATTATTCGTTAGTTTATGTTTGAAATAAATCTAATGGCAGTTCAAGGAGAAAAAAAAAGTATACAGAGCGTGTATTTGGGATAAAAAAATGAAACATAATCCTAACATTTCGAACGGCGATGGAATTGTTGACGTTCAAGAATCATTGACCAAAATGGCTCTCAAAGTCTTGAAATGATGCTTCGTATAGCCCAAGTAGTGTTCTGGAGTCTTCATGTTTAACTCTCTTTGTATCATGAGATCAGTGAGTCACCACGAAAGTCTCCCTTCCACCAGTGAATTAATGTATCTTACCTCGAAAGAAGATATTCTATAAACATTGATTCGTCCGCCTGATCGATTTTTGAGCAGCATCAAGATCAGCAAGGGATAAACATTGCTAACAGGCTGTCCCGCGAAGATTGAATTAAAGACGGCAAGAAAACACACCACGCCGAAAGCTTTCTCGTCATTCACTGGCAGTGATGTCGAAAGAGACTCGGGGCATAGACGGGGCGGTGGACTGGGTGTACTCGAATGTGCATTAAGAGCAGGGGAGAAAATTCAATTCCGGAAGCATTTCCAAAGCCCACCAAACTCTCGTGGCTCTCCCAAAAAACTGAGAACTCCCCAAGGCAATTTCGCAATACTCACCCCTCCCCCATCTACCCTTTTCCCTCCCATTGCCCGCGGAAAGTTCCCGGCTTTCACTTGACTGTCTTCGCTGCAAAGTGGCTCGTGGTGTTGTAATATGCAGGGCGAAGGGGCTTTTCGTGTTTGGAGATTCAACGTCATTTCTGGGCATCAAATGCATAACCTTTCTATTTCGTCGGCTTTGCATGAAAGCCCACAAGAAATAAATAAATCTCCATATCTTTATGGCGGCATCGTGGATTGGGATTGCAGTCTCCTACTTACCCTTGCCCTTCCAGTTTTTTTTTTTTAACTTACCGTCCATATCTTCCGTGTATTGAAGTCATCTTGCGCACTGATGTGACACACACACACACACACACACACACACACACACACACAAAAAAAAAAAAAAAACTGTCCCTACATAAAAGTTTATGGGCAGTAGCCGAAGAGGACAGAACCCTACACAAATTTAAAAGGCTACTCAGAAATAAACATATAGGAAAAAAGAAGAAGAAGAAGAGGACGAAGAAGAGAATAACATGTTAAGATACTGCGTTGCTTGAGCTACTGGAGCTACTGTAATGGTGTCAACAGGGTAGAGACGTTGATTTTATTTAGCAATCTATCTATTGGCAAAAACGATTCTTGTGAGGTGTTTAATTACATTCTGGTATTCTTGCTGTCATTCAGCTAGTATTGTGATGATCCTTTAGTCCGCAATACAAAGCAGCACAAGAAACCATTGACCTGTCGTCATCTCTCATTCAGTCATGGAAATTATGTGTGTCCAAGAGTTTCTACGATCAAATTTTTGAGATAAAAACACCTTACATGCTTCTATCAGATATAGATTTTTTTTTTTAATTAACTACCCTGACCAGTCGTAGACTGTCTAATGTGGATCAAGATTATCTCAAGGTGTTCTTAATGATGATTATTTATCAATCTATTCTTGTTAGTAATACAAACTGGTCTTACTACTTACTAGCTGAAGAGAAGTTCAAACCCAAATTTGATAGTGAAAATGTTAGTGCTCTTTTGACCATGTACAAAAGCAAAGTTGTTTTCGAGCAATACAAGATAAGAGCACCTGCCTTCTGTATACATTATACATGCTATTATAGATCTTCAAACTTTTGTGTGCCTTGATTGCCGATTGGCACACGAAACTGCAGCCTTGTACACACGATTCAAAGTCCTTGGTACAGAAAGGCTTAAAGGAAAGTCATCTGCAAGTATTATATGAAAATTTTGATCTATGAAGTGAAGGAATATCTTTGTATTGGCGCTGTGATGTTAAAGTAATCATTCCAACATTGTGTGGAAACTTTTGGTACAGTTGTAAGTGAGCAGAATAAAGTAAATTTACCGAAACCTGACTAAGGCAAGAATACATATATGTATAAGGAAAGATTGATTAATAAATCATGTAAATAAATGAATATATATATGTATGTATATTATATTATATATATATATATATATATATATATATATATATATATATATATATATATATGTATACAAACATGTGTGTGTGTGTGTGTGTGTGTGTGTGTGTGTGTGTGTGTTTGTGTAATACATGAAACTTATTCCGTCTGAGTAATGGTTGTGAATTTGGATGTGATGGTTCGCATCATTCGCGATAACTTGGCGCCTGAGGAGTTAGAGCACTAATCTTAAAGATGTTTCCATAGCGCGGCGAGCAAAATCAATACTTTCGACAAGCTCGTCAAAGGATTTGCTATTGCCTCGAAGGGGATCCACTATAGACAAGATAGTCAGCGCGATGCCACAGCGAAATCGTGAAACCTGTCGCTCAATCAGACTGATTGGCCAATTTGTTTCTCGCTCTTCCCCCCTCCCCATCTCCCATTCCCTCCCTCCCTTCCTCCCTCTCTCCCTCTCTGTAGTCTTTTTTTTTTCTCTCTCCCTCACTTACCCTCCGCTCGGTTTGATTAATCCAATTCAATTACTTTATTTTCACCGAATAAAAGGTGATGCATAAAACAAAGTAAAGCACCAAAGAAGTGCAATTTATATAAATTATAGTACAAAATAATGTGCAAATGAAATAACTGTAAACAAAGCAATGCACATTTTGCAAGCATGATATGAAGAAATATTGCAAATAAAGCGATGGAAGAGAGTTATCCACTAAACAGGAGAACTTGTAAGACGTGGATCACTCGATAAACAATATGTAAAAATATAATTACCCAAAATTTATCTATATAAATTTACTGCATCTTTTGTTTATGATAAAAGCATATTGTCAACAGTATTGAGTTGACAAGTACAGAGGAAATACGAATGTAAAATATAGTATGTTAAGTTTGCTATGTTGTTTTAGCTCATTTCTCCAGGTAGTTTCATGAGTATATCAACTAATGCATTTTATTGCAAAGTTTATTGACGAAATGCGTGATGGTATGGACATAATCAAATTCAAAATATTATAGTCAGTGATAGTGTTGCACGTTGTTCTCACCTCAATCGCCCCCCCCCCTCCCTCTCCCTATCTTTCCTTCTCAACTGTCAGAAAACGCACGACTGCTCTGTGATCATTCTTGACACTTGGGAACACTCCATTTTCCTAGTTCTTCCCCCCATTTTTCTTTCATCAGACCTGAGCACATTCCCTCGACAGGTCGGCTAATTAGAACGTTAGCCGATGTGCTATAGTAGTGTTTTTGTAGATCTTCCACGCTTGTCGGCAGCGTCAGTCGGCGACGAAGATGTGAAATCCCTTGGGTGTAATTCCGGAACAGGTTGATGGCTGGCGTTCCGGCTGGGATATCAACAAATCATAATATATCTATCCATCTATCTATCTGTCTATCTATCTATCTATCTATCTATCTATCTATCTATCTATCTATCTATCTATCTATCTATCTATCTATCTTTCTATCTATCTATCTATATATCTATCTATCTTCAGTTCCTGATTTTAGATACCGGGTGTATATGTTTATATCATAATAATATCCACAGAGGTATAATAATGTGTACAGCATTTATAATTCAGCAGTAATGTTACCCTTAACCATTTTTTTTTTTTTGAAGAGAGGTTGGGAGGTCCTCGTTGATAAGGCCCTTAACTTTTCCGTTGCAGCGTTTTGAGCAAAAGAAATTGGTGAATTGTGACGTTCTATGAGTAATGATTCATAAAAGATAAACAGTAACCAACCCCCTCGTGCACGATAATGTCTGGCGGAGATCGTACCAGCCTCCAAATGAATCAAACTACCTGCCATGATTCCGAATATCTAATGGGCTCATTTCCGACTCATGATGTTGGTCGGCATGAGGCGGATTACATGAAGAGATAATTTACGAGTTACCCCGTTCCATATTGATGGCAAGGCCATGCCCCCCTTGTCGTCTGCAAAAGGGGAGACATGACATGTTGTACTGCGCAACCATTGGATGACAATGTCCATGCCATATTTCTCGGATATTAGCAACACGAGGAAGCGTGCCGCCAATTTCACCAGAACGTCGCCGTACATCATTTTGGATTTTGGATTCCGTTTGACGAATCATCTGTATGGTAACAAAGACGATTTTATCTTCATTCGAAGTTGTTACAGTTGTTGTTGTTGGTGGTGGTGGTGTCGATGCTTGTTTTGTTTTCTTTTGCTTCCCTTTACTTTGTTGGTTTTTATTTTTGCTCTGTTTTCCCCGGACACGAGTAGAGACAGCAATCTCCGACACACAGGGTCAACTTTAATGACCCAGTGCAGTTGAACACCATGCTCTATAGGCAGTAACTGGCAATGCTGGATGTAAGGGAGTAACAAGTAACAAAAACAAACAAAAGAAAAGAAAAGGAAAGAAAGTAGAGAAAAGTATAGAAAAGAAAAGAAAAGAAATGATTGATAAGCCGCCATTTCGCTGCACCCACTCTTATCCAACAACAATGGATCATCCAATATCACCGGCAGGTGGCTATATTATTCATACAGTACAGAGAAAGTAGCCGCCAAACTGTTCGGAAATAAGTCAATGTTTGTCATGCTTTGAGAATATTGAAATAATTCTCAGAGATGTGGGAGGCGGACAAAATTTAATTAGTGTTTTAAAGTGACTATATCTCTAACATAGAGTGTCACATTGCTTTTCTGCGATTTACCAGCTATTCATTAAAGCTAGGATTTTAGCTGCTATAACCGAGTTCTTCCACAGTATCACCCGAATTAGCATGGACACAAAGTTAATCATGTCCATAATAACGCAGTGAGATGTGTGTGTGTGTGTGTGTGTGTGTGTGTGTGTGTGTGTGGTAATGAAATTTTCATTATCACACCCAGGGGAAAAAGGTTATGAGAATATGATATATATATATATATATATATATATATATATATACATATATATATATATACACACACACACACACACACACACATATACATATATATATATATATATATATATATATATATATATATATATATATATATATATATACACAGAATTACAACAACACAATTGTGAGTGTTAAGGGTCTGTGGAACAATTTTTTGCCATTATAAACCACTGCGTTGCTGAAAAAAAAAATATTCACTGACTTTAAACAAAAGATTGATACGCCTCTTTTAAAAAGCAACAGCCTTTGCTTGAAACTATCGGTCAAACCATTTACACGAGACATTGGTCTGCCTTTCCTTTGGAAGGTTGTTGCCCGCGGTATTTTTCTGCTTTCATTAGTGCGGAGAGTAGTTAACATCCGTATGACTGACATGAGTGGGGACAAACAAAATCTTGAAAATCTCTTCTTCTTTTTTTTTTTTTTCGCCATGGCTGCATGAAACAACAGACAGACATTGCGTTTTGATATCAACACCCTGTTCTTAGATTTCAGACCTTCCCATTTGTTTCTTATCGATATGTTTACTCAATTTGATCATCGTCAGCCGAAGAGTAGTAAGTGAAGTGTTAAGTCAAGGTTTGAAAGACGCAAAGAGAAGTCCTTTGCTCGTATTCATTTTGCGTAGTGAAGATATACCCACATGATTTATGCATGCACCCGTGGGCAAACAATAGTTATGATAATGCGATATTATGTTTAAACATACAACTGCATTTCATCACAATACGCTGTTGTGGATTATGTCATATTGAATCACATTTTAATCTGAGGGGATAATGTAGCTACTACTAGTAATCTTTCTTTTATAAAATTTGATGTAGTCATAGTTGTAATAGTATTTGTTAACCATAGATGTATGATACTAGTATACATATTATCATATTATTATATAGCAATATATATCTTTATTGGTATATTATAATCATATTGTAATATTATACCCTAGTGTGTAACCCCCTTCACCATCAAAACAACAACCCCAATAGCTGTGTTCCGGTTTTCTCTCTCTTTTTTTTTTCTCTTTCACTATTTTGATAATCACAAGATTCCGTTCTGAAACATATCAGTTGGTATAATTGCTCACCGCATGCATGTGTTTATTTCTTTTTGCTACGCTCCACGGGGCGTGAGGATATGCATGGTGTCGGTGGGGGGGGGGGGGGGGGGGCTTTTACGTAGCGTAACGACGTCCTGCGAAAATACACAAAGACAACAAACAACATGAACAACACCAAAGCAAATCGCTGCAATTGATAGGCAACAGATGGCATCACTATGGAGAATTTTCTTTTTCTTTTATAATTTCATTTCCGAGTAATAAGCCCTATAGCCAGAAACTCTGATCGAGAAAATATGAACCAGATTTACAGCCAAAACATTTAATCCGTACAGGGATCATAATTTATGGATTAATCGAGGAATTCGAAGTGCAAAACTGCGATTACACGAAGAGACTGATTCAAATGTCAATACAACGATATTCCTGTTATGAGTATCATGACTACTGTGTTTTTGTAATCCGTATTATTTCTTCTTTTTTTTTTCGAGGGAGAGGGGTAATAGTGCTGGGAAATATCATCAACTAAACTGCGAGTATTAAAGTTGGTGTTTGGTGTATATATATACATATATAACGAAGAATCAAGAAATAAACTAGTAATGCATTATTTCGCCAATAAGAATGAGTTTATTGAACAACTCAAATTTTCGGTGGCCTCCACCTTCTTCAGGAGTCTCGACGGGGAATGTCAATACCAACACATAAATTGAACATGAAGAGCGCGCACTCATATACACAGAATTGGTTGCTTTGAGAGTGCGTACCCTTTATCATTATTATATATATATATATATATATATATATATATATATATATATATATATATACATAATCGAGGATCAGAGTGACATGGTGATGGAGCATGTATAAATGTAGTGTTATAGTAAGATTTCGTCTGCATACTGCATACCGAAATAACGTAACACCTGAAAAATAATGACTTCTGAAGCTAAGACGTATTTTCGGGGGAAAATCCATCTTGTTTAAACATCGATCTTTTAAAACTTCTGTCTCCAATTTTACCGTTTATCATTCACACACACACACACACACACACACACACACACACACACACACACACACACACTTATAATGGTTATGTGAAATCTTTTATGACATTCTTTCATTGTCACAGGCATTATTTCATTTCTGTAAGCGAGTGTAATATGTTGATAGTTTCAGTGACTTTTCGATTTTTGTTTTTCCCAGCTTGTGCGATGGCACTGCAAGATTAATATAGAAACCTATAAAGATCTATAAACGCCCACAAGCATTACAGCAAGGCACCCCTGTCATGCTATTTACCACGATTCGGTCTTAAATGCCACCATATAGACAGACAATACATCAAGAAAACGTTTTAAATTGTAACCTGTTGATTGAACTGCTCTTAAAGAGGGGAAGTAGTAATGTCTCCGACGTAAACAATTCAATCATGAGTGTTGCTAAAAGTTTCACGATGAATAGAGCTCTAGATTAAATTTCCACCTCTGTAAGACAATATTGACATCCATCTGTGGCAAGACTGTCCTCGAAACTTTTGACTGTACGTCACACTAAACTTTTTTTTTCTATTTATATGTTTTATTAAATCAAAACAAAATCACATTATTTACACACAATTGGCAACAATTTGAAAAAGACAAGAGAAACATTAAATTTTGGGATAATCATACACATAACAACTCTTAACCTATGGAGACACCAGAGTAACTACCTTCCATGGTGACTTGAAAACACATAATTATTATTTAAACTCATATGATTTATGAACATAACATACACTGCATGTAATACATTTTGAGTGCACTGATAGAGAGGTAGTACATGTATCAAGGTACTGTCACTACGTCATACTAAACTTACCAAACCGTTTATATTTTAAACGAAGATACTTCACTCCTTGATGTTAATCACATCACGGATTTTGTCTTCTGATATCAGACATTTTCGTATTGATGATTGCTTTATACATAAGTGCGTATGTATGTTGTGTGTGTATGTGTTTTGGTGTAATGACACAAATTCAAAGGGAAAGATATTGAGCTGAAATAAACAGACCTATACAGTATATGCATATATCTGCTGTTATGGACTGAAGCACGTGGATTTATTTTCAGGCAGATACGTGTTGTTGTTGCCATCCACAGGATGACCCCCCACTTCTATCACTTCTATCAATCTAATGATAATCATGATGATGATGATGATGATGATGATGATAATGATAATAATAATAATAATAATAATAATAATAATAATAATAATAATAATAATAATAATAATAATAATAATAATAATAATGTTAATACCACTACTGCTACTACTACTACTACTACTACTACTACTACTACTACTACTACTACCACTACTACTACTACTACCACTACTACAACTACTAAAAGCGATGATAACAATAATTGTAATAATAATAAAACATTAACAATGATAATATCAAGAAGGTCTTCTTTATCAAGGGTAGCCTCTTCAGTGCTGCCACCTACCAGATGACCCTGCTATTCACTTGTTGAAGATCATCTCCACGCACTAATTGATCATGATATTGAAACATAACTTAAAATTGGGGGTACGTTTAGGTCGTCTCGTATACTCTCCCCGCTGTTATCGGGCCCTTGAATCACATGGGAGAAACGAAATGTGATAATGCTTGAAAATATCTCCTCCTTCGTCTGGTTTCTATCAAAAGGGATGGGTTGCGATATGCTGCATGATTTATACATAAATATGAACATGACCATGTCGAGAAGCTACTGATACCCAGTGATACATGAACCCTGAAGGTCGCGGTGAGATACCATGGACGAGCTCGCCGTATAATGTAAACACGAGCTTATCTGGATCAAGATGGAGTTAATTGCTGTGCGTGTGCGTTGAAGTGGGGTTGTGGTGGATATGAAGCATATTAGGCGTACCTAGCTCAGACACAAATCCATTCCAATATATACATCATGGTGTACAGGGACAGCGGTTCTTCCATTTCCAAATTAATTCTATTACGTCTGAAGGGACACATTGAAGCCTACTCTGGAAAAAAAAAAAACCAACAAAATGCACCCACACACACACACATTTATTTTATATGCATATAATGTGTAAAGGTTATATGTATAAATATATATACAATGTGTATCAAAAAAACGCAAAAAGATTTTATTTCAAATTTGTGAAGATTGTGTTAACTTTTCACCAAAGTGAGTAACAACATCTTAAAACCACATAATCTCTTCTTTCCAATGATATCTTATTTATTCATACACGGTCATGGATGGCTGAGTAATCATTCTTTTTGGACAATGGGTCAAATTGGACTTGGGACAAAGTTTAGACACTGCAAGAATCAGTGCACCTTATTAGAAATTAACTTAACAAATGGAATAATGAAATTAGTAATCACAACTTGCCATTGTTTTTTTTTTCTTTTCGGATATATCTTTTTTTTTTAACATTACATCCCATGCCCCTCAACATGGCCACCATTCCTTCCCACACAGAGATTAGCTCTTTTCTCCATCTCAGGCACTGCCCTTCGAATCATTGGGGCTTGATGGCGTAGAGCTTCAAATCCATCAGTGATTCTTTGTCTTAGAGTTGCAATGTCAGGTGGAGGGGTAATGAACACTTTGCTCATGAGATAACCCCAAAGAAAAAAGTCACAAGAAGTCAGATCCGTAGATCGTGGTGGCCACTCAACAACATGATACCTATCTGAACATCCCCCCCAAAAAAAAAAAAAAAAAATGGAAAAAAATAGAGCATCCAGCTATTATGGTATGTCTCACCTGTCTGAACATTAAAAAAAAAACAACAACAACAAAGGAGAATTGAAAAGGATTTATGCTGGTCTTACTAACTGAAACTTGGTCCCAAGTCCAATTTGACCCATTGTCCAAAAAGAATGATTACTCAGCCATCCATGACCGTGTAAGAATAAATAAGATATCATTGAAAAGAGGAGATATGTGGCTTTAAGATGTTGCTACTCACTTTGGTGTAAAGTTAACACAATCTTCACAAATTTGAAATTAAATCTTGTTGCTTTTTTTTTTTGATACGCACTGTATATATACACACACGTCGTGGGCTGAGCACTGCCTTATTTCGTGTATGATAGAAATTTGGGGGTTTGTTTATTGGCTTTTGCACAGAGTCATTGCAAACGCTTCCCAAGTTGAAGGGCAAAGGGGTTCATCTTCGTTCGTGTGTTTCAAGTCTCACCTATTTTTGGATACCTTAAACTCATTACCAGTGTATAAATGAAAGCTTTCGGCGGTGCTCGTGGTTAACTGGCAAAAGTAAATAGTTTTGATCCCATATAAATCCCTTCTATTCCACATCGTATTCAGGTATAGCTGAATACTATTGAACGTGCTTGATGAATTTTTCCGTCATCGGTCTTAAAGGCGCGTGAACGTCATTACCAGCGCTACGGTATTACAGATGAAAATGACACTTCAGTTCAATCTCAATAAAACCTGGATGGAATTATCATTTATATTGACTTCTTTGTCGCAAGCGTGGTTGGATAACGGTTGAATGACATAGCGAGACGGTTTAAGAGAGGAAAATGCTAGCTGACATTTCGGTAGGATGTCTTCTTGATGGGAAGTCACGCTCGAAACTGACGAAATATCGTCTAAATTTCGTCGAAGAAACCGTAGCAAGAATTCTTCGGCAGTTTTGTGCCATGTTCTTTGTGAAGTTACGTTTATGGTACTGTGAAACATAAAGTTGTAGTAACGATGCTCAGTTTCGTCTTCAAGAAAACTGTAATCAGATCTTTTAAAATAAAAACATATACAAACACACAAAATAAAGCTTCAACAATGACCAAACCAGTCAATCAGTTGCAATAAAAACGGATCGACGCAAGAATTTCATTAATTTCGTTAGATGCGCTATAGGATTAGAACTAGCACTGGCTGTCGGGTGGAAGTTCGATGGTCTAATTGATGGGACACATGTCCGGTGATCAGGAGGTTGTTGGAATCCAGTCCAAGTATGTATGGCATGATTTTGATTTTATCATGGCCACTACTGAAATACTGATTAATTCGCTGCTTACTTACATCGATGTAGGGTAACCTTGTCAATCAGTTGCAATACCTGTTCAAAGCGAGACAAAATACGGCATAAAAAACAACAACAAAAAACACGCTTTGCAAATGTCTTTCAAGCTTTTTTTTTTTTTGTAATGAGCGGATAGACCACGAGAATTCATTTAACCCATTTTTTACGAGACTGTGCACATGACAGATCAGGTTCTCATCTCGAGGGCAATAGGTTGACGTCTTCAGCGAGCTCCACGTCCCGGACAGTTCTAACCCTCACGCGTCTTACAGTTGAATAATGTAAGATTGATCCGTGAAAAACTCCCAAAGAGACCACGCCCCTTTTGCCATCCGTCGATCGAGCACGCTCGAAGAAGTCATTTCTCTTGATTATGTAATATTTACCTTCCTTTCTGCCGACTGGTTGTCTTCAGTGGTTGCCTGTGTACGACTATCTACTATGAGGCCATTAAGATCCAGTGCAAGTACCCACGCTGCAATGCGCACCACATACCTTGCTAGGCATATATTAACATTTAGGAAATACTTGCACTTAAAGTTCGAATTGGGTTTTGTTTTAATTACATTTGAAAGGGGACCAAAAAAAAAATCAATTTTGCGACGTGTTTTTATGCTATGAGAAAATTTGTGTTTTTTTTTTTCATTGTCACTGCTTAGCCATATCCAGAAATCTGTTTTATTTCAGTTATCATAAAAGCTATTTATCATATATTAATAGGAGATTCACTAACATGTGTGTTTTCTTATTTATTTATTTTTTTTTTTTTTGGGGGGGGGGGGTCAATTGTGGACATAGGATGATTGACAGGTAAAAAATACAGTGAACAGCAAACAGGTGCACTTCGACAGTTTTGTGTTGAAACTTTGCACGTGCATAAGCCTACACACACACACTTTTTGAAAGAAAAATCGGGCACATTTTGGGGCCAAACAATGACCGTTTATTCGCCATGTGCCCTAAAATGAGTCTTCAAATACGTGCAGATGTCAAATTTAAAGCGTCACTTCAAAGAAAAGAAAAGAAAACAGAAACTCCACCAAATTTCGGCAGTTACAAAATCGCGATGGCCCGTATTAGGTTTGCCTCCTGCCCGATGTGACAAAAAGCGTTCGTTATCCATGCTAAAAACGCTGATAGAAGTTTCAGAAATCAGTCTAAGATTGGAAACCTGTCAACGCGCAAATGGACAGCGAGCATAATTTCCACTTTTCCTTTGGACTGATGGACCGTAGCCACGCCCTCATAGATTCTGAACTGATTTGAGACTTTGACGTGAAGAGCTTGCGTGCACTTCCTGATGACATAACGACTGATAAAGCTGCGCTGCAAGAAAGCATATCTTAAGAGCATTGTCACTCATCAGCAGGATGAAATTTATGAGGATGATGATCTTCTCTGAGGTCATAATAGATTTTTTTTTATTCGCATACAATTGTTTTGTTTCGTTTGTTCGAGTGTTATTTTTCCAGAGAAGTGACATATTATTTTTAGCAAATGACAGTCCCTGGCAAGTGCCTAGTACATTTTCCCAGCTCATCAAATTTCAAGAAAACAAGCCATACTCAATAAGCATGTTATATCAATTCGATATCTATGTCGTCGAGTTTTCTCAAGGTGTCAAACTTTGTTTAGGATATCTCAAGTGGTTTGATTCTCACATTATTGGACACATTGCTTGATAATGTCCCCAGACTCCTAGATATTTATACCTCATTGTGCTGATTCTATAACCCCGTCCCTGTTTTAACCGGCACATTCTTCAGTCCCTTGAGCGTTTACCCGGAGCCGAGGGTAATGCTGTAATGACAAGCTCATCACCACTCAGCACGAACTTCGCATCCGGGGTAGACATTAAATTGCAATATACTCCACGTCACGTGACATACGTCTACTGATCCGTGGCGCCCTCCCGAAGAGGTTTTGCAAGTGACCTTGATCGTGTGACTTTGGAAACACGTGCTAACCATCTCACGTTAACCTACACGCACGCGCACAATGAACTTCTGGAGGTCATTTTACGAGCTTCGAAACCACCCCACACATCGTCTTACTCTTTTATCGAAGAAAAAGAGTAAACGAAAGAAGAAAGTTACCGAAATGCTCTTGTAACTCTGACATCCTCTTTCGTGTGGCTTATACAGAGGCTTTGCTGGCGACATCGCTTTTTTCTACCAAAATCTTACATGAAATCTACACTCTTTCGAAGATAAACGGCTTGTTTCTAGCGAGCCCAAGAGAAAGAAATTATGTATTAGACCTAACGGGTCACGAGGAAAGAAATCTCTAATATCCGATACAGTGCGCATCCTTACACAATGTTGCCAGTTCAATGAACCCAATGTTCTATGGTAATGACAAGGATGGATCACGCATACTCTGTTACTTGTTGACAGTTATGGTGCTGTTGTCCTTTAATCAACTGTGTCCTTATTTTCTATTCATGTATATAATTTCAATTACTTTTTGCTTTTATCATAAATAGCAAGTTACTGGATTTCGCCTTCAATTAGCTGATTCAAATATCCTTATTGATAGTACACAAACAAACAAAATAGCAAGATGCTTTTACACGGGGGAAAGACTTTGCTCGACTATTGTACATATGTTTTTAAAAATATCCACGCAGGTTTTTTGTTACATGAAACGTCAATCCATTAATTTTACACCATGCTATTTCGTCCATTATTTCTCCACATTATCTAACAATGGTGCTCTAAAATTGTGTTACACCCCCATGGAACTGTTCTGCTGTCAGCACAGAGTAACTCAGATATTTGGTTTGCTGATAAACCCGTCCTCAAAGCGCATCATCAAACTGTTTGTGTCCATCGCTGATGAGGTACACAGCCAGTCCATAATCATTTCCACTTATGGCAGTCTTGTAACTTTAACAAATGCTTTATAGCATATACATAATCCGTTTATGTCCATGAAGGCATACCTCTTGGCTACCTAGCCCTTAACGGGTGCGATCGTGACGCTCCGTCATTTCGTATGTCTTTAACATTGGATGGGTCAGATCGAATCCGGGCGCGTCCAGTGAGGACAGCCTGTAATCCCCTCTGCCATCTTCACGTTTCACTCAGCGAAGGAGAGATAATGGTAAAAATCACAGAACGCCTGGTTTCACTTAAAGAGACTGACTTGTTCACATCCACCGGGACCCGATGATCTGTGCGATCGATCCCTAGGATTAGAAGGTTGACCTTTACTTGATTGAAACCTGCGTAGTATATACCGCAAGATTTTTTAAACGATCAATCCTACATGTGATCTCCTAGTGATATCCCAAATGGAAGTCATAAGACCAAGAGGAAGAGCTAACGTAAAGGCCACTGATTCTAGACGAGCATCACTCCATCACTAAGTTTATACGCGCATGTGGTCAGCCGAGCGTCGTGCTATATCATCCTCACTTCGGCGTTTAAAAGGGCTAGTTTCCCAGATTCAGTGCAGCATTCAGTGACATTTTGAGTAAAATCGAATATCTAGACAAAAAGTTTTGAGTTTCTTAAAGTTCATAAAGTAGTCTCAGACGTCGATAGAACGCTTGGTCTAACTCTAGAACCAATGAAACATACACGTTCATATTCTCAGCAACATCCTACATATTCGCAGTAACAGGCGGAATGATAATACGTGGCATTCCACGAAATTTATCATACCGTCGTGATAACATATAATTATTGTGACATTACGGACTGTTGTATAGGTCCAATCTATATACTAATGGAAGAACACGGAATTGACAAAACCCTTCAAGTTGTTTATGGTTTAATAATGGCTGTAAAGCGGTTTGTTCGGTTTTCTTCAATTTTTTATTACATACTGGCGATCTTTAAGCAATCTTTGATTCAACCTATTTATAAATGTTTTAGGAATGTTTCTCCTTAAACTCAGAGTTGAAGGAATGTGCTTCGACCTCATCGTAGTTGTTGTTCCTGCTGGTTTTTGTTTGTTTGTGTAAAGAAAATGCCTGCAAGATATAAATCACACTCTGTTCAGCCATCTTGAAAGTTGTTTGTGTTGGGGGACACGAGAAAAGGTCTGCGGCACTCGAGTGTGTAACTCTTCAAGGTTTTAATTACTTTAGATCTTTTAGTACTGGCATTGCTTGATGTAAACATAGACCTGACTTGAAAGATTTTGCAAACCGACAGAGAACGTCTAGAAGAGAAGAAAGACTTTGATTAGAGCTCAAGGATATCTGTCAGTTAGTTGTTTTCTTTGTCCATGATACTGACATTCAAAATGCTTGCATTCACAAGCAACTGACAAGGCCAACGGAAAGCGGCCCCCGTTCCAATCACGAGCCGAGGAAAAAGCGAACAAACAGAGAAACGCAAATTTAAGAAACCTTTCAAGAAACAACCAGAAAGTCGAGGTAAAAAGTATATTATATTATAATCACGCCTTTTTTCCTTTGCACGTTAGTATTTGGCAAAGGAAATTCAACGGAAGTGTAGAGAGGTTCCTCTGGATCATGGGCACATTAGGCATTGATAGAAAAATGCATAATTGATATGCGTCATTATGTAACCGAGGCTGTAAGCATATCAGTATACGTACAGATCAATGTGAAGCTCGTTATCATTATGTGAGCTCTAGGAATACATGAGGCTGTATACTCGATCAATTTGTTTTTAATCCTCTCGCATCATTCTGTCATGGCGTCTTTAATCATGGATTGAACTCAAAATGATTTTTGTTTTTTGCTCTCCAAAGTTCATTGTGTTAAATCTTATTTCCTTGCCCTTAATTCCCAGCGTTTCTTCCCAGCGGTGGGTTCGTATGAATTGTTCTATACTGACTGACATTTCAAAAAAGTATATGAAGAGGAAGAGGGATATATATATATATATATATATATATATATATATATATATTGTCTTTATACAATTATATGCAGACATTCAAAGACAGAGTAAAAAAAAAGGTTGATAACGAAAGAATAGAGCACAGACATTCGCTGCCGCTATTGTTGGTATTGATTGATAACTCATCATACCCTTATCAAAGCCAGTCGAAAATGATTTGTGGCTGAATTATTAGACCAGTGGTCAATAGATATTGCAAAACATTGACAAAAGATCAGAAGATCATCTCTATGCTACTTAAATGTCAAGTGAGCTTTCCATAGCCATAACAATTCAAAGTACCTCCATTTTTTTTTCCCTGTGTGTCAAGCGCGTCCGGAGAAAAACTGGAGAACATCTGGAGCAAAATATTGGTTCGAGAAAGAACAGCTTGGATTCTTTTAGGTTCCGTCAAATTGGTCTTCTACTTCTGCAACTAAAGAAATTCCTTTGTATTTAGAATTAAAGAGAATAGACAGTGAATTGAACAGACTATCCCTGTAATATAGTTATATCCAACGGTGAAAAAGTTATGTCATCATCGGATGTCAAGTACTTTTTCGCTACGTACAGCATATTTAAAACTGCATGAACAAGTGTTACGTACACAATCGCGATTGTTATAATGGCACGCCTTTCGCGAAATGATCCTAGCAAATGCTGATACATATGTAGTAACATTAGAGGAAAATGCAAGAACCTACTAAAGTTAAATAGAGTTTAGAAAGAGGCTCGAATAATTTTGGCGACATGTAAATATATATTTTTTTACATACACCACACGCTTTTTGCGAATTTTGCGATTAAAAAAATAATTATGGTATAGGATGTTTTTTTGATACAACTAACCTAGACATATGCATCAAATGTGAAAACTCGAACATTTTTTAATCACTGCTCCCAATGGTAAACAATACCTTTAAGCCCCTTGGCGCCATATTACTATTGCACTTGCTCATCTTCTATTGATACAAAGACAATGAGTTTTTATGGCATAGCTCTTACTCTAATGACGTCACAATTTAAATTGAAAGTGTAACAATATCCCATATCCTCCGATATAGCTCCAACGTATAAAACAGAAGAGTTTGTGCGATATTTCAATAACGTCAAATCTACCAGTATGAGTACATTAGGTATCTCTGCTTTGAGACCATGACATTGTTTCCAGCTTAACGTATGAGTACAAAAACAACAACAATCTGTAACAAAAACACCCAACATAAAAAATCAGGAAAAAGAAATAAAAACAACAATATCAAAGAAATATGACAATACAAAGAGTGTCCACAGAATTGAGCCCTAGTTCATCCCAAGGTACGATGACATCAATCAGAGCGTCTATCAAACACATTTAGATCGACCTGATATTGAAAAATCTATCCAAATAACATCGTCTGAGCAGAGCATGATAAATGAAAGAAATGAAAACACCATCCCTGACATATGAATTTACAAAATATGTTCATATCTGCACTAGATGTTGTCATATGGCTAAACTGAGAGTTTCGACCTTTCAAACTGCAAAAAAGAGAAAGAAAAAGAAACAAAAGACACAAACCCAAGCTAACAAATGAGTGACAACGAAGCCGGTTGTCTGTAGTGCTCATATTTTTGTTCTTCGCAGTGCAATTTTTATTCATCATAAAATAACTTCAGGGCGCAATGAAACGTATTCACCTCTATTCAAATCACACGAAGTTTGGCTTGTGTAACAACGAATAAACAGTAATTCATCTTATTTAAGTATTTCACCTTTCTGCATACGATATCGTAAACATTGACTCATTAAAAAACATTTTGACATGTTTTTCTCCTGCAAATCTTTTTCTTGTCTGTATACATACGATGCAGTTTATTGAACAGTCCATGTATGTTTAGGCCTTTATATACATATGTAATGTTTTATGCACCTTTATGAGTGTGTATGTGTGTTTGTGTGTGTGTGTGTGTGTGTGTGTGTGTGTACGCTTGCTTGCTTGCCTGCTTGTGTATTTTGCTCTGTCAAGACACATTTTGCGCAATTGATACTGTACAGTTCCCTCATCGCGTTATTCGATGGTGTAAACTTCTTAGTGTCCATACGCAAATTATGACATCGAGCAAAATACACTTTGACTGAATAATACAACAAAACATCCTTTTGTATTTTCTCTCAAATCTCTCCAGCGTCCGCAACAGCATCACGTATATCCTATATATCTTTAGCTTTAGCCATCAAACGAGATTTAAAGAT
The DNA here is from genome assembly GCA_033980235.1 of Diadema setosum. NCBI lineage: Eukaryota > Metazoa > Echinodermata > Echinoidea > Diadematoida > Diadematidae > Diadema > Diadema setosum. The sequence continues at coordinate 35,897,489 of CM067060.1, forward strand.
TTCCCGCGATCCCTTTTCCTCTTAATACCCGGCGTTGAGCAAACAAGTGGTGCCAATTTAACACTCGCCGATTTCCAGTGAACACAATCAAAATACTCGCTTGGTCGATCAGGAAGGCTCGAATGCTGGAAGCTCCTTGCGGACACCCAATTTTCAGTAAACCATGCAGCTGTTTCACCTCGATAATCAGATCATACGAGTCATCGAAAGCAAGGGACACCGTTGGCTTTTTCTTCCCTTGCTCATCCATATGATCCACATGTGACCGACACGTTAACCTGTTACTGATGGTAAATCTTTAAAAAGATAATATGGGCGTAGTAATTCAGGACACTATCATCTGAACGTGAAAAAAAAAACTTATAGGCCCGAATTCACGAAGGTGGTACAAATGAAACCATGGTCTAAACCAAGGACAAAAACCATGGAGCGCCAAGTGTCACACGGAATATTTCGTTACGAAATTGGTCATTTCGTCGACAAAATGACTGTTTCGTTAACGCAATTATCATTTCTTGGACGAAATGTTCATTTAGTTACAAAATGTTGTCATTTCTTTAAAAAAAGTAATCATTTCATCGACGAAATTACTGATTTCGTAGCGAAATATACCATGCGACACTTGGCATTCCATGGTTTTTGTCCATGGTTTAAACCATGGTTTCATTTGTACCACCTTCGTGAATTCGGGCCATAGTGTCGAAATAAGAAAAGAGAAAAAATGTCTCGAAATTTGTCCGTCGGGGAACAGTCAACTTTCACACATAAAATACAGGAACAGAAATGAGCATGGAATTCTGCTGGTAAAAGTTCGACGAAAAGATGATGATAGTTAAATCTTAAACCAAATTGTAAATAAACCTTACACACTTCTTGCACGTTGGTCAGATACTTTAGTATGATTTTGCTCAACACATAATGATGTTGGGATGTTAGAAGTGAGAAATGTTTGTATAGTTTATGTTTCCACTTGCACTGACGTTCTTGCTGGAACCTTTCGGTTATGGTTTTTGACTCGTGCTGCCCTTAAATCGGCCTCAATCACTTTGCATTGACGAAAAAGGCTATAATTCTATGAGTTGTTATCAGCGGCCTCGTCACCTCACTATCATTGGTACGGATGGTGATCGATTCAGTTTGTTTGCCCCTAGATTTTGACTTGTCTACCCGTTTACCCCATCCACACACACACACACACACACACACACACACACATACACACATATGAGGTCCTGAGGTTAATCTATCATGTTGTATTAATGAACGAATGCGGTAAATACCGGGCTCTCATGGTGACAGATCACACCAAATAATCCATTTCCCCCCGGCCTGTGTCAATATTCAAAGCAGGGGCGGATCCCGGAATTCCGTAAAGGGGGGGGGGGGGGGAGCAACAAATATTTCTGGTGCAACTTCCGGGTTTCGCTTCATTTTTTTTTATTTGTTTTGTTTACAACAAAAAAAAAATAAAGGGGGGGGGGGACGCGCCCGATGCGCCCCCTCTAGATCCACCACTGGATAAGTGATTATTCTCGTAGAGTTTGGACCGCCCAATAGGAAAAACAAGCAAGCACAATCCACTTGAGCAAGCTTACCGAGGCTTCGCTGGTAATGTCCTCATTTGATCACATTGCATCTTCATTGTTCGTAATGATACCTACTTAACCTTTCCTGTGATCCCCATCAATCTTTTTCTCTCTTTTCTTTCCTTTTCCTTCTTGTTTTGTCCCCCTTTTAGATTGATGAATTACATTCAAGAGCCGACATGATGTTCATTTTATGAATATACGCGCTCTAAATGGGTTGGTGTACACTGATGCGGTAGATAGGTGCCTACCGATTTGGCGCCTAATAGTTCATTGATGAGCCCGCGCTCGCTGCCATAATGACTTAATGTCTCCATCCTAGGTTTGCGCTCCAAACGAATGCTGGTAATGATGCGCAATCAAAAACAAAGAGAGTGTCACGCCGTTCAACCTTTTCCCCTCTTCACATTTCATGGAATACGGTCCCAGAAGGTCGGCAAGATTTTTTTTTTCAAATTCAAATTGATTTATTTCATCTCCAACAAAATAATCAGGGATACAATGAAATGTTCGCGTACACAAATAATGTCAAAATCAGTACAATGTGATGAACATAATAACATGTAATCAATACACAGGAAAATTATTAACAGCGATACAAATAAATTTTATATCATTATGATAAACTCAGAAACAACATTATTTTGGAAATGGAGGGACTGCTAAAAAGCAGAGCTTATAGTATGCAGTCCCCTCATAAAAAAGGAACAAAAGTCAAGTTGCACAAAGAAAGGACAGAAAAAGATCTTTGAGCTGTTGAAGCCATTACTTATGTGCTTATCAGGAACTCAGGTTACATTCAGACGGTGATCCTTAACCTCGAGGACAGCCATCTTCGAAGATAAACAGTGGTCCCCTAACTTCGGCGCGTGTTCACACGACGAAGCTTATCCGCGAAGGTATCCTCGAGGATAGGTTCACTGCCCCCCCCCCCCATAACTCTACATGTTCCTATCGACAAATTCTGTCCACACGATGTTTAAAACCGAGTGGAAACCCCGCAGCTCGTTGATAGAGCGCTAACCCCGAGATATCTCGTGGATAGCTATTTTCTCGTTAACTTCAAGTTAGCTATCAACGAGTGCGTCTACACGGTTCTTAACTACGAGCCTATCCTCGAAGATAGCTATCTTCGAGTTTAAGGATCACCGTCTGAACTTCAGACTAAAAAACAAACAAACACACAAACAAAAAAACAAACCAAAATCATAATGTGTCTCTTTGCTACACTGAAATCACTTTTCCTCTTTTCATGTTAGTAATAATTATGATTTTAAAAAAGACATTGATTGAAGATTCTCCATCCATTCCTGTCCTGCAGGCCAGCCTAGTCACCGTTCCCCAAGTTTGGGTTACGGTCTTTAGCTCCTTTTGCACCGTTCCCCGCTGGGTGTTCCTGGGCCGTCCTCTCTAATAATACGGCTACCTTCAGGTGTCTACTGGAGAGCTGTGAGAGTAATACTGTCCTGTTCCTTTCTATTTTCCAACATCCAATTTCAGTTTTGTTTTTGGTGGTCAGGATCCCATTTCATAAAAGATATTAGGATGGCAACTCTTGCTGGAACGCCAACTTCCAATAGCAACAGCCAATCAGGAAGCTGGATTCTTGTCATTACTATATTATATGACAATTGCCATTCCAGCAAGAATTGCTGTCATATAATTTTTTTTTTAATGAAATGGGGCCAAGGACTCACATCTTCCTATCAGTAGCTTCCTTTCGGCTTTCACCATCACTAGTCATGCGAGCCTCTTTCGCTGGCTTTGGAAGTTCCTCATACCTAGGTTGTGTTTCCTTCGTTGTGTATCCTTCGTTGCTGTTCCCGTAACATGGCATGTTTTGCCGAACAGTATTGTTAGCCCTGTGTCCAACCACCAAACTGGAGGACCAAGGCGTATCTGAGTAGTCTGAAGGAAAATAGTAGAAAAAATATTTTGAAATATATATTTAGATATTCTAGTGGTCACATATTAGTAACTAATGATCAGGGAATTATGAATCCATGCAAGTCAACATGTATTTTGCACTACATAGTTCCTGTATATCAAAGCCACGTTATTGTATCGGCTGCATAATTTTGATTGTATGGACAAGGGATTGAAAAAAAAAACACCTTGCATGGTGGAAATACATATACCGAGCTAGACATCGGTTTGTTGGAAGTTATAATCGGATGGTAGAAAGCCACCATTTTCGATTGTGGTTAAAATTGTTGGCTGACCTACAGTGCGAACGATATTAAAGGAAATGAATTGTCATATTTTTGTCTACACATTACCAAATTGTTCATGTACTGTGAATACCCCCCCCCAAGGAAACAAATAAACAAACAAGCAAGCGTGGCAGAGATTTACCATTCAGAGTGTTCAGGGCAACTATGACAGAATAACAGTGCTTCATTAGCGTTAGAGTAAAATTAAAAGAAAAAACAAAACAAGAAATCAAAAACAAAGATACACCGTTCTAGGTATCGATAATAAAATTCACAGTGAATCTTATGTTCTTCCCTACCCCAAGCCCAGTTTTCCACCCAGTTATGGTCCCCCTTCCTCTTTCACACGAGAAACTAAAATTGACGCATATTGTATTGGGTCAAGCTGTAGATATATATCTTTGAATGACCGGCCGAGGTGAGAGTACAGAGACAGCTGTGTTGTCGTGTTCCCTGCACCTCGTGGGACTCTACTACGAGTGTCGCTTGGTGCGAGCAGCCTGGCCGTCACTCAATCGAAGTGACCTGCCATTCGTCAAGTGGTCGTCACGTGCCACTTCACTTGAAGACGTATTTTGAGCGAACGCAACTGTGTTGCGCACCACTTGGCCTACTACCTCCTTGGTTCGACAAACACTCGATCTCCATTCGTCACGCTCGGCAAATTCCTCCGTTCTGGTCAACAAAGAAATATATCATAATAATATTCGAACGATTCTGTGTATTTGTTTGTTTGTTGTTGTTGCTTTTTGGGGTGTATGTCATCTAGTCTTACAAATTTGAAATGTCAACCGAATTTGTATTGCGTTACGTAAACAAATTGATCTGAGACAGTAAGCAATGACAAAAACACAACATAATCAATGGCAAAGCAACGCTGAAGATTAAAATGACAATGCAGTGGTAATGATACGATTACGCTATTGGTTTATGTCATTTAAAAGCCTGTGTCTACATTATGTATAAATTCACATAATTATGTTAATATACGTGTAGGCCTATAATATTGTACACCTACGGTATATATTACGAAAGGTGTTTCAAGTGTGAATTGGTTCTGAATGTTTTTCATTGATTTTAATTCATTCAGTTTGCTTTCGTTAATTAAATCGGGTTGTTTCATGACACTGAAAATGCACCATGATCTCATATGTCAAAAATGAAGATCTTACATTTAACAAAATATACCATGCATTCCAAGCCTCTAGTTGAAATTACGGATCCCGAGGTGACAGGTATGGCGCTGTTTTCTGTGAGGCGCTGTCACTAATAAAATGGTGCGTGCTTGTCCTGCCACTGAGGATTTCATAATTTCACTAGAGGCTCGAAATGGTGCATGACATGTTTGTTCTATATCCTTAAATAAATCTCAAAAACCAACACAAAATGTTTTCAATTACAATAAAATGTCACTCGAGTTTGGTTGTTTGTTTACATACATCACTGCAGCTCTGCACAGACGATCAGTGAACCACTCGCAGTGGACGTGATTGTACACAATGCATGGTATACATGAGACCCCTAGAAATAACACTTACATACGCTATCGATGGATATACCAAGAATGTGACGTCACAGTATGGCATATATTTCTTAACTGGCATTTACATTCAACGCACCAATGTTATTTTTGGTCAGAGACACTATGTAGAATAATCCGCGAATAGGATTTGATTAATGAAGCATATAGCGAACCATATTCTTGGATTGCATCCAAGCAAGTAACTTCATTTTTTAACGGAAAAAATTGGTTGAATCCCAAAAATCTCTTCAACAATGCAAACTACTGCATGGTTAAAAGAAGCAAAAATCTTAGACTGATTGAACTTTTCGATGACAATTCGAAGATATCACAAGTTGCTCTCCGACTGTCAATGAGATTATCATCATTTTTTTTTAGGGGGGGGGGGGCTCAACCATTTTTCTTTTTCTTTTTTGAAGAGGGAGGGGGTAGGGGTATAGGATGGAAGAACCTGGTGCTATTGGGGAGAAAGATTGAAATCTTCAACCGCGCCAGATTTACACTGGATTTCTGAGATTAGTACTGACATCATTATTATGCATCTGTGTCTTATTTGCATTTTGTTCCAGTGAATGGACGTCTACTTGTAATTTGCTTCGATTGATTGATTTTGAACTCACTCAAAAAGCGATGCTTATGACTGGAACTATTGCGTACTATTTCGATCCATTTGCAGTCATTAAAAAAATGCTTCTATAAACCTTTAAAAAGCTTACAACCACATTACAAACGATAAACGCACAACATCATGAATGCCGCTTAATTCGACGCAATGACTTGGGGAAAAAAAAAGGAAAACCTTTAATGTATACATATGGACGCATAAGCTTTATTACATTTATTCAGTACTTGAATAATGGATACAACACACACACACACACACACACACACATACACACACACACACACACACACATTGATTATACATACATATAAGTAATGTTTTAATGGTTCATCTTGACAGCAACACATAGTACCTAATGGGTCTTTGCCAAGACACATTGACATGTAACGAATGTATTTAGAAGGACTAAACGCAACATGATGGGTGTGCCTTATGATATCTTTGTTATGCAGGCGAGTGTTTTGACCGGTAGTTTCTATGGCATCGGTGTTTCATTATAAAGTAAAATGAGAGAATGTACGTGTGTAAATTTCTAACAGCGCAAGAGAGAGTAAACATTGAATGTGAATGTGTGTGACGTTAAGTTTTTATCTATATGATTGTCTATTCGGTAGTTGTACTTTCGAGTTTTAGAAAAAAGAGATGAATGCTGATAGTCCCCCCAATATCTCTTTTTTTTTTGGTAGAATACATACAAAACCAATTTATCTCTAGTCAGACCATCAGATTCTATATTCATGTTTCTCTCTAGTACAAACAACACTTGCACTCCAAGAAGGTCGAATTTTGTTGGACTTATTCTTAACTAAATCAGTTATTTCTTAGTGTAGTTTCAAGCCCAAATTATTTTAGAATTTCATTTGTGAGGATTACTAATATTGGCATGACTTCAAAATCATCGTTATGTGCTGTTGTTGTTGTCGTTGTTGAAAATATAGATAATAATCATACTGTCAGTACTGTAAGCTTTTACATCGAAGATATCGCGAATGACTGACGCATTCATGATAAAAGTTTTGTTATACATGTATAACCACGATAGCATTCCTGGTTGGTATAATTTCTGAGACTCGCTTCGTTTTTAGTTACCGTTATCTGTCCCGCTTAAGATGGCTTGCTATCGGGCAGCAGTTATCTTGGTTAGGTATGATTCTTCATAACAATGTCATGTGTAGTTGCATTGTATCTTATGAGCAGATCATTAAATCGAAACCGCGGAGAACGGAAAAGTAATAGAGAACAAAAACGTGCGTCTTGGTACGTACATCACAGAATACCATAAACTCGTAATACAAAGACAGGCAGGAGTTATGAAGATGAAATACACGATCTACCACTTTAGAAGGGTTTTTTTTTTTATGCCCATCGATATTACGCCAATTTAAATGAAAGGTAGCAACAACAATAAAACAATTTTCTTCCTGTCAGACTTGATTGGCAGAATTCATCGTACACTTTAATTGGTAGATATTTTAGAAGAATTATGACTTCCCACAAGCCTCTAACATTCTTAATGTGCTGATTCAGGATGACTTTTTTTGTTGTTGCAATACTTTACTGTCGTGTGGTAATATTCCTTTTTCGTTACAGTTACCCTCACAATTATTTACCTGCTTGCGGCCCCTCCCAGTCTGTCTTTGTTTGTCTGTCCATTGGTTTCGTTTTTTTCTGTCAGTCTGTCAGTCTGTCTGTCTAACTATCTGTCTGTCTCTTCCTCTCTCTCTATTTTCCCTCTGTCTGTATTATCTCCTTTCACTACTTGTAATTATGGAATTTGAATACATCCATGGGGAGCCTCTTAGGTAACTTATGTAAAGAATTTAAAAAAAAATCAATAAGTTTTTATTTCTTATATTAGGATATTAAATACTTGAACTAGCCGGCGGCTTATCTAGGAATTGATGGCACAAATTTATAAAACATTGCACGCAAAATGTACATATTGTAACGATTTGATGTATAAAAGCAGATTCGAATGAATAGAGACGAGACCATTACAATGCAAGTTTCTGGAGCTTGTAATGGAAAGGAATGGATCCTGAAACATACAAATAAAATAACTTTAAGTAGATTTGATGAATGATACGAAATTTGAATAGATAAAAAGGAGACCGCTAACATGCAGGTTTTTTTTTTTTTTCCTTAGAGGAGTTTGTAATCGCACATGTTTTCAGTTCCCAATATGACCTTCAGAAAACTATAACAAAAAATATATTCCGTAACTCTGCAGATTTTTTTTCTATTAAAGAATTGTAAGGAATCTGATTTACGAGTCAAAAGGTTTTGTTGTTGTTGTCGCTCTTGTAAAAACCGTATAGCGTTTTGGGGGAAAAACATGAATAAATGTATTTAAAATGAGGCATTCTTGGGGATGGAGGAATCAGAAAGAAAATCAGGAAAGAAAGAATCATACACGAACGTTAAAAGACAGCCACTGCAAAGAAAACGAAAAGAGTTGTGTTTCTGTTATGGAATTTATGAAGTTTGCGGGAACGATATCATCATGAAACTGGTACGAATCATTCCCTGCTGGGCATCTCATTCGTCAATTAATGTGTAAAGTTGCTTTGATTGTGAGACACAAAGTCATAATCATCATGGTACAATGTTGCCGTCAGAGTAAATTATGGATAAGAAAGATTATAATCGATATGAAAGCGCACTGCAAACGTCTCGCTTGAAAGTTTATATAATGTGACGACGCCTAAAACACGACAAGAAAGCTATGACGCCACGCGACACCGTCCTTTCCGCAGGCGCTTGCCACGCGAAAAGGCAGAACCCTGCCAACACGGGGCACTTCGAGGTTGGAAGTTGGCGTCGTATAACTTTTTATGAAATAGATCATATCAATCGAAACCATTACTGACGCCTGTTTGATACAGAATAACCATGCACCATCCATACATACATCTAATAATTCATGTTATCCGCAGAATCGAATGAAACCTTGAAAGTTTGATGTGGACATGATTTCATGTCATCTTATGCTCCTCCGTAGGCTACATTTTGTTCATGAAATGTTTATGAGGTCAACATTCAATCGATTATTGTTCCATTACATTTGCGAATGGTCTTTGCCAGCTTAATAGCGCAACCTGCTTTAACCTTATCAGTTTGAACTATGGAAAGCGGACAGGCACCAGCAGAGAATAAAGTCTGGGTGTTTGATTTTGGTATATTGGTATATTGGCATATTGGTATATTGGTATATTGTGTTGTTATTTGGCTTTTTTTAGTGATCCACGTGCTACAAGCTCTGCTTTTTAGTGGAACACTCTTTTCTATCATCATAGAATTATTTACTTTTTTTTGTCTTGTTATAATGACAAAGTGTGCATTGTACCTTTTTTGTCGTTACAATATCATTCATGCATATGATATTTTGCATTATGTTAATGATTTTGTCCATCCTAATTGTTTAAAAGTCGAATTGATAAATGTCTCACCTTGTATTATGCATTTCATTTTACTGATGGAAAATGAAGTAACTGAATTGAATTGAGTTTTGATTAGAAATACAGTTATATGACAGAAATATTACAGATAAGACTTTGTATACATCAACAGAATCCTGCACATGACTTCTGCACATGTGCTACAGCAAACGATGTCTATTTCTTGCTCTCATGTATCAGCCACCATGAATCATAGCCAAATGAACTTTAAGTTTCTTTAAATGAAAATTGAACTCGTATGCATTTAAGACCGTCACGCCCTGTGGAGTAAGTCCCTATTCTTCTTTTAAGCCTTGATGTTTCTAAGTTCCGGAGTAAGGAGTATCAAACAGTACTTCAAGTATGTCATAATATCTGCCATCAGAATGAGTGAAAGCTCTCGTCTGATTGAATTCCTCTAGATTTTCCCACTCTTGTTGTTTCTCGCCGTCGGCTACGGTCCTGTAGCGACATGGCAAGTTAAAAGTCAATGATCCAACCTCTCTTCACCTCCCTACGTGCAGCCCCTCAAAATACCCGGATGAAATGTCAAACGCTTGCTCGATATTGCCTGATTAGATATTCCAGCTGTTCTGTATGAAACAGCATCATCGTAGATCATGCTCTTCTTTCATCATAATGATTCCTTCAACCCGCATCTGCCCTCTCTGTCGTTTGAAATTGATCATGTGACTGTCCTTTCTTGCCCCAGGGGACCCAAAGAACATTCTCTTCAAAGAGGGAAGAAATAATACAAAATTAACGAAGTATGCATTCCCTTCTGAACGGCATATTCCAGAGTTTTTTTCTTTTTTTTTACGTCTGTCATTCTTCTCTCCAGGATCCATTTTGTTATAAGATTTATCATGATTTCTTGCGTCGTCGCAAGTGTAGCACCTATTGGGGTAGATATTGGGCAGAATGCATAAAACAAGCAATTGCTTGTAAGCAATTGCTTCAAGCAAAAGCACAAGCATACCTGCTCGTCTAGTAAAAGGTGTAGCTCAAGCAATTGCTTAAATACATATGCATAATTTATTGCTTGTGCACATACCTTTTGCTTGCATTCAGCAAGCCGAATTGCTTAGGGTTCGAACAATAGCGTCACGCCTGTGCGAACACAAGAACAAAGGCGAGTGTGGCAGCATGCATTTGAAAGGGCATGTGTGTGCGGAAACATTTCCTGACATAGCAGAAGAGCTATGAAATGACACTCATAAATGCACACACAGACGCACACACACACAACTATACACACACTCGTATTACTGGCTGATTCCCACCACTGCTTACAATAGCCCGCATCTGCCAGATCGCACGTGGAGAGACGTCTCCTTGCTCTCCACCGAAGTGAGACATCCTACCTGTTTTTCATCAAATTTTGCGTGCTAACCACTGGACATTCCCGTTGTTGAAATGGAAAATTTCTTACTCTACTTAAGAGTAATTTCTTGTAGATTTATACCACTCCTTCACAATTGTTGTCTTTCTTCCATGAATATGAAAATGATACTTAAAAGGGAACGTCCCAGATAAGCAAAAGCTCAAGCGCATTTTGCAGAGCTTGGAAAATCGTAAGCAATTGCTAGCAAGAACTAGCAAAAGGTATGTTTTATGCATACGTTTTTAAGCAAATGCTTGGTCTCTAGGCAATTGCTTGCGGACAGCAAGCAATTGATTGGGCCGGATGCATAAACGCTAGCAATTGCTTGTGCTAGCCTTTTACTCGAATCCGTATGCATAAAAACAAGCAATTGCTTGCGAGCAGAAGCTCTTGCTAGCAAGTACAAGCAATTGCTTGCTGTCCGCAAGCAATTGCTTAGAAACCAAGCATTTGCTTAAAAACGTATGCATAAAACATACCTTTTGCTAGTTCTTGCTAGCAATTGCTTACGATTTTCCAAGCTCTGCAAAATGAGCTTGAGCTTTTGCTTATCTGGGACGTTCCCTTTTAAGTATCATTTTCATATTCATGGAAGAAAGACAACAATTGTGAAGGAGTGGTATAAATCTACAAGAAATTACTCTTAAGTAGAGTAAGAAATTTTCCATTTCAACAACGGGAATGTCCAGTGGTTAGCACGCAAAATTTGATGAAAAACAGGTAGGATGTCTCACTTCGGTGGAGAGCAAGGAGACGTCTCTCCACGTGCGATCTGGCAGATGCGGGCTATTGTAAGCAGTGGTGGGAATCAGCCAGTAATACGAATGTGTGTATAGTTGTGTGTGTGTGCGTCTGTGTGTGCGGCTGTGTGTGCATTTATGAGTGTCATTTCATAGCTCTTCTGCTATGTCAGGAAATGTTTCCGCACACACATGCCCTTTCAAATGCATGCTGCCACACTCGCCTTTGTTCTTGTGTTCGCACAAGCGTGACGCTATTGTTCGAACCCTAAGCAATTGCTTGCTGAATGCAAGCAAAAGGTATGTGCACAAGCAAAAGATTATGCATATGTATTTAAGCAATTGCTTGAGCTACACCTTTTACTAGACGAGCTTGTGCTTTTGCTTGAAGCAATTGCTTACAAGCAATTGCTTGTTTTATGCATTCGGCCCATTGTACTTGCTAGCAAGAGCTTCTGCTCGCAAGCAATTGCTTGTTTTTGTGCATACGGATTCGAGTAAAAGGCTAGCACAAGCAATTGCTAGCGTTTATGCATCCGGTCCATTATTGGCAAGTACAATACCTGCAGGGAGGTGAGTCTCACCTCCCTGATTAAAGTTACTCTATCCCATTCTAAAGTTTCTTTATCAAAATGCAGTATTACCAGATGACTAACGACTAAAGTGTGGGTTGTGATTTTGGCTGTAAATCAGAGATCGAAAGTATTGTCGGTGACTTCTCATTTTAAAAGATAATGGTATATCAGGAATAAACTGTCTCTACATAAACGTTCGTGTTTGTTTGCATGTTTGCCCAAACTCTCTTTGGTAAGAACCAATGATAACATAATCCGTTATCTGAGAGACTTCTTCTTAGAGACTAACTCTGTTTGATCTAGGCAAAAAAGGGGAAAAATACAAAACACTACCCTCGGAAGTAGTTATCCACTTGTCTGCTAAAGTGAACATGGTCGTAGTTCCTTGGGTGTTTGTGAGGTGTAACTCGGGTGGAACTGATTACATACCTCGTTAATCATGACCTTGAAAAATTAATGTGGACTTGAACATGCATGCTGCGGGATACGAAGCTGATATAGTCACGTGCGACAGACTACACCAATATTAATGGGCACCAAATATATACCGTACATGATAACGGGTCGTTACCACCCCATTACAATGTGGTCATCACACTGGTAACATTGATATGTCCCCGTTGCTTGTTTCTGTGTTTCATCTTCTCAACCTGGGCTGGTAAAGTGCGAGAGGAATGGTAGAGCTGGTGTCAAACATTATAATAATTCACGTTCATGCCTGAGCAAAGGGCAGGGGTTTTGAGCAACAGTCATTACAGTGTCGTAGTCATGTTCTGACATACCAAACGCAGAACATCTTTTCTTGAGTGTCCACGATGCTGTCCACAACTCTGCATTAATTGATGTGTCCCGCGGTGGCTATATTTTCCTCGTAATACCTGGTTATGAACTATCGCTTTTTTTGTTTCCTCCATACACAGAAATGACGTGGATAGCCAGCGACGTTTGGGCGACTTCCACCATGATTTCAAGCCAGAATTACACTATCCTTGGCAATGTTCTGGGCGTTGTTCTCCAGACGCACGAAATACCTGGGTACGTGAACTACTTGTCAACACTCAACCCAACCAACCCGAAGTTTGAGAACGACACATGGCTGAGAGAGATCTGGGAAACCAATTTCAATTGCGACCTCTCCGACGAGAACAAGACAGCTGCAAAGTTGTGCGCGTCTCACGAGCTCATGGACCTGGAGAGTGTGCGAGGATACTCGAGATCGTTTAGTCTCTATAATGTATACTTAGCCGTGTATGCTGCTGCCTACACCCTGCGCAGCGTCGAAAGGTGCCGAGAGCCCGGGGGACTTCTGGCGGACGGAATGTGTCCCGATCCGCATAACCTGGAATCTTGGCAGCTCATCAATTACCTGAAGGCAGTCAACTTTACCAAGCACGCGGGATCAAAGGACACGTTGCCTTATCACACGTTCAACGAAAATGGCGAAATGGCGGCCAATTTTTGTATTATTCATTGGAAGCGCGAGGCAGCAGCGTCTGGAGGTGTGACGGCGTCGGATAACGTTACAACGGCGGCGACCTCCGCCGAGCGACCCATCAGGTTTACCGAAATCGGACGATTCGATGTGTACCCGAACGGAGAGGGCGTCCTCAGCATTGACACGACACAAATCGATTGGCACCAGGACATTAACAAGGGACAGGTAGGTAATGCACGCTACTATCAGGACTGTGTCTGTGTTTGTTGAACGTGACATTTTACTGACCGAGAAACAAAAAGAGGATTGAATTTTGCAGGGATTTGAAAAGTAGGTTTTTATGAAGACAAAACAATGCAAATTTGGCATTTTTGTGGGAGAATGAGAGAGTCTGACAGGCTGACGGGTAACGTTAAAATTGATGCAAAGCGCCTTATATATACACATACATTACATAGATACTAATTACATATCATATTTTTATGTAAACATTTCAACTGAGACAGAATTAAGTGTGAGAGGACAAAAGAAAAGAAAGAAGAAGAAACTAGCTCTAACATAATCTGCTGGAAAGGAACTTTGTCAGCACTACGTGTGCCAACTTCTTAAAGCAACGTATACGTAGTCCCTCTGTTCTTGTATATTCTTCCTCTGTCATCGAAGGTAACCAAACAAGCAAGATGCATGAGTGTGTATGTGGGTCGGGAGGGGGGGGGGGGTATGAAATGAGAACATAAAGTCGGCCGCAAACGAGTAACAATGTGCCTTAAATCATTACTTTAATTACTCTACCAGCCGCGTATTTTGGCTCCCATGACCTTATAGGATAAGTTTATTATGCGCAGACAATTAAAGTGCGCTTCTGTGCTTGTTGGCTCCCTGTGTTTTTTGCCCTTCTCCTCCACAACAAGACAGCGTAATGTCTTAATGACAGGGTTGATGGACGGCCCTGGTAATCGAACTCAGACGAGCTGTAAATTGTCGTCGTCGGGTGCGCCCTACAAACGTGCCGATATGTTATGCATGGACAGAGACGCGGGCGTTGTGCAAATGACCACACATAAAAGATTGCCGATAATCGTAATGATGTTCTATAAGGGTCTCTTTCGCCAGAGTCCTTTCAGGTTACCGACGGTCAGCGACGGTAAATGAGTCAGCTACTCCTGAATAGGCGCTGTATCACAAGAACTCAATAATCACCCTTTTCAGCGGCGTCTTGTTCCTGACAAGGAAGAAAAAAAAAAGAAGATCAAATTCTCCTTTTGTTTTACTCCAATATTGTCATTTGTGTGTTTGTGTGTGTGTTTGTGTGTGTATATACAGTTTCGAAGAGAAGATAACGAGAATAAAATGTGTTACTCAGGTCCTTGCAATCTTGAAATGTTGCTATGATTGTTGTATCAGAAGAAGCGACGATGCGTTGGATTAGCACCCCCTCCTCTTTAAAACATGACAACAAATATTCAGAGATTTCTGCCTACTAAAACCAGCACAAATTTCCATGTTTCAATTACCATTCCTTTAATCTCTCTAGGTTATGTAATCTTTTTTAATATTTGCATTAATTTTCTGTGTCGTAAGCTACCGACATTTTTTTTTTAAGTCAAAATAATGTAAGGTAACACTATCAGTAATGTATAGCATTTTTTGTAGGCCCATTAAATATCATCATGACACTTACATGATGTCTCAGACAGTATCGCACCTGCAGAATATTGCCCCCTGGCCTGATTCAATATATTGACCCATTATTCCATATAGGTCGCTGATATAGTTCAGTGGCCCAGAAAGAGCGATACACCGTCCATTGGCGGGAAACTCTACAACCCCCTCCCTCTCCCCCCCCCCCCTTCCCTTATCTTTCCTGACCGAGAGACAACAGAAACAACAACAACAACCACTCATAGCAAAGCACAAGACAACAAGAGACTCCTTAGTCGCCATTTAGAGCGGTCCGGGCCAATTTGGTAATGTAGAGCGAGCTGGCTTGTCGAACTGAGAGATTCCCTCCTCTATCTTCATCCGTCATCCACGTGTGGAGATCTTGTTGGATGGGCTGAAGGTAGTCGCCGCCGGCTAGTAAGGCTCTATTGCGCTTTTGAGGAGGCAAAAACAAAAAGACAAAAGAATCCTACAGAAATCGATCTTCGAAATGCCGTTTCACAATAACATACATTTTGCAATTTATTCATTTAATACATTTCGATAAATTTTCCTTGTACTCTGGAGCTAGTGCATTTCATTACATTTTTTTTTCCTCACTTGGAAATTATATTAAAAAATGAATGTGTTTCTTGCCGGTGGTTGCTTTCAGCCATTTTTTTTTTCTGGTAGAGAATTAATTTTGTTGTCTTCGAGATTAAATTGTCACCAGAAAGAAAAATATACGGAAAAGTAATAAAAGCTCTTCTTTAAATTGTTACCCACAACAACAGACAACCTAGCGAGTCGGTCAAATTGATTGGTGTTTACATTATCTGCGAGGTTATATTCATAACTTTGAAGTGATGACTTACCTGACACAAAGAAGTAAAATTCATAACAAGACATCTGTTTTGACTCTTCTGGAAACTGTTTTTCCAAACTTTTTAGCCCTTCATGGACTATTTTATTATCTCCATGTCAACATAATACAAACTCAAAACATTCAACCATAACCTCCTTTTTTTTCAACATTTCTCTCGTAAACATTTACACAAACAAATGTTGGAGTGACTGCCACTTTAAACTGAACTTGTTGAGAGTACGCGATACAGAATAGATATATCTCTCATCTGCATAATATTCAGTAATTTTTTTCTTCATATTTTTTTTTTCTTCATGATTTTTCTTTCTTCATTTTTCATCTGGAAACTGTTGATTAGGAAAGGGAAAAAAGTTTGTTGCATAGTCTTTGGTCATGAAATTCGAGAAGTGATTTGTACCAGAATGAACCAGAATGAACCAGAAACCAAATCAAGCCACAAAAGATGTAATGAACTTCTCATCCTAATTTCATGTTTATTGAATATCATGGGATTAACGTAGTAATCCAAAATGCTTTTTGAAACATCATAATTTATGCTATTATTCCAGCAAATGTGATTATCGGTATTTTTTCTTAGTAAGAGGAAAGTGCTCAATTACATAAATGCAACAACAGTAGAAGAACACATCATTGAAAGTTTGAAGAAAAAAGGAGGATCCAACCAAAAGTTATAAATTGTTAAAATTTCCGTGTTGACATTGTTGGATGAGAAGACTATTCCCTCGACTATTCCCTCGACTCCTTACTGACATACGTTATGTGTAATAACCACCTGCTTTCTGAAAAAGAGAAGTGATCTTTTACTATGCCAGAAAAGTGAAAATATGCTGAATTTTCTTCATAGTTTCTCTATAACTGTCTCCCATATTTTTAGTCTTCTGATCCAGCAATGGCAGCACCGGAATTTAAACTGTCAACTTTTTAACGGATTATCCGATTTTCTTCAAACATTCACTGATGTGGTCTACTGATATTGCTGCATTCCCTCCTCAATTCACATCATATTTGGGTTTCATTCTCCTTTCAATTCAATGTTAATTCAAACAAAATTTATCTTCGCTATCACATTTTTGTTGCCCATGTAGTTCAAAGAAAACAAAAAAAAATAACTATTTGTTCAAAACAGTAGCTTTTCAAGAAAACCCGATAGCATGACTTCTTAATATGCATATTCTCCCTTTGCCCCATGTTCGTATCATTCATAGTGGTACTATATGTACTTTAGTTTACTTTAGTGTACTTGAAAAAGAGAAAAAGAAAAAAATGCAATCGCGAGGAAATAAACTTGGCCAGAACATCTTACTAAAAAAAAAAGCAACGCGATTGGATTATTCATATTTATTCAATCTCAAAATGTCTTATACCTAAAACAGGGCTCGATAGTACCATTTTTTTTTTCTGGTGGCCCATTCGGGTCGCCCGCTAATATTTTCAATCTAAAACTTTGGTGCCCTCCCCCCCCCCCAAAAAAAAAAAAAACACAAACAAACAAACAAACAAATACACGAATTGAGCCAAATAAAGCATAACAATTTATTTTGAACTTTAGTTATCCGATCGGGCCACAATAAGATAACCTTTTTGGAAATTCGGTGGCTCGACGTCAAATTTTAGTGGCCTCGGGCCACCGGGCCACCGCTAATGTTGAGCCCCGTCCAAAGATGGACCTCCCAGGTGAAATTATGTTCTGCGCCGTTTCACGGTTACAAATTATTAATCATTCCATTTTCGTCGTGCCGGGAGACAATTGAATTTCTTAGGCCTGTGATGCGTGCATATCCATTACCGTACTTCCCATCATTTTTCAACCCGCGGTCTACTTTGGCTCTTAAAAATTTTCCTGAGGCCCACTGAGGTTAGATCAAATACCAATCTGTTTTCTTTTTATTTCTGACCGACATTGCAGTCCACATGAGAGCTTCGCAACCCACCGGTTGAGAAGCATGGCATTAAAAGGCAAAGCTGCTATGAAAAAAAAAAGGGGGGGGGGAGAAAAACAGTACTTGATGAGAAACAAATCACGGTAGCAAGAAACAAGAGGAAAATATCAACCTGAATGCATGTTCTTTTGTGGTCATTAAAAAAGCAAAAACAACAACAAAACAGACAAACAAGCGAGAACAGAAACAGACACCAGGAAATGTACACACAACCATCCATGATTTCCCAAGATGATCAGTTGACCACGGATTGGATTGAGATGATAAGCGTCTCGTGGAAGCAATCGGTCGTCCTTACGTGCATGATTTGCTCAATCATGCGTGTGTGAGACAAAAATATCATATAGTCTGACTGTGAGAGAGAGAAAGAGAGAGAGATAGAGAGTAAGGCAGGGAGTGAGAGAGGGAGGGAGAGAGAGGGAAAGTAAACATCTGTGCATGCAGGTGTATAATGTCTGCATCCATGATTACCTGCTGTTGCTGTGTTTAATGGAAGTGTCGCGATTAACTTCACGTTTTCCAGGTTATTATTTTCTGGTCTGATAAATCGATATTCGTCTCTCTCTCTCTCTCTCTCTCTCTCTTTCATTTTCTTTCTCTCAGACTTTTAAGGCGCGGTCAGACTGGCAAAAGATCGCGAAGTTTAAGGTCGCGATCTTTAAGATCTCGAAGTTTTGCCAGTGTGACCGCAAACTTCCTGCGAAACTTCCCGCGAAACTTCCCGATCTGTTTGCGGGCGGTGCCTCCAAAGCGCGAGGCCATTGTCGTGTACAGATGGGCATTGTTACGTCACAATCACTAGCCACGGACGGCGCACTCTTGCTTGCGCGCGTACCAATGGCCCAAACTGCGCGTACCAATGGCCCAAACTTCGCGATCTTAAACTTTAGTGGGGCAGATAACGTGTGAAAAAAAAATGCTCACATCCGGCGGAAAATATGAAATTTTGCATACAGGGGTATTTTGAGGTGCTGATTTCAAAAATTGCCGGATCCAAGAGGTCTGACAACGGGGTCGGCCGCCATTTTGAATTCCATCATAGCCGCCGTGAAAGATCCCTATCTTCAGTTCTGAATAAAATAGGCAATTAAAAATTTGATACATAAAAACATGGTGATATGACCACTTCAATAACAGACTTATTTGATATGTCTGATTAGCTGCACGGCAGCCAATTTGAATTTTCCTACAAAGTTGCCATGTTGCCGGATGTGAGCATCTCGACCATTTTTTGTTACATATCTGCCCTACTACTTCGCGATCTTTTGCCAGTCTGACCGCGCCTTTTTGGACACATGGTTCTGTTTGTTTATTTGTTTGTTTTTATTTGGTTCGCTTTGTTTTTATTCCAGAGGTGTGTGTGTATGTGTGCATGTACTTGAACATGTGCGAATGCGCACTAATTATATTCATGCATGGACATTAAATTTTGTCTATCACAATGGTAATAACCGTTTGTATAATGGGTAATTCACGAAGAAACAATTTAATAACCGTGAATTGCCTATCCGGCTCCGACAAAGTTACATCTAATCAAGATGTGAAGTGGTTGGTGTCCTTGTTGTTCCGAAGATTTTGTCCATGAGTCACTGTGAGAACACGTCATTTGCCATGTTCGAGAATAAGGCTGCAAAACTGAGGAAAATAGAACAAATAAATACTTGAAGTAATTTCATTTTTGTGCAGTTCTGGTGAGAATGTAGCATTGTGTCTTGTGTATACATGTGATACATGGTGCTGCTGAAACGCAAATGATTAAAAAAAAAAAAACATAACAGAACGCTGTGCGTAATAAAAAATGGGCGGCATGTTGTTAGTAAACGACAAGGTTCCGACTTACATCTAATCAAGATGTGAAGTGGTTGGTGTCTTTGTTGTTCCGAAGATTTTGTCCATGAGTCACTGTGAGAACACGTCATTTGCCAAATAAATACTTGAAGTAATTTCATTTTTGTGCAGTTCTGGTGAGAATGTAGCATTGTGTCTTGTGTATACACGTGATACATGGTGCTGCTGAAACGCAAATGATTAAAAAAAAACATAACAGAACACTGTGCGTTATCAAAAATGGGCGGCATGTTGTTTAGTATGTGGAATACTCTTTTTCGTTACGTACTCTGCTGGTTTGCTTTTTTCGTGACATGCATTTTGATTGAAATGAACAAGTAGGTTTATGAAGCATAGAGTATGTCTCCACTATGCTTTTGGGATATCATTGTTTTTCTTTGATATTTTTTCTTCCTTAGATCATTGCGATGAGAAATGGAGGTAATGGTTTAAAAGCAAACATTTCTGCGTAGTTTGGAGGCGCAGATGTGAAAGGCAAGGCGAAAAGAAGGAAACTATTGTATTGATCTTTTCTGTTCCCCGCATCATTTCGCAGCTCGGTGTTTGTTTGATTTGTATGCGGAATTCTGCTTCTTAGTCATTCCTGTCAATTTCTTTAATGTGTGCCGACTGGCCTTTTAGGGAAAATCATTGAAACGAGGCAAACGCTGTGTCTTTTTTTTTTCTTCAAAAAGGCAAAAGCGCCCCCTTTCAAATTCATTTAATGCTGATAGCTTAATGGACTAGTGAGGTGGAATACTTTACCAACGTGCCAAGACAACGCGTTTCTGTCTCACTCCGATGCTTAACCAGTTGATGGGTATTTATGTCTAGTTGGTAAGTCGGTTTGTATGCTCAAGAACCCAGGGTGACTGATATTCATGGTGTTAGGATGACAAACTCTGATTGAATAAATCTTGTTTTGGCCATGCAGACGGAAAAAACCTGATGCATGTCATCACCTTTACCGCAATGTACCAGTTACTATTGAAAAGTAATAACACCATTACAATCACGTCGACATAATGTTCAGGTTCCATTATGAGCAAGGTTTCGCAAAAACATACAGCAGCTTCACGAGAAAAACAACGACGACAACAACAAAAACAAACAAGCACAACAACCGTTAAATGAAAATGGCGGGTAATTTTGAGCAGGACCAGTATTAAGAACTTTTTTGTTGCTTTCCACAAATAACATACACGAGACAATGTACCGGTGGGTTCTGTATAACGATTGTCCTTGTTTTGACTGGAACCCGATTTGATAATGTCCACATTCGTGATTTTCGTCTTTAGACTCCCTAATCACTATAAAAACACCACCACAACAAAAAGAATACAACAGCCCAAACAATTGTTAACATATAACTAATGTTCTGCTAAGCTCTGTAAGACTGCAGTTGAAATGTCAAGAAAAAGCTAATGGCTCATACTCCTGTGCCGGTGTAAGTAGGCAGGCTGTGAGTTACATGATTTGCGACAGCACATTAATTTCACCTGCACTTAAGACCACTTTCATGGTTGGTCGTTAGTAAACTTCAAACACTGCTCTGGCCCGGCTTCGTCCATTCATTTAATGTCCCGATGTGACTCATCTGTGGAAGCTAGCAAAGAGCTTCGTCCCTAGTTCCCATAAACAAGTCAGGGTAATTGAAATCACAGGAAATGTCTACGATTTAAAAGGCACCCTATGATTTCAGAGACTGCAAACGTAGCTACGCAACCAACTGAAATCTTAAACCTTTAAAAAATGATCTCGACGGAGAGAATAGCTAAAATTCCATAAAAAGGTGACATAAAAATGGTGGTATAAAAACTTTCAAGTAAGTACTTCCGACACTTCTTTGTATCGACTTTTTAAAGTTTTTTGAAGAGGTTGTACTTTCTACGCGATGGGGAGCGATGATGGTAGTTGGAAAAGAAGCAAGGGGCGGACATAAGTAAAGGAAGTGAAAATAAAGTTGAATGAATGTATGAATGAAAAGTATCCCCTCAAACATCATGTCCAACATAATTAGTATTCATTCTCTGCGTCATCTCGCAAGATCCTAATGGATCATCGATGAAGGGTAAAGAGCAAAAAGTTCTATCATAAAGCGCTTAAACGGGGAAAAACAGAAAGAGAGAGAAGTGAAACAAAAGCGCTTGACAGCCTGGCATGACCCGTTCCAGATATGTCGCCAGTGCGCTGTTGTGACGTTGCCACGCGAGAGAAGACGAAATCGTGCCCCATCTCGACCAAGGTTTTAAGCATTTAAGACAAGCTGTCTCTCAATGATGGATGATAGAGCAACGGTGAGATGATGGGAGTCATCCCCAAGCACTATTATCTTCCATATCGAACGTGACTCGTGTGCCATAGGTCCAAAAGAAGATGCCCACCCTCCACACTCGACCTTCCTCTCCCCACCTTCCACAAATCCTCTGTTCTTGCATCGTCCGTGTCGTTGGAGTTCATTGTTATCGAATCTGCGGCAGATGTCGTGAAGTTCGATTGGAGGGGCAACAGAATTATACGTCGCCGTCAACACCACGGTAAAAAAAACAAACAAACAAAAAAAAAACACGCATAGACAAGTCAATGAAATGAACTGATATCTTGCTTCACCCGCTGCACATTTCCTGTGAGGGAAGCTGCTAACCAACATCTCACCATCATTAG
Organism: Diadema setosum; assembly: GCA_033980235.1. NCBI lineage: Eukaryota > Metazoa > Echinodermata > Echinoidea > Diadematoida > Diadematidae > Diadema > Diadema setosum. The sequence continues at coordinate 35,919,964 of CM067060.1, forward strand.
AAGAGATCGAAAGCAGGAGTATTTGAGCAGATTATGAAGGGGGAAAAATACTCGGGTACAAATTCAAAGTTTAGTTAAACTAAAACAGAGGGTTATTACGAACATCAAATTGTATTACCTCTCTATGCCAATAATTGTGATCTAATGGAATTTTTTTTTTAGCTGCACTTCGTAAACAAGAGGACAACTTGATACACATTGTGTGAATTTCTCACGGTGGGCCCTACTAGTTGGTCTTACAAGCATTGGCTTATTGAATTACCAACCCATCTTTAACTCCAGGCTCAATTTCACTACCTCATTTTGCCTCGGCGCATCTTGGAAGAGAACTTCCCTCTGAGAATAGAATATGTCGCTGCGAATATGTTACGGAGCATCTGCTCTTTCAATTTGTCTATCGCCTACCATTTTCCGCGGGAACTCCCCAATCATCCAGCTCTTGAACGATTATCAAGCAATCAGGGTGTTATCACGAAAGAAAAAATGTGGCTACAAGAAATTAAACGGCAAAATGTCGATGGAACGCTTCGGGATTAATGTGAAACATCTTGATAACAATATCGATGGTAATATTGTATCTAATGCATCTAAATGAATACGAAATGTGAAATTGTACACACACACACACACACGCACACACACACACACACACACACACACACACACACTGTCACTTTTTACTGATCCATCTCTTGGACTTGTTTGATAATATTGTTAGGGTTTTTTTTTCAATTTCATTTTATTTAATCCGTTTACTTTTGATCTAAAAGGCAACAGCATAATTATTGCTATTCGCGCTTGATGATTAATGCCTGACACAAAAATCATATCATCGTTGCCTAAAGCTGTGATGCTCACCTAATTCTGTCTCACTCTCTTTTCAATTCAACACCCAACCCTCTGTGCATGCAGGCGCCCGAGGGAGTGTGCCGTGCTCCTTGTCAACCTGGGTTCGTGAAGGTGTCGAGAGAGGGCTCACCACCTTGCTGCTTTGACTGCGAGGCTTGTCCAGTCGGTTCGATTACCAACCAAACAGGTGACTGCATGGACAGCATCCTTTTGATTGCATTTCGTTTCATTTCACTTCATCTCATCTCATTTTATTTTATTTTATTTTATTTTATTTTATTTTATTTCATTTCATTTCATTTCATTTCATTTCTTTCCATTTCATTAATTTCATTTAATTTCTTTTCATTCCATTTAATTTAATTTCTTTTCATCGCATTTCATTTCATTTCATTTTATTTCACTTCGTTCCATTTCATTTGGTACAATTTGGGATAATTATAATTTGACATTGCTTTAGTTATCCGATGTCGAGTTTAGTTTTTATACACAGTGCACTCCTTGGTAATCTCTTAGGATCTGAATTTCTGTTCATGGTTTTAGCGAGAATTTCGTTATAACCGCGTACGTTATAACTCGAGTGCACTGTATCATATTTTTCTACACAAGGTAATGGGTGAGTTATTGGGTGGTGACATCATCCCGTCATATCATGTGCTTAAGTAGTAGACACCAAAAAAAAAAAAATGTTTCTTTGTTTTCGATTTTGATATTTGCTTGAATAATTACATTAAAATAAGTCAAAACTAACTTCAAGACGCAGTAGGATCTCACCTTATTTGTAAGTGAGTTAATATTGGCATACATCTTTTGATCTGGCCAATACAAATACAATCACATCAATGTTGTTGGAATTCCCTATGGGGAAATGGTTAGGTCGCAAACTTACGTACGTATGGACATGCAAAACAAGACGCATAAGCTTATGTGCGATGTATTATTCCACCTGACTATGTGTAAAGTGCATTAAGGAAAGAAAACCCCTCCATACGTTGACGACACACATCCTACATACAACAATAGCTGACACAAGCGATGCAATTTCGACTCAATACAACATTTCATTTATTTTTTTTTTATTGTGTGCCTTACACTCTCTCTACTAATCACGTCCATCAGCCAGTATAATAGGTATAATCCAATATCTCCATTTTCGGAAAAGGAAAGTTTCTTGCCAATGGTGAAGGCAAATACTGAGACCAAGTGAAGTAAGCCATACGTTTTGCTGTAAAAAAAAAAAAAAAAAGGAAGAAGGATAAAAAAAAAAGTGATCGCGTGGATTAGGTTCCCAAAATCAATAACATTCAGGCAGACGTTGTGTTAATGTACAGCGAATGGCCTAGGGCGGCGTAACCTTATCAATTTGGAAAGAAAAAATGACGTTATTCTCGCCTCTGAAATTATTATTCACTACTTGAATTAATCCCGTCGAATGGAAAGCGTCAGTTGTCAAAACGATACCAAAGGCGAGATGGCAAAAAGGCATGTTTGACTTCTGTGCCAATATTTCTCTAAATATCGTGCTGCGTGGTTGTTTTTAGAACATTATTCTTTGATAAATTGTGACTGATGTGGGCTATTGGGTTGAATAAATTCAACTTGCATGATGCTGCCAAAAGAGAGAGAGAGAAAAAAAAAAAAGAGCAAGAGGGATAGGTTGGGAGGTTGGAGAGGAGACAGGGAGAGGGATAGAAAATAATTACGTGGGGGGGGGGGGGGGAGACAGGGTGGCCCTTATAAGAGTCATGTCTATTAACTTCTTGGGTATTGTCTTTATTTTCTTTATGCCTCATAATCGAATGTCCTCTGTCAATCATAGATTTAAAAAAAAAGAAATTTAAGGAAAAAAAAAAGTGACAAAGAAAGTGAAAAGCTGGATGCCCCTGCAGGTCTGCCCATCCTCTGCAGGCCCTATCATCAATCACGCTATAATCACACGTTCAAGCGATCGGTGTATGGCTGCAGAACACAACAGGTCCATCTGGGGATTTGTTCGTATCTAACTCAATTAACAATGAGTAGGAAAAAGCAGACGAAGAAAACACATTGTCTTCATCGTTCTGTCTGAATCATTTTCTCTCTCTCTCTCCAGTCCAGGCAACTACCCTGTGAAGGATAACGCCGAAATACCCTATAGAGGATAAAACGGGAGAACCGCGCGAGCTCGCCGAACCTGGCTCAGTGCCAAGCGAATCGCCTTCACGTGTAAAGTCTATGGGAACCGACAAAACCGCTTCGACATTCGTGTGTTTAAACACACACGGTATATTTTGCTCCCCGCGGATTGCGCTCCTTTTCCCTCAGAGTGAAGATTATTAGTCTTTCCTTTCATAGACCCTTTTGCAGGATAATCCGCGGGGAGCAAAATTCACACGCTCTCTGTCATAGCACAACATGTTCGAAAATTTTGTCCACTTAGTCTCATTCAATCCGGTCTGAATTTTGTCAGGCTATCGCTACTGAAACAGAGAAAAACGCGCACACACCGCGTGCCTCCGTGCTGTTAGCCCACGTGGAATGGTTATCGTATTGCTCTCTGGCTCGCGTTGCTTGCTTGGTTGCCGCTGTTCGCTGCTGTACGAAGGAAACTCACTCATCTCACATTTGATGTAATGTACATGTAATCACAACTGTAAATTTTGGAAATGAATTATGTAGAATGAAATCGATGCTTACATCTTTATAGTATGAACTTCAGGGGACATTAAAAGATGGTATCAACGCAGTTTATCAGAAAAATCAAATGTGAACTGATCACGTCCCTGCGTCGTTGGGAAAGTGCTGTGACATTGCAAAGGCAGTCTCGCTCGGCAGAGTGTCTGCTTTGGAAAGTTACGTACACATACCAGCCAGGGTTCTTCGGTGGGCTGGGGGAGTGATGTTGTTTTTTTAGTGGGGTTTCCTCGATACCAGTCAGCTGCCACTGAGACCTTACATTAGCATGGTACAGTCTATCCCTGTGCACTAACTAGGCATATTCAATTCTCTTTCCACCTCCCTGAATTATGGAATATACGCTGCCATGACTGCATCGATAACATTTTATGAAGACTAAGATGGCGTTTTGTGTTATATCTACTTGGGACTGTGAGAGAATCATAAAATACAACTGTAGTTCCAGTTGAGGAGATGTGTGATACCATCGTCTTTACAGTTCGGCAAGTGTACCGGCCACGGGCAGGTAGGAGAACGAAATCGAAATTCAGTTGCCAAAACTGGGTTTTGAAATTGCGTTCGATCGTCTATAGAAGATGTTCTTACTCTTATATTATAGATGCGTATAATATACTAATATCCACACTGCAGATGATACAAGATGTGACTATTAAATACAGATTTAATAATTGATACATCATGAAATGATTTGAAAAGAAAAAAAAAATAGTTATACGTTCTTCTCAAGAAGCAAGTCACAACTGTATCTTGATAACATATAAGATACTCGAATTCAACACTTTCTGAATGATGCCAGTTTTCGTTTTGTTTTTGCTTTTGATGTTGTTGACACTCTTGTGTTTGCTGTGGGTGCTTGTGCTTGTGTGCGTACATGAGTGTAGGGGAACTGTGTATTTTGTTTATTTTTTGTGTTTATATCATCCTGCAACGACCTGTACTTAGTGTAGGCCTAGTTTAAATTAGTTTGGATTTGTGCAAATTGTTGCAATCCATCTTAGCGCGAGTTACTTTACAATACTTGGTGTATGTGAAGACTGTGTGTGGTATCTCCCCGGCTGGTATGTGACGCTGCGACTTGTCCGGCCTGCATGTGGGTGTACAGGGCCACCCAGCTCATGGCGAGCGTGCAGCGCTCGCACGAGCCAGCAAAATCCGCAGAATTTCTAGTCATAAATCGGAACGACCGGCAATGAGAATAGAGATAACGATCGCAACGCTTCGTTGAGCCGCTGAATAGCCCTGAGAGGGTATTTCAGGTTTATCCCTCACAGGGTACTTGCTTGGACTGCTCTCTTTTAAGTTTAATCTCGATCTGTCTATTTATCCATCTTTATCAGACTATCAAACTATAATTTTATTTATCTTCATATACCAATCTATCTATCTATCTATCTATCTATCTATCTATCTATCTATCTATCTATCTATCTGTTTATCTATCTATCTATTTATCTGTTTATCTATCTCTATCTTTCTGCCTGTCTGTCTACTCATCTATCTATTACACAATACTTGTTTGGGTTTATCGTGATTCTGACCTATTTCTTTGTCTATATCAATGCATCTGTGTTTCTTGTTGTGCTGTCATGTCAAATTTGGGGGCAACTAAAGAGGTAGTTGATTATAATAATCATTCCAACGATTCTGTTTTGTTTTATTTTGTTTTTTCAACAGGCCGAACGCTGTGTAACCAGTGCCCCGAGGGTACGTGGTCCAACGAGAACAGGACTGAATGCATCCCGAAGATGACGGACGTCCTAGTGTGGCAGAACCCCGTGGCAATCGTCTGTCTCGTGCTGTGCGGTATCGGTGTCGTCTGCACGCTGGTATCCCTTGGAGTGTTCATTCATCACCATGACACCGCAGTGGTTCGCGCCTCCAATCGACCGCTCAGCTACTGCCTCCTCTGCCTGCTCATGCTCGGCTTCGTCGAGCCCGTCCTCTACGTCGGCATGCCGACCAACTGGTCGTGCAACTTCAGGATCGCTCTCCACAGCGTCCTGAACGCAGCCATTCTCGCGCTGTTTCTCGTCAAGACGAGGCGGATCCTGGCTGTTTTCGACACCTCGTCATGGCGGAACGCCTCCATCATCAAACGCGTACTGCGCAACACGTCCGCGCAGGTCGTATTCTTCATCTTTCTCTGGATCATCCAGGGTGCCATGGTAACGGCCTATCTTTCGCTGGCGCCCTCTGAAGTGCGCTTCGAGTACAATCTATCAACCACCAAGATCTATATCGTCTGTGAGAGTAATCTGTACTGCTTTATCGTGATGTACAGCTACATCGCACTTATAGCAATTGTCTGCTTTGTACTGTCATTCAGGGCCAGGAAAATCCCAGAAAATTTCCACGAGACTCGCTACATCACCGTCACAATGCTCTTTTACATTGTCATTTGGATCGTATCCCTGCCCCTGTATTTCTCCGTGAACGGAAGTCTCCAGTCGTTGCTTCAAATGATCACCACGTGGTTATCGAACGCCATGATACTGGGGTTCATGTTCGTTCCAAAGTGCTACATCATATTGCAGAAGCCCGAGGATAACACGGCCTCGGCCGTGCGGAGAAAAGCTTCGCAGTTTCCCGTGGGAGAGTTCCAGAGCACCCTGGCCTCAAACAATGACGTCACTCACTACAAGACTCGTTCGAGGACGGTTACAACCGCACATTAGCCGAAGCCTGGACATCAAAGTTATCATCACACTCTAGTAGCAATCATGACGATGTCTTACCGTTTTCATCTCTAATAAAATGTGTGCACTTACTCTAAAGATGTTAAGCCAATGGTGTGGTAGCGATTATAATGTATTCACTAAAGCTTCGTGTGCACCATTTAACTGCGCTTCAATGTTTCAGCATTCCAACACGGCATCATGCATATTTAATATTAAGGCGAAGAGTTTGTAGTGTGATCTTTTTGTTCTCTGTATCTCAGAATGTCAAGATGAACGCTACTTATTCTAGGGTTTAAATAACTAAAAAAATGACCAGTTGATTGTCTTTGCTCTCTTGACAAATTGATGCCGAATGAGCGAAAGGATATTGACAGGAAATGTTTAGGTATGACGGTAGGTTATACTATTTTTACGGGACAAATTCACTTGACTCTTGACATGCTTGAAATAAACCGCGACTCTATTGATTTATGCCTGCACCCACACCATTATGATATCAAGTATCACATGCCACGTACTTCACCAGTGTTTTGGGTTAAACGTATTCAGCGAGCGGTTGTTGTTGGTTTTTTTTTTCTCCAAGGTTATTGCTATTTTGGTTGCCACAACAATCCAGATCATGTTTAACGATGTTTGGATTTTTTTTTTTTAGCAATCAACAATAATCAAGGACATTTTCAGCACTTTCAACACATTGATTTTAGCGATCAAATAAACTTTAGCACTGTTATCCTACATACGAGTAACAGTTTTGAAACAATGTTGCCATCAAATCCCTCATGAAATCGATATTGATCTATTACTTGACAGATCATGATCATTTAAAGATGACGACTGTACTATGCACTACGACAACATCGATGACGACGACATTGACTGAGAACGACGCATACACTAACAAGGATATCATCATCAACAACAGCAACAAAAGCAACATCAAAAGTACGAAAAAACAACAACATATTAAACATTTCGTATGTTTAGAGACAATGTGTCCCATAATCTGACTGATGGATCGAGGCACATAGATGAATCAAATTGCCAATGTTATGCCCAAACTATCTAAATGAGATGAAAAAATTCCGGATGTTTTTGCGCTTCAACTGCAATTCGTTTGCCACTCGAACTTTTCTGTGGCAATGCTTGACGTACCCGAAAGTCAAAATTGGACTCTGAATCGAATGATGAAAATGATATTGGTAGACCATGGCCATGTTGGACTTTGAAATGACAATAATCGACGGGACTTACACAAAATGAGACATATCAAACGGACTGTTCATGTTTTCATGTTTTTATGTGCGCATATTTTTACGTGTTTCCTCAACAATAATAAAGAACTCTAAAAATGGTGAATGTTATTTTTCTCCGTTCATTAAAAAATCTCTAAATTATCCAGCTGGATAGTTGCAACACTCTGCACGACTCACAGCATTACTAAATACGTAACATTAATACTTGCAGACCACGTTTGTCAATGTATCGTAAAAGATTAAATGCAGTTTTGACGCTGAACACACTACGTCTAGGTAATTTCTCGACTGCTAGATTTCTGGATTTATTGACTCTTTTACTTTCACTTATTTGTTCACCACGGACTATTATTCTCAGTGACTATTGTTTATTATCATGACAAACGTTAATCTTGTGTACTCTCGTCAGTAAATCAACACAAATATGTATAGATCTATATGTCTATTATCTATAAAGTTATAATTTTGAATTGGACATACAGTGCCTTTTGACCTAGTTACTATAAAGTAGAATAACGATCGTGGTTTTTTTTTTTTTTTTTTTTTTTTTTTTTTTTTGCAACGGCGACCGAACGACTGCAATCGTTATATTCCGAATCAGTGGTGTTATTTCACCGCCATGACCACAGCCGTAATAATGAACTCTGCATTCTGAATATTTGATTGCCTGAAATCAGAATGTATACCTGCGCCTTACTTCCCTCGCTTGGGTCGGGCAAGAATTACTTCTAAAGGTGTATTCGAGTGTTGTTGACCTATTGTATCGAGTATTCAGAGTAGGGGCATCAGTGTGGATCAAAATAACTCTATCAGAGTATGACTGAGTTCTTTGAGATACATATTGATACTCATACCTGCGTAATTTGAAACCCACACCGAAACGATGGATTCACATATTTCGGCGATTTCTTAATCTTTTCTTTTAATCAGTGTAATTAGCTGATGCTATTTCGTTTGGTGATATTTAAACTAAATGATTAGTTTAATTTCATTGCACCCTTAATAAACACAATTTAATGATTGTCGCTTTAATCAGTCATGGTAAATCTGGTGTGACAAACTTTAGCATTATGAACACCAGAATGAATACAGTAAACCGACTAAAAACTGAATTCATAATGACCAAAACCATAGCCATGTATGTACACTTTCATTCACAAATAAATGATACAATATAAATAATAAAAAATAATAAAAAAGGGTAAAATAAGTTTACCCCATCGCAACAACACCAACAGTTAATTAGTTTGTGAGAAGCGAATATTGGCTGTATATAGGGGGAAAAAAGAAAGAATGACGCAGGTGTAAACTTGAATAGCAAGTTAATTGATTATGGGAATACGGGGTAGATCCATCTGTGATTTCTTTTTATATTTCTCTTATTAAGGAAAGGAGGACAATGTTGGGATTTTTTTTTTTTGTTAAACTTTTGGGGCTCACTACATTGCCGACGTGTAATTTCCCCCAGCTGTTTGGCATGAGTCTGTGGGGGCTCAAGTTTTTGGCTCTAGTGCTGGTGAGGCAAGACGTCCTTTTACCGCCAACTTTGCCAAACAAGCCAATCGTATCAAACTTTTGTTCTATGCACACGTATTGTTGTTGTTGTTTTGCTTTTGAATTCACGCTTAAAAGCTAACAGGGTTGCAAGAGTTCTTTCTTTCACAGTGATCTTCTTTCACAGTGATCTTCTTTCACAGTGATCACGTGACATCCGGTGTCCCGTCGACGTAATGGCATGTCCAATATTTAGACATAATGGTCACCGGACCGAATCTATAGGCAATTATAAGCCGTTACAGCAAATACATTATAATTCCTGGTAGTGTTATTCAAATTTATATTTCATAGGCAAATTGCGCAAGTGCAGGTCGAATGATCAATAGAAATTAGAAAAAAAGAAATAAGCTGACATTGGTCCAATATGTAAGAATCTGGGTCGGGATTTCGTAACTATTCGCTTTAACATTTGCACTTAAAGGTCTCCTCAAATATTTTCCCGAAAAGTGTATTGATATACATGTATACGTGTAATGTATTCAAACAATGAAGTCAACTTAGCAAACAGATGACATATCTGTAGTTCAGAGTATGCTTGTATCTGATAAAGAATTCGATAAAACCTATGAGTTTAGATAAGATAAAATGGCCGAAAATGTCTATCACTATGCACTTTCACTATCGACAGCAGATTTTAATGATGAAAAATATATAATGATAAAAAAGAACGAATGAACTAAAAACATAACATAGCTCCATCGCACTACCAGCGCGCTAGTCAAAAATCTATAGGCCTATATGATGGTACAACATGTAATGGCAAAATTAAACGTGCCCATTCTTTTACAGATTTATCGTGAAATCTAGTAGTCATAATGATTATAGTCATTAATTAAAAACTAACTTTCAAAAGGCGATATCTGCATTGCTATAGTTTTATTTACGATTGTTTGTTTTGAGCGATACGAGATCAGCAAACCCAACTTTTTCGATGATGATAGTCAAATTCAGATCATGTTGATTGGCAAAGTTTTCGAACAGCCAAACTCATGTTTCTATATCTATTTTCCGTTTGCATTTTATTTCAACAGAATGCGCAGCATACACATACACTCACATACACACACACACGCACACATTCATAAAATACAAAGCAAACAAATGCAAGGTTTAGGTGTTTCAAGATGTCTGTTCGTTCGTTCTTTCAATGACACATATGTCGACGTTGTTACACGGAATATTTGAATGTAACCTGTTAAGAAATCAAATATTTATCAAATAAAGGTGAAGTTTTTCTCCTTTTTTGCAAGCAATGGCGTAGGTAAAAAATACAAGCGTTTTATTGAACATAAACAGAAATACAAATCAATATAATTTAACATTGTTTGTTCTACGCGTAGATATTCACAACCACGGATTCAAATCATATTGAATCATTCTGTACGGAAATAAATGACCAAGTACAAAGTTCTAAACATAATGCTTATCTCATTTGAGCACTGGCTGATGTGATGTTAAAAAAGAAAGAAAGAAAGAAAAAGACTCGTTTAGAATATCCTGTGTTCAAACGTATCATTTATTGTTAGTAATGCATTACATTTGTATGAGGTATAACGATCGTTTTATAACCTGCTGAGCAAGAAACATTAAAAAGGTTAATTTGGTACGAAAAAGAAAAATGACACCGTATGTTTCTGCAGCATTCGAGAGTGTAATCATTCATAATCTGATGTAAGTGTGGTGTGAAATCAAGCATTATTCGAAAGTGGAGATGGAGTTCGTGTAGAAGATGCTCTAAATAAAAAAATTGTCTGAGATATACATACATATATATATATATATATATATATATATATATATATATATTTATTTATTTATTCATTTATTTATCAAGGAGTGAGAACATCTGTGAAAAGAGATATAATAATCTATGCTGTTAAATTGACTTGTTTGAAAAGATGCACATATTCAAGGCTCTTTGTGTGTACATGCATAAACTGTATGTGTTTCATATGTGGATTGGTATGAAAATGAAATGCATATTTCTGTTCATTCGTCATGTTTTTTTTTTGGGGGGGGGGGGGGGGCTTGGGGAAACACGTCAACACAATGGTATTTAGTGGAGAGAAAGAAAGAGAGGAACTCTACATTCTACATAAACATCCATCGCGAAGAAGGAGCAAAATATAGAATCAGGCAAAATGTTTCGTGGCCAAGACTACGATATTGCAACAACGCAGACTAGGAAAGAAAAACGTATTCGCGTGACGTCACAGGGCATCTATCAACCAGTGATTTCAGAACGGAAGCCAGACTTGCCAGGGTTTCGAAGAGTGCGAGCTATCGTGTCTCGTTTTCATGGCAACCGAAAATTCCCCTCCCCTAATAATTGATATCAATATCATGATCACATAACTATAAATAAATGGAATGGGAAAGAAGGTAGATCAATGACATTTCATAAAATGTCAAAATATTTACAAGATTATCTGACCTAAGCAGCAGTCTTGCTGCGTCTTTGTGTGACTGTTTTCAGTGAGAATGCTAGAGCACATAATGAGGTATACAATAATTGCCATGTATGTCTTCGTTGGTTAGGGTGTGTGTGTGTTGAATGTGTGTGTGTGGTAAATGCTCTATCAACGGTGCTTGTTATACAATTGTACCAGAGACACCGTTGATACAGATGAAAGGTCGTAGGAAATTGACCCAGGACTTCTAAACGTGTTCCCTCCCTGCAACATGACGACGAGTTGCACTGCATTGCAGATATCATTTTGAATTTGCCCTGGATCCAAATTATTATGGAGAGGCGGCATGAAGAGTCCTGCATGTCCACTAGGCCTTATTCCATTGATGATTATACAAACAATAATGATGTAAAGAAACACAAATTATATGAATGAACGCACACACACACACACACACACACACATAGAAACAAAAAATAAACATGGGATGGATTAATCAGTTCGCAAAGCTGCATACTTCCTTTAATCATGCATGACCTTCTCTTTGAAAAAGTTTTAACGGATTTTTAGATGACATAGATTAAGGAAGTTAGATTTAAAGAAAAAAAGTATTTTAAGGGAAAGAAAATAATGATCACGGACGTTTGGAATGTGTAGGCCTACATTTACAGTGGTGAGGAAAGGGATGTAACTGAACGCTTATTCATGACAGCAAACAAAGTCCACCACTCGCGGAAAAGGCCAACCGCAAAAAAAAACAAAAAACAAACAAACAAAAACAAAAACAAAAACAAAACCAAACAAAAAAAGGGGGGTAATTTCATATATTAGGACTTTTCATTGATTCCAGTTAAACATTTCCTAATAAGGAAAAGTGCAAGAACACAGGAATGATATAATCAAAAAATGACAAAGATTAGAATTGAGCTACATTACATTTTACAAGCATAAGATGGAATGATATAATCATTGTTATAAGACATTATACATTACACACAGTACAGGATGAAATAAAATATTTCTGAGGGTTGACTGAATTCATTGTATTCACTTCCCAGCCGTCACGCACATCTCGCATGGACAAAAATTCATAAATTCCACTCGATATAGTCACTAGGATAGAAAAAAAACACTGTGTTCTAAACGAAATTTAAAAACAACAAACTGCAACCACACACACACACAAACACACACACACACACATTCTCTCCACCTCTCTCTCCCTCCCCCCTCCCCCTTCTTCCTTAACTCACGGTTTTGTTGGAGTCGGTGTTAGCTCAATGATTTTATGTCCGCTGCTCTTTAAATCTATTTCTCTTCATGACTAATGGACCTTTCGAATTTCTGTATTTGGAAAGAAAAAGCTTGACGTACATCAGTAGAACCAATCACCATTTCCTTGAAAACACTCAAACAAAGATGACAATAGTGCGTCAACAAGAACAACAACTAACCGAGTTTTGTAGCATGCCGAGGCCACACGCTGGAAATGGAGGGGAAAAGTTTACAATTTATTCATAAAAATCAATATCACGTTTCCAAACCTCATGTGAGTCTATGTCCATTTCCGCATTCTGCATTTCCTGCTGCGAGGGATTTGCAACTTTGGTAACCATAGCAGCAAAGAGCCGACGGTATATACAGTAGATGATAAAATGAAGTACATATGCAGAAGGAGTCTGCATGTGTCGATTTGATTGGAGTAAATAGACTTCTTGTGAAAGGATTTGTTTTTTAAATATAATATGGTGCTTTCTTACCCCTTCTCGCCCCCCCCCCCCCCCCACCAAACGCTCTCTGGGAAAATCACTGGCATATCGGCGGCAGCTTTCGTTTGGAAGCATCAAGGGCGTAGAAGTGGTATTTGTTTCCTTTGAATGCTCTACCAGTGCTTCGAAGCATTTCGACAAAACTATAAGCTTGACATGTTCTTGTTGTAGTTACTTTTAAGTTCTCTTATTTTGTTTTTCCACTAAAAAAAAGTAACATGCGTTGAAATCTGCCTGTATAAAGTATAATAACTGGCATACAGTTACATAATTAGTATGACGACTGTGAATAGAAACGTGGTACCGGCATAGCGATTTAATATTGTTTACATATAATTCAGGCGTTTCAAATCATTGAACGGGAGGATGTCTGAAACTTTCTTCTTTACCGATTTACCATTGGTTTTGGGAGTTAATGTCGTCGAAAACGTGCACACTGGGAGCTGAGAAAGGGATGTGGTATAGGGGAAAATACTTACAAAATGGGGAAAGAAAAGTCCGGAGGTCTATTCAAAAGTAGGAGTGCATCACTGCACTTCCCTGAGGGCTATAGAACGGGTGATGTTCGTTATTCCGAAGTTCCGCTAATCAGAAAACGAAATAAGGTTCGTTTTTCCCAAGGTTCGTTCCGGAACATGCAAATTCCCTATACCTACACTTTCGTTAAACCGAAATTGAAATAGGGTTCATTAATCCGAACATTTTGTGGCATTATTCCCATGGTTTGTTGCTCCAAAGATTCGTTAATCCGAACATTTGTGGCATATTATTCCGAAAGTTTGTTATTCCGAAGGTTCGTTCATCGAAAAAAAAAATTAAGTAAGGTTTGTTATTTCGAAGCTTCGTTATTCCGAAAAAGAAAAGGCGGTGCACAATAACGAACCATCGGAATTCATTTCGTTTTCGAATTAACGAACCTTCGGAATAACGAACTATAGATAATCGGCCAGAATAGCAACTCGCGTACTCTCCGTGCCATCAAAGTACCCCCTCCCCCTATCTTCTTGACTAGAAGTCGTGCAGCAAGAGTTTTATTGAACACCTGCCCCGGTCAAATCATATTTTACATATAATTATACTTGTCATTGCGTTCGTTCTTCGGTTGCATGCATGTCATTGACGACAGTGAAAGAGTTCCTCCTAGCTGAGGGTATCTTAACTATTTCTCCAGACACAATTGAGCCTGGGAATAATTACCGTGCAGTCTAGATATGCTGTCAAATAAGGGAGTTCATGGTTAGCGCATGTCTCATTTGACCCCTACACCATACACTTTGAAATAACATGGACATGTGTTGTGATCAAGAATTCCTTGTTGAAGCATGGCATCTTGTATTAAATCAATGTTGATAAAGTGCATGGAGAGATTTTGCTAAACAGTGTTGATGAATGACCTACACCTGTACGTTCTAATTTAGTCTGAAACACATATATTACATTGTACTGACATAATTCAGATTCTCACAGTTGCTCGAGACTTCTTTACATTTTAAAGTCAGTGGCAAATACACAGACATTCTCATTTGACCTTTGTTTTGCACATGCGCAAATCACAACCGTGAACTCCCTTATTGCAGTTACTCTAGTCGTCAGACAATTCATGAGGTGTCTCTCCACAAAAGGACAGGCGACATCGGACAATTTGGATAATTACATTTCGTTTATTCTTCAACAAATTCACCTCAGAATGTGAAGACTGATGAATTCCGGCAGGTGTTTGAAACGTCTCAAAAATTCTCAAATAGGTTTTCATACATGGTGCATAAGTGTCTGTTCGCAAAAGAGAAGCAGAAATATTGGCACTTGGATGCTTCAATACGGACGAAAGACAGACTGCATCAACTAGAGGAGCCCCTTCCCTTTAGATACAAATAGAGATAGAGAATGGAGATAGGTGGATAGATAAATAGATAGGTAGGTATAGATAGATAGATAGATAGATAGATAGATAGATAGATAGATAGATAGATAAATAGATAGATAGATAGATAGATAGACAGACAGATAGATATAGATAGATAGATAGATGATAGATAGATAGATAGATAGATAGATAGATAGATAGACAGATAGATAGATAGATAGATAGATAGATAGATATAGATAGATAGATAGATAGATAGATAGATAGATAGATAGATATAGATAGATAGATAGATAGATAGATAGATAGATAGATAGATATATAGAGATAGATAGATAGATAGATGCTTGATAGATAGATAGATAGATAGATAGATAGATAGATAGATAAATAGATAGATAGATAGATAGATAGATATGGATAGATAGATATAGATAGATAGATAGATAGATAGATAGATAGATAGATAGATAGATAGATACTGTAGATAGATAGATAGATATAGATAGATAGATAGATAGATAGATAGATAGATAGATAGATAGATAGATAGATAGATAGATAGATACAGTGTAGATAGAGATAGGTAGATAGATAGATAGAGAGGGGGTGGTGGGGCTGGCAAGATGAGGAATACATTGCCACAGGTCACACTGAAATGGATACAAATATCAGTTGTATAGCGCATTGACAAAGAAAGGGCGCGGAAACGACTGAACATCGAAGAAGAGGATTCATAGCCACTTCACAAGTGTCAAACAGTGAGCACGAATCTGATACACTTTTCCTTGTAAATCAGTCTGCTAATTGAGTATGATGGGAACATCTTTTTAGTGCTCTACTTAACGTCCAAGAGGTAGAATCATGTTATAGTACTGAAAAAAAAAAACCAACAACACAGTTACTATAGTACAATCTGTGGTATTCAATATTGTGAAGTGTCTCTGAAAATTGAATCTGCATGATTATACGTCAACAATGGTACGAAATAGAGGAAATACCAGTAATACTTCAACATTTACCAAATATTTTCTATCCGTGCCTTTTATAACTTAGTATAATGACCAGCAAAGCTAACATATTTCATCAGTATCGTGATAATGTTCTAAAAAATTAACAAACTAAAAATATCTCGCACAGATCAGCCCTGAGGAAGGTCAGGACTCCGGTGATAAAGCGTTTGGTTTTAATACTCGGAACATTGGTAAATTACAATTTCGCGAACCATGAAGTCCTTTGTAAAGTAAAATTGATTTAACCTCCCTCTCATATGTAGAAGTAACAATTACAGAGAGAAATTTAAAATGACCGATTACCATTGAGTTGCCGTATACAGTATTTAACAATCTCGGGAGGTCCTCGTTCCTGTATGAAATGAGCGGACATTAGCATTTAATACCTCGGGACGGATTCATTCCCGCAGGGGAAGAGGAGGGGGCACCTCCATTTATACCTGATTAAAGGACACAGCTGTACTTCCCCCTGGATTCACAGTGTACCGACGGTCTAACTTAACGCAACGGTGGCTTGTATAGGAGGACTGTCTACTTGAGGGGATGAGGGAACCGGAGACATAGGGAGTTTATTGCCGTTGATAACGAAATAACTATACTAATTACAAATAACAATAACTATAACAAAGGTTTGTGTAACGACAATAATGATGTGATAATGTCAATCATCATTATTATTATCATCATAATGATAACACGAATTAGTATCTTGATATGCACATAATGATAACATCATATTGGCAAATACACTTACAGGACCGGCAGAGGTTAAGTGTAAGGTCACGAAAGAGAAAAATGAAAACATGCTGTAGTATGTTCCGCTGCCATTATCTTCACAATCTTTGAATTGAATTGAATTGAATTGAATTGAATTGAATTGAATTGAATTGAGCAACAGCAATACTGAATAAAATGTAAAATCGATGATAAAGTTGAGGACTTGTATGATATAAAAAACAATGATAAAAGTAAAGTTGATGTGATAGATATTCACCAATACAGAACTTTGCATCATGCCAACAGAGAAATTGGATTCCCACATGGAGGGGTAATTCCTTTGTTGTTTTCTTAACAAATGAAAATAAGGTAAAATGGTGTGTTATAGATATTCAATGATACAGAAGTCGAGTAGACAGGTTGAAATCAAAAGCAACGTTTGTTTGGACGACTACTCTCCCGTATGACATCAAATTTTGGCAGCCTAAAGAAAAAAGGGTTAGAGTCAAACCATTTAAAAGTGATTGCTGCCGCAAAAACGGATATGAGTAAAGATGTGAAAGGGAGGGGTGATGGAGGGGGTCGCGTTCTGCTCCCCTAGCAACGGCATGGAGTGCACACTGTAAGAGTGACATATCCTGACCCCCTTGAGAATCCTGCTTGTGTGTCTGCTGGAAACAAAATCCGGACACGGTCGTGCGAAGCGGTAGAATTGTCCCCTGCACCCCTGTCATCCGGCGGTTCCGCACTATCCGCGGTTCTGCTGTGTTTGAGAGAGGAACTCGACATGGAAAGGTAAACGGATAAACTCTCCGTGTATGGGAGAGAAGTTAGAGAGTTGTGACCCGGTTTGGGGAAAGTTTGCGCGGACAGAGGCTGATACGAATTTCTCGAGATTCTCAAGTTTCTAGACTAGGCGCGAGTCACCGCATTGAGGTAAGTTTGTAAAGCCGTAGGGTGTAATCATTTCTTTCTATATTTATCTTCTTTTCTTTTTTTGTTGTTGTCGTAAAGAGTGTGAATGATGCCTGTTATACACCTGTTTTATGTCGCCCTGTGCAAGCTCACTGTAGGAGTGTCTGAATTTGCATTGGACAGGTCATCAATTGTTATTGTCCGTCGAAACAAAAAAAAAAAAAAAGAAGAAGATGAAACCAAGCAGATTTTTAATTTTCATGTTCGTGTTTGTCTCTATGAAAATAATGTAATATTCATCGATTTAATATCTATATCATATGTCAAACTATGCTTAGTTTTGTATCTTATGCAATCAAGTGTAGAATGAATATGAACAATCGCATTATACGAGTTTTAGCTTTGTCATTCAAATAATTACACCAAGGTAGAGTGGGATGCAGCATCGGTTTATGCTGTTTGTTTTGATATAAGTGAAATGTTTAAACACGAACCCTTATAATATTCCTGTCATCTGTGTTTTTCAGTCACATTTTCTTCCCTTTTTTCTTTTCTCTGTTTTCATGGTTTTGCTATCACTCTTCTTTGTAGCGATAGTTTACCGAACTAGCAGTGTCCCATTTCAGCAAACATGACTGTATGGTATTAGACAACATTCCCATTTCATAACCGCCATTCCTTCCACTGTACAGTGCATACTATACATTTGGTTGTTTTTTCCTGATTTTAAGTTTAGAATTAAACATTAAAGATCAGAATAAAGGCTAGCTAATCTTTTTTTTTTCTTCAGCAAACAAAACGAATCGATGGATCACCCTATTCGTGCATTTTTTTTTCATTAGTCTGCTCAGAATTTGCATGGTAGAATCCCACAGCAGACGAGGAGTCAGGTACCTTTTTGTTGTTATTATTATCATGAGGACCATGTTTTTGACGCATTAGATAAGAATATACGTAACCGTCCTTCGTGTGGTTAAAAAAAAAAAGTCGAATTGTGAACTATGCTAACATAGCGTGTGCAGGACATGATTGACCCGTAAATGAATCCTGGTAGTAGAACCTAGCGATGACAACAACACACTGTACAGACCAGCTGTCAGACAAAAACAAGTCATGCACGTGACGAGTGCACACATTCCTTTTGAGTGTTAATTATGTTGACTCAACTTTACATTCTTCACCTATACCATTGTCCCACCTGTCTCAAAGACAGCTGGCATGGCTGGCGGAGAAAAAAAAGAATGCATGCTTCTGGCATGTGTCATTTTGTACTCCGTCGTTTGGCACCCGACTGTCGAATTAAAGGGATAGTTGGAGTGACAAAATTCATCGACGATAAATCAAAAGATATACTGAATACTGATCTGTTGTTTTTTTTTTTTTTTTTTTTGCAATCCCGATATATTCGCACAGAGAGATATAACAGTTATACATAATCTGTAGTATCGTGATAGACATCTGTGTTGTCTGTTTCTTGTTGTCGTGTCTTCCCCTCTCTTTTTTGTTTCTTTTTTTTTAAAGAAGAGATAAATGGGGATGATTGTAATGATTAAGCGTAATTAAGCGTAAGCGTAATGATTTTGAAGTACTGTGCAGGACTGAATCCTCTCCAGAGTTAAAAGCAGGTCTCAGTTAGATGTATCATTAACAATAAGATTATTGACATGTAAGCGAAAGTGGACACACAAACGGACGTTTCATTCATTCATCCATTTTTTTTTTTTTTTTTGATAATTACGCATGCTCGTCCTGGATCTCCTCACGAGGTCCTCCTAACGGCAAACTGACAAGAGATGATGTCCATGTTATGGATTAATTGTTCAAAATATTGTTTGCCTTCATGTATTTCTGCTTTAAAGCGGCATGAATTCGACATGGTACCCATTGACTTAGCAGCATTCTGGCTCACGGATTTATCAAGTTATAATTTGCCACAATACTTGAAGAGATGGGTGCACGTCACGAGACCGACACCCACAAGTCATACAGCCCACGAGTCATACAGCTCACAAGTCATACAGCCCATGAGTTATACAGCTCACAAATCACACAGCCCATTAGTTCGACACTAAGCCAGCACGGCCCACGAGACCGACACATTAAGCCCCGTGTTATTATCTGTCGAACTCGTGGGCTGTTTTTGCCTAGTGTCGAACTCATGTGCTTTATTTGCCTAGTGTCGAATAATGGGCTGTATGACTCATGGACCTGTTTTCGATGTCGAACACGTGGACTGTTTTTGCCTAGTGTCGAACTCATGGGCCTTATTTCCCTAGTGTCGAATCATGGGCTGTATGACTCGTGAGCTGTATGACTCATGGACCTGTTTTCAGTGTCGAACTCGTGGGCCGTATCCCACTAGACCGACTCGTGGGTGTCGGTCTAGTGGGATGACCCCGAAGAGGTTACACGAACAGAGACATGATCGTTGCCTAAAGACAGAGAAGCGAGAGCCATGGAACCTTTGATGATGACCTTCGAAAGGTGTGCTAGAATAACAATCGACGTCCTTGAAACGAAGTTTGGAAGTACAATGTATTAATAGACGGAAAGGAAATGAAACTATTGCGGGGAAGGGGTGGGTTAAAAATAACGACCTTTGCAACTCGGATAGCACAACTCAGAGAACATTGTAAGAGATAACGATGTATAAATAAAAGCAGCAACCTTTCATGCGGATACTGTCCAGCAAAGCAGGTAAAGACCGATGAGACAAGGCTAGCTATCTTTGCTTCCAAAGTGCATGCAGAAAGTTTCGCAGGAAGTTTTGCAGGAAACTTCTCGAAAAGATTACGGTCACACTGCCCAAAATACCGTGCATAGTAAAACTACGCATAGTTCTGCGTAGTGTGGTTGCGGCTTAATGTATGTATGCCTATGTATGTATAGTATTATAATGTATGTAGAAATAAATGAATGAGCTAAGACGGTATAAAAAAAGTGATCCGATGTATCAGCCCTTTCATTGCAGATGACCACTATGTTACAAAAAAACAGAGTAGAATACAGTGGATTATAATGATTTGGAACTAAGCATAATGTGGAGATGCCAATATCAATCAATGTATCATTCAACATAGTTTACTAAATGGCAGAAACATGATTTTCTAAATTTGTCGTCTGGTACAGGTATACGTTATCAAATCGAGTATGGGGCGCGTTTCAAATGACGCATCATACCACATATCTCACTGAAACTTTCGAAAGGCACTTCAAGATTATTATTATTTTTTTAAACTTATAGGGTCTAAGTCTAATTTCAGATGGCACCCCTGTTCAATTCTATACCCCCCCCCCACAAAAAAAAAAATGAAAATGGAAGGGCATGCATGTAAAACATGACTCCTGCCTACTTTTTGAGAGTATTGAGATTTTGCTGTTGCGTCCGGAGCAATCATCACATGACGTTGCCATGGGAACGGATGCAATTGGCGAAAGCTACATAAGTATACGCCGTCGTTCATCAGCAGTAACGTCGCGCAGGGCATTCTCCGCAAGCAGTGCCAAACGATCTGGAAAGAGGCCAAAGGATTTTGGAGGGGCAAATTACACACATTGAACAATATTTCATGCACTATGTAAAAAAAAAAAAATGAGTAAAGATGCCCCTTCATTTTCGAGCGCATTGTTGTTCGATGACCACATGGCTATTCGCTCCTTCTACACTTTGTAAGTGCCAGCACGTGAGTGACTCGATGCACTGATAAAACATGTTGTAATGTAAGGACGCGAGTATTGGGGAAAAAACCCCCACATAAACAGAAGTGAGACTAGGAATATGCCACGTTTGTTCTGATTTCATCTGATTTGCTTTAATGCAAGGACTCCTCATCAGGACTACCTGAAAGACTATCATGTTGATAGAAGTGGTGTACGCTGTCCGATAATGTAGCCCATTTTGCACTCTCTGAAGAATAAAATAAGTAAAAGCTAATCTTGACTGTCATCACAACTTTAAGTGCGTCTATGTTATCTTAAATGCTCTATTGTTGGTGTTATCTTCTTAAGGACACCAGTTGTGCCATGTACTAACAACACAATGAGGAATTCCTGCAACTAGGAGTCAAATGGATAGATAAGCATGATATCGGTATGAATTTTTTTTAAACGATATTTACATCATTAGCCGTATCTAACACTATAACCCTCTATGTGAGGCAATCCCTCGCTCATATCATTTGACAGGATGCCAAATCCGCATGGTTTATGAAAACCACACGAGCACAGAGTGTGTAAAACGGTCTTCTGTGACCTATTAATAGGGGGAGTTCTCATTAAATATAGTTTAGCATTGATCCTACAATGCATGATGCCTTTTCATATAAGATGCGAAATTATTTGGCGAGATTTTGGAATAATCATTTTCAATTTGGTGAATAATTTCCTCGGTGATACGAAGAGCACATTAGGACTATTGCGTCACGCCATCAAATTTGGCTTCCAGAGCCTGCATTTCTTTCCATTCGACATAAGTAAATGACAAATCCGGAACATACTATTGCAAACTCTAGGTTTACCAATCGGTTACCTCAATGTTCACGCTGAGATTCATGGAAAAAGTATTAACCAGGGAGGAGTAATTAACATAGATTAAGAAAACAACTTTTACGAGTAAACACTTAAGATTAAACAAAAGGAAAGAAGCGAAAGAACTTTGTTGAAACGTGTTTTCCATGTTTTCATGATTTCAACAATAATTGAAGAGACGATCAAGACGATGATGTCATAGCTACCCAACTTTCACCGGATCTCTGACTCTCTGACTCTGCAGCTACAAATGTTAGTATTTCAGTCAAAAAAAAAAAGCATTATGTGTCTGTGTGTGTGATGTGTGTGTGTGTGTGTGGGGGGGGGGGTGCGTCTTCGTACACGTCTGATATTCTCCGTAGTGCGGGGAGGAGGAACATCAAAAGCGATATGATATCCACAATCCTCAAGGGACAGTCCCTGGCTCTTTGTATCTAGGTCATCCGAGGATAGGAAAGCGGAGTTGTCGAACTGGAAAACGAAACAAAAGTAATCAAAACGAAACAAGAAAAAAATGAATGTTAACATTCAGACAACGTTGAACTTCACCACAGAATAAATCATCCCTCAAGAACTTTGAACAGTATAGTGTACATTATTTCGGATTTATCAATCTTCTGGCTTTAGATGTCTCGCCAGACATATCCACATGGGATGAAGGACAAAATACTATTAAGAGAGAGATGGAGGGAGAGAAGTGTCTACAGACAGACTGGGGGTCTCCAATTAGAATAGCAGTAACAGTGCCAAGGCCCCGGGACAAACACGAGTTGTAAGGCTGCCACAGTATAATATAGGATAGCTGCACACAATATAGCAATTAAAACAACAAACAAACAAACAAACAAACAAACAAACAAACACAAAACAAAACAAAACTCAAAATCTCATCTAATGCTGGGTACCCACTGCTGTGCGATCCGCTACACACGCGACGATTGAACATCAGTAGCTGATTGTAGAATATGTTGTTGACGTCTGTCACGATCTGCGCCACTTTTTAAATCTCGGTCTTCATCATGGAATCATCGTGGTGATCTATCAGATCTTGAGGTCAGTCGTGGCAATCACACTGATCGTAGAGAATTTTTGAACAGTCCGAAATCATGCCATTTCTTTTTGTTGTTGTCGATGAGGAAATTAACGTGCATTAAAATCCTGCTGATAATCCAAATCAGCTTTTCACTTCAAGCGGATTTTATAAATGCAATTGGGGATGTCGGATAAGTATAAGATGTGAAGCGGTTGTCCACATAATAGGGGCTAAAGCAAAGAGTATCGTGCGAGTATAACCATATTGCAAAGCGATAAGCAGAAGAGAATAGCAACGAAAACCCCCTTCCTACTCCTGAGCACACACATAAGATTATACAGACACACACATTCATCTTCAGACTGTTAAAGGTGGACTATACGAGCATGAGATAGTGAGGTGATAACCATAACGAAATCTTGATTTTTCTGCTTTAAAAAGTGTACAAGATAATGTTATTCCTGGCTGAAAAACTTCAAACAATGATCTGTCAGATATTATCAGAATTGGAAACATAATTGCGTTTGAAAAAAAAAAATTGACCAAAAAAAAAAAGATGTGTGTACAGTCTGTGTGGAAAGTTGTGAGGCGGTGTTATAATAGACTTATTTTTATTTGAATATTCATATTGACTGTGCAAGAAGTGCTTTCTGAAAAATAGCGAAATTTCACAAAGTCAAAACTTCCTTGATTTTTATTCGATTTTGATCAAATTGTCAGCTTGTGCGAATGACATTTTACAGCTTTGTATAAGACCAAGTTTTCACTCGTCTAGCATTCCCCTGTAAGTTCTAATTGGTAAATCAATTGGTGCAACAACAACAACACAACCTGATTTTCTTTTTGATTTCACGTCAGAAGAAGTGTGGCTGGTGTGAATTGTTGACTTGGGAAGCCATGACGCCATCATCTCATATTCTATGCATTTTTGCTTGCTACTAATACCGCTGTTTCCTGAAAACACATGGAACTGTAAGTCTGAGATTTATCTAGAACCGCTTATATCATCCTGTAAACTTCAACATTGCATGTAGTTGCACTTTTGCAACTGTCTGTTTCGTATATAGACATAACTTTTATAAAACTTGCTTAAAGGTTTCGTGACTAAGGTAGGCAGTCTTACCGTGTGACAATCGCACTTAACAGAAAGACAATTATTATATTTCAGATGGGGAAAATCACAATAAAATAAGCCACAAAGCAACATAGGACCCTCAATGAGCAAATCTCGTCTGGAAAGTTCATGAGTTCGAGATGTCTGACAACATACTCTCAATTTGACGCAACGAACGAAAAAAAAAATCGCCAGTTTTGACACAAAATATTCGACTGCGGCAATGGTTCAAGTTCATGTTTTTTGTTTCACTTTCAACAGAGCACACACACACACACACACACACACACACACACACGCCCACACTCACAAAAAAACCCACACATACATTTACGTAATCCGAGTAAATGATATACACGTACGAACAGACATGACTGTTCAAATTCATGAAATTACGTCGATGTAGGCAGGGAGGTGAGACAAAACCTCTCACCTCCCTGATGTAGGGCAATTATTTGTCAATCAGTGGCAATACTTAACTGTATTATTCAGTATTTCAGTATACCAATTAAAATTGAATGTTACACATATATGACCAGAACAGTTTTCATTCGAATTAGAAAAAAAGGAAATGAAAAAAAAAGGAAATCAATCTTTCAACCAACAAACATATATTTTAAATGTTTATTAGTTTACATACGTGGGTCAGCTATAAAAACCCACAGATTTCCAGATTCATAATGATTATATTGTACTATCAAGGTTCCACCCCGTTCCGGTTTATACCACAACATCTATTGAGAACAATTTGATTCGCTGCGGCTGATTTACAATCTGAGTTGATATGAACAATAATAACTCATGCCACACTAACAAATATTGATACAGGCTTTGTATTCAAATATCTTCATGGAAATGCCCCTGCCTTCGTCAATGTAAGCCTTCAGCTTAGTCGTGATCATGGTAATCTACATTCATGCGCAGTCATTTGGTGATGGGTCTTAATAAGATACATGTACTAGCATTATGGCAAATTCTCCTCTTCAAATCACTAGACGCATTACAGATTTGGACAAATTTAAATCCAGGTTTAAAAAAAAAAATCCCCTCTTGATAGTTGTTAATCATGTCATTGTCATTATGTTGAAATTTTATACTCTAGCTTATAATTATACACGCATATATAAATAGATAAAGTTATGGTACTGCGCGCTTCTAAGAACTGAATAATTATTATCATCATTATTACGCTAGCAACGCAATAATTATTCAAGGCGAAAGTGATCAACCTTGTCGGTTGATCCAAAATTTAACTTGATGCTTGTATCAAAAAAAGAAAAAAAAAAACAACAACAACAAACCAAAAACTGACATGGACGAATATACTGCGTTCCAGGAAAATATTTCAAGTTCTCTCTCGGTCTGGTCCACGTGGTGAATGTCAGTGACAGTTTTTGACTTTGTTTGCCAACATTAGGACTCATCATGGATCAGGTCCAAGAACGCTTGACATTAATCGAAGACAATGAATGCTAGGCAGTGTCGAAATGAAACCTTAAACACTCATGGAAGGGAAATCCCTAACTTTTGCTCTTCTGCGAAAAGGAAAGGAAAGACACTCGTAAATCCATAGGCGCATGGACAAGTGTCTTGCAACCAACTCACCAACCTCGTTTTATTCCCCCCCCCCCCACACACACTCTTTGCACGTAGTGTCTAATCCATGGCTGAATGTATTGAAAGGTTTTGTTTTGTCTGTTTTACGATGTTTTCTCCTGTTCTATTTCGCCTTGTTTCAAGATTATGAAAATGCGGAAGGAAGTATCGAGCGTCAACATGATTCATCGTGGCCTGTGTAGCTTGCGGTGAGTTCCTGCTCCACGCACGCATATCATGAATGGACCAAAATAATATCGATGCGGGTCATCAGAGAAAAGGGTCGCCACTTTCGTTGTGAGTGTCACCTTCTCTGGCTGTGCCCCTCTCAATCTCGTACCGTCATCCAGACATCCATCCAGTCACGATGCAGACGGGATTCCCAGCCAAGTCACCGAGCGGCAGGTCGAGGCGAGCCATCATTGTTGTCTTCTTAGTCCTGGTGCTCTCTCTTGCCAAGAACGTCCACGGCGATAGCGGTAAGATTCTTTCTATCATTATATACCCACAAACCTAGGCGCAAGAAATCAGTTTACTCTCTCAATGTTATTGACCAAGTTTTTACATGCAGTGCTAATAAATGCCCGTGCTGAGAGGGTACAGAATCTTCAGATATGCCATTACCTTTCTGATATAATATTACTGTATGTGATTGGACTTTCTTATTTTCTTGGTGCTGGGGATGGAGGTGTACATACTTAAGCAATCCATTTTACATTTATTCATGAGGAACGTCTTAACGGAATGTCACAATGAAAAAAGAAAGGATGGTCGTAATGACCATTCTAAATTGGGCATAGCAAATGGGACTGGACAGACATCTATTTCTAACTAAAAACACACACACACAAAAAAAAAAGTGAGGGAGAGGAGTAGGGGAATTCCATGAAATCGTATTTATGCGTCATCAGTTTGTGAAATATAATGATGTTTTCATTAGCGAATTTAAGCGATATAACTCCACCCATACGACCATTATAATTATACTAATGTATCTTTCATTTTAATCTGTTTTTACCTAACCGTGACAACTCATTGATGTCATCCTGGTTCATCCTGTCCCCGTAATTGATGGGTAAAGACTTTCTTATGAGTGATAGCATTATGACCTTTATTATACTTGACGCTGATTTCAATCATTCAGTTTGAATATCAATCTTGTTCATTCTTGTCAATCGGGACAGTCATTTCAATAGTTTACCTTGGTTTGTGAATATGCACGTGACTTACCTATTGATGTACAGGTCACGCTACAATAGTGTGCCTGGACAAATAGATCCCCCCCCCCCCCCCCCATGGTAACGGCTAGTGAGAAAGTGATCTACGATGGGGATTTCCCTTGTTTCAAGACGTATAGGATTTTACCACACTTCGACACTACGAGAAGATTCACTTCTCAGTTCAGTTCAGTTCAGTTCAGTCTGGTTTATTCACAATATACTGCCATGGCAGCCAAAAGGCTGAATTGCGGAGTGATATACAATAAAAAATGAGATGCCATTATTGGATGAGAACAATACATAAGGCCAAGTAAAAAAAGAAACCAGTTTCTCGTCCTCGCGCGCATCGATTTTGGCCGCCGCATCCATTTTTTTTTTACTATTTACTATTTTCAAAATGGCGCTGAAAATACCAAGAAATTCATAATTCTCGTCCCAGCCCGCTCCCCGCCCGCATCGATTTTCAGTTGCCGCATCGACTTTTTTTATATTTACTATTTTTTCGGCCGCCGAAAAAAAAAAAAAAAAATATCGACAATTCACCTACCAATCGTGATGTCTCATTTCTAATTACAAGCCAGTTCCAGTTGAATGTGCTACAAATGTACTGTGAAGAGATGCAGATACATACATACAAGCTGTGTGGACACAAAAAGTCACAAACACCAATGATAAATAAAGCAGTGTTTGAATATCATGGAATTTATTTCAGTCGTACATTTGTTGATAGAATGTTTTATACCTGTTTTAATTAATAGCACAATACATCAGAATTGCAAGTACACTGGTATCAGAAATGCCATTACAACACTAAATACCAGTATTAAGATGGTCATTTTCCCTTGAAATCTTTAGTGGAAAGAAAAAGCAAATGTATTTCTGCATGCATGAAGTTTCACTTCAAGTATGGTACATGTCTATTTGTTTGAAAATGCAGGCAAGACATACACTTGGGACCTGGTCTCTCATAACACAGCTACCACAGTGATATCTCATTTCATAAATTGGATATAGAAAATACTAAAGCCCTCTCTCGTTACCTTTCTCAGAATTACCGGACGAGAAACACATATTACTTTCATTTTGACAATCCTCGAAAAAATAGTAAGATATCAAATAGTAAGGACCTCCCTCATCGCCTTGCTCAAAACACCCGGACGAGAAACTACTTTCTTTTTTTACTTGGCCTAATAATCACATACATACACATATCTTCATAATATTACTGTGAGAAAATAATAAGTTTACTTCACGGTATGAAAAATACATACTAAGTCGGCCACATCCAACATAAACAAAAATATCGATTGCTAATTCATCATTAACCTAATCTATGGCGTTAAAATACTTGAATCTCTTGTGAGTATAGAACGCAGAGTTTACTATAATATAACATGGCGAACTCATATAACCTGAACCAAGTGGCATACATCTATAGAGCCCCTGTATACCGTGTGTTTTGAATTGTGACATGAGACAATCGGTGACTAGAGAAACACTAAGATGCACTCAAATACATTCACGACTCACACACACACACACACAGACACAAACTTACACGCACGCCACACACATGCACACACACACATGCACATGCACACACACACGCACGCACACACGCTCACAGGCACACACGCTCACACACACACACGCACACTCCCACAAACACACACTCACACACACAGACGCGCGCATAAATAAAAAGTAAATAACTTTCAGTTGTGGGATCTGCAGTACGAGGAGGTACATAAAAAGCAGAAAAAACAATCTAGCATGTTAAATATATAAACAAAACTGTAACATCTTATCTTTAAAAAAAACATATCAAATTCATCTCCAACATATCAATTTCCAATAACACACGTTTCATTGCAGCAGAACTTTAAATCCCTTTCAATAACCATTAAGAAAAAATAAATTAAAAAAATAAAAAAAAAAATAAAAAATGCAATCACATAGTGAACATGGCAAGGTGAATTACATGTACCTTAATAATAAAAGCACAAACATTGCAGCAGAACTAAAATCACTTTCAATAAATATTAAGAAAAAATGCAATCACATAATGAATATGGCATGGTGAATTACCGTAATAAGATCCATTCACTTCATGTTGAGGTAATAATAACACAGACAAACAAAGCTACGCAGGTCATGACTATTTCAATACTGTACATGTGAATTTATGCTCGGACACACTTATCTGTAGTGCATGAAATTTGTTGTTGTTTTTTTCTCTCATTGCAGTTCATGTGGCGGTAATGCAACTTTCGATATTGTGTGGATAAAATGCCACAACTTAATCATTACTCTGCTCATTAATCTACTCTAGAGTATTTTGGAATACTTATCAACCTTGAAGTGAAAACCATTTATATTTACATTCGTATTAACTACTTTGTTTTCAATTTCTACTTTCTAACACATTTTAGAAATTGACAAAAACGCAACTTTGGAAAAATAAACGATGTCCAAACGAACTTCCTCATAACTCTATTCCGGAAGTTGTCTTCCTTTACAAAGAATACTGCCCTCGTTTATTATGATGTCTCTTTATGCAAATTTGTAACTGGGTCATAATAACCCCATTTGTGAGGGGAAATGACTTGTGAGTTGTAGTCTTCATCTACAAACCGTATGAGTGGATATCTTTAACATGTGTGGCACATACCTATACAGAAAGGGCACATGTCGTATCACGATTTAATCAGGGAGAAAATGAATCCATTATACAATGTATTCCGCTACGTACATAGTGAATTAGACTCAAACATCCAACCAAAAGTTAACAACACTAATAAATGTCTCGTTCAATAAATATTCTATGTGTGTGTGTGTGTGTGTGTGGGTGCGGGGGGGGGGGTGAAGGAATAAAAAAGGATTGATTGAGTTGCTACATTGTACCATGGGTATACTATAGCTGACATTTATGTTTAACGGTAATTCTTATAAAGTTACTGTATCAATGAAAGCCTTTTCAATGTGAATGCTGGAATTCAGAGATACATGGAGGGTCAATAGTGCGAGAAAATGACAAAATGGTCAGCGAGTAGTTATTCTTCACCGTCAAGGCCGGGATCATGTTATATTACATGAAATGTCATCTTTTCGATCACCACTGATAGGAAACTTGCAAACCAGACTGCTTCTTTCAATTCGACCAGCAAACACCGGAGGAAATGATAATTCTTATGCAACAAACATGTTTATACCTTCACCTCAATGCCAGGAGTTATCCAAACTGAATTCAGAAAGTTATGTGCCCGTGTATGATAATGATATCTGGATACTGCCTATCGGAGAAATGGAATTCAAATTATATATATATATATATATATATATATATATATATATATATATATATATATATAAATATATATATATATATAAATATATATATATATATATATATATTTCTGTTTCCTCTCTCTCTATGTATAGTATTTCATCCCGTCTTCGATGTTTATGTTCTCACAGATTCTTCAGAAGAGTCGAGCAAAGATTCGTCCAGCGACGAGGACGCCATTAGTCCACAGAATTTAGGACCCAGTACAAGGCGCCCTATCTATAGCCACAGAACGGGTAAGTGATGCTTGATCATAGACACTGATTTATAAAGGATGTATCTTGATTCTCAAAGGCCAATCGCCTTGAAGCCACTGCGTCGCCATCTTACCACGCATATAGCCCATACAGACTGTGCAGGAAAATGCGAGCAAATTTTTATAAGAACGTGCCTGGTAAGACAGTAAGATGGCGGGGCGGCGGCTTCATTGTCCAACGTGAATGGGTCAATGAGATATCTAGATACTTGCTATAGAGATCGTTGGGTTATAACGCCTAGAAGGAGAGAAAGGAAGAAAAACAAAGGGAAAGAGAGAAAAGGGAGAGAGATAGAGAGAAGGTAGGAGACATATAGAAAAAACACCGTGAGACAATTGGGGAAGATGGGAGAACATATATTTTTTTATTTTTTATTTTTTAATCGTGGTTTCTTTTTCGCGTCTGGTGTCCCAATTTGTAAATTACAATAATGTTTCCATGGGAATATCAAGTAATATTTTATTGAGAAAAATCAAATAGCAAATGCATGTAGTGTGAAGAAATGAACAATGAATACATAATCACATTGGTGTATCTGTATATTATATGAATGTGTGCGTGTGTTTTGCAAGTGTTTTGTGTATGCATCTGTGCATGTGTATGATGACTATATGGAAATGTGTTATACGAATAGCCCGCGTAACGCTCGCTACACTCACCATTGTGCAATCTATTAATTTTAGTGTTTTGCTTGGTATAAATGCAGATCGTTACAACACTGCGGGCGGTGCGGCCGAGGAGGAGAACGAAGCCGTGGAACCCGAGGTCCCCATGACAACGCACAACGACGGCGGAGGTGAGCAGAGTTCTTACCATCCGATCACAGAAACTGGTCAAACGCAAATGAGCAACATCTACACCACGACGTCCTTCGAAGAAAGCTCGTCAACTGAGACCACACCGTCCAATGAACAAGGCAACGACTCCAAGGTGGGCAACGGTAGCGATGTCGATGAAGACAACGCTGCAGATGACGACGAACAAAACGAGGGCGATGGTGGAAGTGATGAGGGTCAAAGATCGACTGTCACTCCTCGGGTAACACCCGATAGGGAAATTACAAAGTACCCTACTCGTTCGCGATGGAATCAAAAATGTTTCACGTCAGCAGATCCTGACAAGGCGCTCTCGTCCTGCACCTGTGAAAAAGCGCCCCCTAAGTTGCCAGATCCACCTCCGACCGGCTCATGTAAACCTGCAGCACTGCGCTCCGGGCAAGAGATAGCGAAACCTCGTAGGAGAAGACGGCACGAGAGCGACGGAGGCGGATGTAACGCATTTTGCGTGTGTTGGATCTCTTCATTTGTCGCGTTTGTCATGGCTACAGTCATCAAGGCATCCCAGCACAGAAGAGTCGTTCGTGGACACTGACAGTGACGTTTCCAAAGACACTGGCCGCAGAAGTTTGATCAGTTCTGAGTGGCAATTGCCTTCGTTTGTATTTTATTACATTCCATGTAAATAATAAGACGTGCGAACATGCAAAACAGCTTCCTTGCGGTGAACTTTCTACGTGCAATACAAATGATATACATATATTTTTAAAAATATTATATTAGTATCTTTAACCCAGGAGTATCGTTACCCTGAAGCGTCATAGTGGAGGGAATGTATAACTTCTCTATCTTTAGATTAAACGAGTGGTCTCGCTAAAACAAGAGGAGAGCTAAAACATATTCTGAAAGCAACCAGCAGTCTCTGACAGATTCATTTTGATAAAATAGAAAAGGCCATTAATTATGGAGCAGATAATTATATCCCCAAATGGGATATGTGGAATATTTTGAATCATTATGCATATCTTCGAAATGCTTTATCACACTACGCCGTGCCTTTAACCATGGCTCGACACTAACATTTTTGTTTGGTGGCCCGATGGGGCCACCAAAATCCTAAATTTCAAATTTTTGGTGGCCCGAGAGAAAAATTTGGTGTCCCGAAAAAAAACCAATAAAAAACATTAAAAGTCCTTTTTTTTAAATAAGTCAAATATTTAAGATTTATGAGAGTAAGAATTAGAAGTTGGACATATCTACTCATAAATAAACTTCAACAAACTTGCAACACTCAATCTCAGGCATTCATTCAGTCCTTTTCATCCATCCTTTGAACAAATTTAACTGCTAATTTCCGGCGCAAAAGTTACGAATTTATTGACATACTTTTCAACAAATTTTGGTGGCCCGAGGCGGGCCATCAAATTTGCCCTTTTTTGAAATTTGGTGGCCCGACTTTCAGTTTTGGTGACCCCGGGCCACCGGGCCACCGTTAGTGTCGAGCCCTGCTTTAACATTGCATAAGATCGAAATTGTTGTCAAATGCTCATCGCTTTTCATGACATTTTGTTACAAGACCATGTCCACAGTGATTGATTCTGCGCTGAATGTCTTGTCATTCACACACAAACTCGGAAACTCTTTTGAATAAAAGTATCCCATTAACCTCCTAAGGGCCACAGACTCGCAGTGCCATTGACATTTTGTTCAAATCAGTTAACGATGGTAATAACAGGGCTAAGCGACGGTCCAACTGAATTGGGTTCTCCATTGTTACTTCACTTCTTAAGGTCGTGTTTACCTTTGGGAGCAGTGATTTAAAAAATGTTCAAGATATCACATTTGATGCATATGTGTCGATCAGTTGTATCACAAAACATCCTACCGTATAAAATTTTTTCAATAAAGCCTAAAATATAAGGAGATATCACTATTTTTCTCATTAAACCGTAACTGTAAACGGTTTAGTCTGAAAACATTTTTATTATAACTGTTGTTCACATTTTGTATATTTAACAATACTTTACATTGATTATACTGGTTCAAATTTCTACATTTTAGAACTATTTTGAAGCACATGCTGGGTTTTTGTTTCATCTGCAAATAGTAAATTGTGCCTTTAATCATGTGTAACTGATATGATAATCAGAAGCAAGGACATTAAAGATTGCGTGGCAACTAATGCTACACTTCACCCCAACAGACCGGTTTATTTCAATATTTCAAGCCAGCTTACTTTACATGGCACGTCTCCAACATCAGTGAACCCTTCGTGGTTCGAATGCTTGGAGCATCTGACACGCTCACGATTTCTACGCGCGAAATGAATTACAGACAAAGTAAAAATGATCAGCAATAGATCAACGCGGCAGGCAGCAGATATTTTATATACAATTTCTGACAGACTTAAACACGCACTGAATACAAAGGCTAGTCTTCGTTTTCCATCTTCTAAATTGTCAAATTTAGGCGCAGACTTCCGCTCACCATTATGTATACAAAACATATCTGACAGGGGAGGCCATAAACCATCCACTGATTGGTTGTAATATTGCTCAGTGTTTGACATTTACGGAGAAAACGTGACTACGCGGAAATTCCTTGCGCGGATAAATGAAATGAACACTGATGACGTGTCTAACTCGCTAAGAATGTGGCTTTACTCCTCCTCCTCCTCCTCCTCCTCCTCCTCCTCGGTCTTTCTCTTCCTTCTCCTCTTTTTCTCCAACCCCTTCCTCCTGTCTTTCCTTCTTCTCATACTTTTCATCTTTTACCAATACGATCAATTCGATCAAAATGGATATCTTCCTTGTCATCGATCTGTTTCGGTGATAACCTTAAAGACATCTTGATAGACGTACGTTGCAATTACAGATGTAAAATTTCATATATCATGTCCCCTTTCACTAGTCTTGACTTTTGTGGATTTTGTATTGTGTAAAATGAACGACAATATTTGTATATGAAGCTTCACATTAATGTACATGTAAGTAAATAAATGTAGTATTGTGATTTCTAGAATTGTCTCTTGCTTGTAATGTGTAATGAATTGTGCGCGAAAATGATTTATGAGCAAAACACTTAACGTAACATAATTATGTATGTTATGTATTATATATATATATATATATATATATATATATATATATATATATATATATGTATATATATATATATTATATATGTATATATAGGCCTACATGTGTGTGTGTGTGTGCGCGTGTGTGTATAATTTTTGCATTTTTATTACAGAGGGTATTGTTCTTCAAACATAAAAGAGTAATTCTGCAACTTAGAATTCAAATAGTGGTGAAATGAGGCTATTAAATCCTTTATGTTATTCGCTATTAAATACGAGGAGCTAGGAGTACAATTGTATGCAAAATATTATGCTGAGTATGGTCCCTGCAATGACTGATTATGATTCCAGAACCATTATTTCTCGATCTTCACTTGTTCTGCACACCGGCACCACACGCTAATAACTTTATGACAACGGTTTTGAAATGCAAACAAATCAAATAAATTTGTAAGCAAATGCGTGCAATGCT
The DNA here is from genome assembly GCA_033980235.1 of Diadema setosum. Lineage (NCBI taxonomy): Eukaryota > Metazoa > Echinodermata > Echinoidea > Diadematoida > Diadematidae > Diadema > Diadema setosum. The sequence continues at coordinate 35,955,086 of CM067060.1, forward strand.
AATCAAGAACACGACACTTCAAGGGAGTCAGTCTGTGTATGTGCAGAAAATCGCTGTCATCAGCTCTGTGATAACCTAGAAGTTTACATGCATGGACATTCTTATTCTTATGATTTTCCCCCTCTTGTCCATTCCCTGGATCTTCTTCAATACACTTTTGTGACAGAAGACTGCAAGCGCGAGTATAGGTAGGTGCCAAACGCGCTCTGTTGAAGTGGTGGCGCTAAACAAGTTTACAACTTTCCAAACATCAATCAGCGGCCTGTACAAAATGACCAACGATGAGTTTATGTTGTTCAGGAAAATTGTGGAGCCTGTGTTTGAAACTGACATGAACAATCATAGCCTTTGTAGTTGGTCGTTTCTTTTTTAGACTCAATAGGTATGAAACAACCAATAGCGGATTACAACAACTTGAAGTGCTATAGCTCTCCAAACCAAAATGGCATTAAAAAACTCCTATGATCTACCAAACAAACTCTATTTATAGACAGGACATAGATAACAAAATTCCTCGACATTTTTTTTTTTTAGCCTTGACAGTACCCCGTCCCCTCAGCCACCCACCCCGAACCTGAAAAAAAGAAAGAAAAACCTTTCGTGGCCCCTGTAATGAAAAGTGTTTCAACCACATTAATGAATATTATAACATGATGATGAAACAAAAATTGATACGACAAAAAAAAATCATGAATTTGATATATGATTAATCAACAACTGCAGCCCTTCATCCATAAAAGTAGATGGATTCATCAGTATTGTATTTCTTCTATCTCTTATTTCAACAAGGAAAGTAGAAATTTAGTGAAGATTTTCATGTAGGTCCATAAGAGGCGGTAGCACCAAAACCTAATTTTCTTTAAAATGTGTTGTTGTGGATGTGACTAATGTCCCTGTTTCGTAAAAACATGTTTTTATTTTTTTTGTTTATTTTTTTACATTTCCCGAACTCACTCACCACATGTTACCATTTAATGAATTTTTTATCAATCTGTCTGGTTTCACAACATTTTACCGCAATCACCGCAAGCATGGGGATAGAATGGCAAATAGAATACTAGAAACAGTTGTGCTTTTAACTGTACTTTCTTTTTTAAAAATGTAGCGGTGGGGGAAGTGTTATCTTATTGACGGTAAAATAGGCCAAGGTTGCAATAAATGAATAGATATTATGGAAAAAGAAACTAATTAGTAGTGACAGTAATGACTAAGCAATAGATAGCACGGTTAAGATGAATTCTCTAAACTCGCCAATAACATGTGATCATTCGACATCATACCACACTTTCAAAGATGCCTTCTTTTACAATAATCATCGATGACATCATTTCGTTTAGACAAATTTCAAAGCGAATAACAAAAACCCAAACACAATTCTACTTTGAAGTCCCACCAAATCAAACGTGCATAATACAATGTTGCACTGAAGTGAAAAAAAAAACCCACCCATGTTTATTAAAGGTATTAGCCCACATTTGTAAACCTGCAGCAATTATTGGTCTCATAGTTAGCATGGAGTTTAGGTATGGTTGTAGTAACACCTGTGCAAAATTTCGTTCCAATTAGTCCATTACTTTCATAAAAATAAGTGAAAATGCACCGTATGAATGCGTATAAAAACGCTCGCTAGCTCCGGTCCACGCACGTACTACATGCATGCGATACTGTGTCATGTGTAAGTTAATGTGCGTAGCTAGCCCGCGCTCGTAATTAGGTGATACGCTATCAGCGTATCACCTATTGTGATTGTCAAAATCTCTCTTTATTTTTAGGTGATACGCTTTTAGCGTATCACCTATTGTGATTGTCAAAATCTGTCTTTTTTCTTATTCTTCTTTCTTTCTGGCCTATTTTGTGTCGTCAATATCTCAAGAATGACATTACGGAGTAACATGACATTTTCAGTCAACATGTCTCATGACAATATCTAGCCACAATAAGGTTTTCATGACAGTAACGTATCTATGACGTCATCTAGGCGCCATTTTGTGATTTTCGGACCATGTTACATGATCGATCATAACTTCATAACTAAAGGTCCTTTCTGTATCAGTTTTTGTGGACATAAAGTTCAGGTCACGCTCTATCTTTCTTTCTCTGATGCTAGTTACCTAGGACGTCATCTAGGACGCTTAAGCGCGCGTCAAACATTTAAAAGGCTCAAAACAACTTTCCAATGGGAAATCTCGAAGTTTCAGACAATTTTAAGCGTTTCAAACAATTTTGCGCGTGCGCGTCCGTCCGCGCATTTTCGCGCGCACAGCGCGTCAGTAACATGAAAATGCACATTTTTTGACTGATCTGGATTCCTGATACTTTGAGTAACAATATCCATTGATTTCTGATCGATTTTGACAAATAACAAAGCAATGCACTGGCGTCAAAGTTGAAATTTCGCGTGCGCATCTATGTGCAAATATAGTGAAAAAACATGTCTTTGTTTATTTCGCCATAGCTCTTTAAAACGTCAGGTGACCCTATGTTTTTATTGCATATTACAAAAGCATATGAATTGAAAATAACGTTTCAAGTATCATTATTTCCATAATTACAATATGACGTCATCATATCGTCATCTGAAATCAAAAAAGTGGAATTAATTTTTTTAAGGTACTGTTTCTGACATTCATTTGCTCGTATCTCTCTTGTTTAAGCTCAATATTATCCCAAATTCAGATATGTTGTACTTTGAACATTTGCCTTTTAAGTCCATGTCATGCTTTTGATATTTGATGACGTCATCATACCTTAAATTGTGATTAAAGGTAAAGACGCAAAATCGGACAAGTTTACGTGTATTGTCTATGGGAGGTGATTTTTTTTAAAAGCATCAATTGACTTAACAACGTTTAAGCACCTTTATCTCAGCTGATTTTGCTTCATTTCCTCTGAAGCTTTAATATGTTGTAGCTGAGAAAATAAGCTGCAGTAATCATGCATTTTATTCTTTGAAATTTCCTCATCAGATTGACAATTTTGCAGTTTAAAACTGAAAATGAAAATGGAATGTGGACAAAACGATTCCTCCTGTATCTTTCACATACATAAGTTTACGTTCCCCATATTTTCTCGTCGCGACGTATGGCCGAGTGGTTAAAGGCGCCGTCTCAGAGACGTGAGGTTGCGGGTTCGAACCCCACAAGATCACGAAACATTTTTGTTTATTTTATTTTTTTCTTCAATTTTGTATTACATATTCGTCCATGTAGAAATCACGTTCGTATATAAACGCACCTATACACACACAGAGACACACACACACGCCATATCCCTCTTTTTTGTGTGTTGGAGACCACATTGCTTCGACTGCAGCAACATTTTGCAGGTTGACTTTGTCAAACCGATCATAGTATGTAATGACGACGACTGAGGTGTTGTACTTTGAACAATTGTCTTTCAAGACGATGTCATTGTTTTGTAATTTGATGACGTCATTACACTGAAAATTGTGATTAAAGGCAAGGTATCAAAACCAGCCGATTATAGATTTATGTCTGCGGGACGTATTTTTCCCAAGTTGCCAGAAATGGCATAGTGACCTCAGTCGTTACAGGGCCGCTTCTCCGTCTAGCAATGCAATAGATGTTCACCAGGCCACGTTAGTTGAGTGGGCATTGACTTTCCCCCTGTTATATCTATACATTGTTTTTTTTTTTTTTTTTGTCTTACCATTTCCGTGGATGACCCGTGGCCGAGTGGTTACAGAAACGGTTTCGCATGCACGCTCAATATAACTTCAAGGTGCCTATATCACATTCTTTTCTTTGTCGATCACAGATGACCGTCATCTGATGACCACAAGCGTATCACCTAACTCGTCCTCAATGTGACGAGTTTTCATGTCTCGTTTAGGTGATACGCTATCAGCGTATCTCCTATTGTGTTTGTCAAAATCTTCCTTTCTTTCTTTTTAGGTGATACGCTATCAGCGTATCACCTATTGTGATTGTCAAAATCTCTCTTTATTTCTTTTTATTCTTCTTTCTTTCTGGACAATTTTGTGTCATCAATATCTCAAGAATGACATTACGGAATAACATGACATTTTCAGGGAACATGTCTCATGACAAAATCTAGCCACAATAAGGTTTTCATGACAGTAACATATCTATGACGTCATCTAGGCGCCATTTTGTGATTTTCGGACCATGTTACATGATCGATCATAACTTCATAACTAAAGGTCATTTCTGTATCATTTTCGGTGGACATTAAGTTCAGGTCACGCTCTATCTTACATTTTAATGCTAATTACCTAGGACATTATTACAGGCGCGTACGCGCGCGTCAAACTTTTAAAAGGCTTAAAACAACTTTCCAATGGGAAATCTCGAAGTTTCAGACAATTTTAAGCGTTTCGCGCGTAGGCGTCCGTCCGCGCATTTTCGCGCGCAGTGCGCGTAAGCAACATGAAAATGCAATTGTTTTGACAGATTTGGATTCCTGATACATTAAGTAACAATATCCAATGATTTCCGATCAATTTTGACTTATAACAAAGGAATGCGCTGGCGTGAAAGTTGAAATTTCGTGTGCGCGTCTATGTGGAAATATAGCGAAAAACATGTCTTTGTTTATTTCGCCATAGCTCTTTAAAACGCGGGGTGACCCTATGTTTTTATTGCATATTACAAAAGCATATGAATTAGAAATAACATTTCAAGCATCAATATTTCCCGAAATACATTATGACGTCATCATATCATCATCTGAAATCAAAAAAGTGGAATTAATTTTTTGAGGTACTGTTTCTGACATTCATTTGCTCGTATCTCTGTTGTTTAAGCTCAATATTATCCCAAATTCAGATATGTTGTACTTTGAACATTTGCCTTTCAGGTCCAAGTCATGGTTTTGAAATTTGATGACGTCATCATACTTTAAATTGTGATTAAAGATAAAGATGCAAAATCGGACAAGTTTACGTGTATTGTCTATGGGAGGTGATTTTTTTTTAAACCATGCATTGACTTGACAACGTTTAAGCACCTTTATCTCAGCTGATTTTGCTTCATTTCCTCTGAAACTTAAGTATGTTGTAGCTGAGACAATAAGCTTCAGTAATCATGCATTTTATTTTTTGAAATCTCATCATCAGGTTGACAATTTTGCAGTTAAAAACTGAAAATGAGAATGGAATGTGGACAAAACGATTCCCTATTCAGCTTTCACATACATAAGTTTACGTTCCTCATATTTTCTCGCCGAGACGTATGGCCGAGTGGTTAAAGGCGCCGTCTCAGAGACGTGAGGTTGCGGGTTCGAACCCCACAAGATCACGAAACAATTTTTTTTTCCTTTTTTTTTCTTCAATTTGTATTATATATTCGTCCATGTAGATATCACGTTCGTATATAAACGCACCTATACACACACACAGACACACAGACACACACCATATCCCTCTTTTTTGTGTTGGAGACCACATTGCTTCGACTGCTGCAAAATTTTGCAGGCTGACTTTGTCAAACCGATCATAGTATGTAATGACGACGACGGAGGTGTTTTACTTTGAACAATTGTCTTTCAAGACCATGTCATTGTTTTGTACTTTGATGACGTCATCACACTGAAAATTGTGATTAAAGGCAAGGTATCAAAACCAGCCGATTATAGGCTTTATGTCTACGGCGCGTATTTTTCCCAAGTTCCCAGAAATGGCATAGCGACATCAGTCGTTACAAGGCCGCATTTCCGTCTAGCAATGCAATACATGTTCACGCGGCCACGATGGTTGAGTGGGCATTGACTTTTCCCCCCTGTAATATCTATTCATTTCTTTTTTGCCTTACCATTTCAGGGGATGTCCCGTGGCCGAGTGGTTAGAAAAACGGTTTTGCATGCACGCTCAATATAACTTCAAGGTGCCTATATCACATTCTTTTCTTTGTCGATCACAGATGACCGACACCTGATGACCCCAAGCGTATCACCTAACTCGTCAGCGTGACGAGTTTCATATCTCGTTATTCTTCTTTCTTTCTGGCACATTTTGTGTCGTGAATATCTCAACATTGACATGACGGAATAGCATGACATTTTCAGTCAACATGTCTCATGACAATATCTAGCCACAATAAGGTTTTCATGACAGTAACGTATCTATGACGTCATCTAGGCGCCATTTTGTGATTTTCGGACATGTTACATGATCGATCATAACTTCATAACTAAAGGACATTTCTGTATCATTTTCGGTAGACATAAAGTTCAGGTCACGCTCAATCTTACTTTGTAATGCTAATTACCAAGGACATCTTTACGCGCGCGTACGCGCGCGTCAAACTTTTTAAAGGCTCAAAACAACTTCCCAATGGGAAATCTCGAAGTTTCAGACAATTTTAAGCGTTCCGCGCGTTCGCGTCCGTCCGCGCATTTCCGCGCGCAGTGCGCGTAAGCAACATGAAAATGCACATTTTTTGACAGATTTGGATTCCTGATACATTAAGTAACAATATCCATTGATTTCCGATCAATTTCGACCTATAACAAAGGAATGCGCTGGCGTCAAAGTTGAAATTTCGTGTGCGCGTCTATGTGGAAATATAGCGAAAAACATGTCTTTGTTTATTTCGCCATAGCTCTTTAAAACGTCAGGTGACCCTATGTTTTTATTGCATATTACAAAAGCATATGAATTGAAAATAACGTTTCAAGTATCAATATTTCCCTAAATACATTATGACGTCATCATATCATCATCTGAAATCAAAAAAGTGGAATTATTTTTTTGATGTACTGTTTCTGACATTCATTTGCTCGTATCTCTGTTGTTTAAGCTCAATATTATCCCAAATTCAGATATGTTGTACTTTGAACATTTGCCTTTCAGGTCCAAGTCATGGTTTTGTAATTTGATGACGTCATCATACTTTAAATTGTGATTAAAGGTAAAGATGCAAAATCGGACAAGTTTACGTGTATTGTCTATGGGAAGTGATTTTTTTTAAACCATGCATTGACTTGACAACGTTTAAGCACCTTTATCTCAGCTGATTTTGCTTCATTTCCTCTGAAACTTAAGTATGTTGTAGCTGAGACAATAAGCTTCAGTAATCATGCATTTTATTTTTTGAAATCTCATCATCAGGTTGACAATTTTGCAGTTTAAAACTGAAAATGAGAATGGAATGTGGACAAAACGATTCCCGATTCAGCTTTCACATACATAAGTTTACGTTCCTCATATTTTCTCGCCGAGACGTATGGCCGAGTGGTTAAAGGCGCCGTCTCAGAGACGTGAGGTTGCGGGTTCGAACCCCACAAGATCACGAAACAATTTTTTTTTTATTTTACTTTTTTTTCTTCAATTTGTATTATATATTCGTCCATGTAGAAATCACGTTCGTATATAAACGCACCTATACACACACACAGACACACAGACACACACCATATCCCTCTTTTTTGTGTTGGAGACCACATTGCTTCGACTGCTGCAAAATTTTGCAGGCTGACTTTGTCAAACCGATCATAGTATGTAATGACGACGACGGAGGTGTTGTACTTTGAACAATTGTCTTTCAAGACCATGTCATTGTTTTGTACTTTGATGACGTCATCACACTGAAAATTGTGATTAAAGGCAAGGTATCAAAACCAGCCGATTATAGGCTTTATGTCTACGGCGCGTATTTTTCCCAAGTTCCCAGAAATGGCATAGCGACATCAGTCGTTACAAGGCCGCATTTCCGTCTAGCAATGCAATACATGTTCACGCGGCCACGATGGTTGAGTGGGCATTGACTTTTCCCCCCTGTAATATCTATACATTTCTTTTTTGCCTTACCATTTCAGGGGATGTCCCGTGGCCGAGTGGTTAGAAAATCGGTTTTACATGCACGCTCAATATAACTTCAAGGTGCCTATATCACATTCTTTTCTTTGTCGATCACAGATGACCGACACCTGATGACCCCAAGCGTATCACCTAACTCGTCAGCGTGACGAGTTTCATATCTCGTTTTTAGGTGATACGCTATCAGCGTATCACCTATTGTGATTGTCAAAATCTCTCTTTATTTCTTTTTATTCTTCTTTCTTTCTGGACAATTTTGTGTCATCAATATCTCAAGAATGACATTGCGGAATAACATGACATTTTCAGGGAACATGTCTCATGACAAAATCTAGCCACAATAAGGTTTTCATGACAGTAACATATCTATGACGTCATCTAGGCGCCATTTTGTGATTTTCGGACCATGTTACATGATCGATCATAACTTCATAACTAAAGGTCATTTCTGTATCATTTTCGGTGGACATTAAGTTCAGGTCACGGTCTATCTTGCATTTTAATGCTAATTACCTAGGACATTATTACGCGCGCGTACGCGCGCGTCAAACTTTTAAAAGGCTCAAAACAACTTACCAATGGGAAATCTCGAAGTTTCAGACAATTTTAAGCGTTTCGCGCGTTCGCGTCCGTCCGCACATTTTCGCGCGTAGTGCGCGTAAGCAAAATGAAAATGCACATTTTTTGACAGATTTGGATTCCTGATACATTAAGCAACAATATCCTTTGATTTCCGATCAATTTTGACCTATAACAAAGGAATGCGTTGGCGTCAAAGTTGAAATTTCGTGTGCGCGTCTATGTGCAAATATAGCGAAAAACATGTCTTTGTTTATTTCGCCATAGCTCTTTAAAACGTCTGGTTACCCTATGTTTTTATTGCATATTACAAAAACATATGAATTGGAAATAACGTTTCAAGTATCAATATCTCCATGAATACATTATGACGTCATCATATCATCATCTGAAATCAAAAAAGTGGAATTAATTTTTTTAAGGTACTGTTTCTGACATTCATTTGCTCGTATCTCTGTTGTTTAAGCTCAATATTATCCCAAATTCAGATATGTTGTACTTTGAACATTTACCTTTCAAGTCCATGTCCTAGTTTTGAAATTTGATGACGTCATCATGCTTCAAATTGTGTTTAAAGGTAAAGACGCAAAATCGGACAAGTTTACGTGTTATGTCTATGGGAGGTGATTTTTTTAGAAACCATGCATTGACTAGACAACGTTTAAGCACGTTTATCTCAGCTGATTTTGCTTCATTTCCTCTTAAACTTAAGTATGTTGTAGCTGTGACAATAAGCTGCAGTAATCATGCATTTTGTTCTTTGAAATCTCCTCATGAGGTTGACAATTTTGCAATTTAAAACTGAAAATGAGAATGGAATGCGGACGAAATGATTCCTGATTCATCTTTCACGTAGATAAGTTTACGTTCCTCTAATTTTCTCGTCGAGACGTATGGCCGAGTGGTTAGAGGCGTCGTCTCAGAAACGTGAGGTTGCACACGTACGGGTTCGATCCTCACAAGAGCACGAAAGAAAATAATTATTTTTTTTTTACTTTTTTTTTCTTCAATGGAGTACTACACCTTCGTCCATGTAGAAATCACATTTGCATGTAAACAAACCTATACGCACACACTCACACAGTATACCTTTGTTTTGCGTTGGAGACTGCATTACTTCGACTGCTGCAAAATTTTTCAGGCTGGCTTTTCAAAATGATCTTGTAACAAAATGAAATTTGTTCATATCAATTCAGTAACACAATGTAGTCGTGGTTACTTTGTGCTGATTTATACGTGTAACAAGCTATACATAGTAAAAAAGGTATTTGAATTGTTCCTTTAAGTCAGTCTTCTGTATTGATGATTATTTGTCAATTAGTGGTTTTTGTGGAGTTTCAGATAGTGATAAAAAGTATGGATGATAAGTGCAGCGATAATTCCTACAGTTAGTTCAAAGTTGAGTTACAGAGGTTTGATACATACATTTAGCATAGTGTGTGTGTGTATACGTGTGTATACAGGTTGGCCATACACATTCTAGACAATTAATCTTAATTAGCAAACGTGATCAGCTATGGAACTGAATATAGTACTAATGTATGATGTTAACGATTCAAATTAAACTGTGACGAGTTTAAAGGGATAGCTTAACTGTGTGTAAAAATAAAGCAATTATAAGGACATTTTAGGGGAATCTGATAACCATGCCTATAATAATTTCATACAGGTACTAATAGCTGCCTCATATACATGTGATCGATCGTCATGTCAATAGCAAACTGACAACGTACGATGAATATGGTATACATTGAACAACTGTCTTTGAAGTCCATATCGATGTTTTCTAATTTGATGACGTCATCATGCTAGAAGTTGTGATTAATAAATGGCAAGATACCGAAATCAGCGAAGATTATACGTTATGTCTATGGGAGGGGATTTTTGTTTTTTAACCATGCATTGCCTCGATAACGCTCGAGCACCTTTACCTCACTTGATTTTGCATCAGTTCCTCTGAAATTTAAGTATGTTGTAGCTGAGACAATAAGCTGCAGTAATCATACATTTTACTTCTTTTCAAATCTCATCAGGTTGACAATTTTGCGGCTTAAAACTGAAAATGAGAATGGAAGGTGGACGAAACGATTCCTGATTCATCTTTCACATAAAAGCTTACGTTCCTCATATTTTCTCGTCGAGACGTATGACTGAGACTTTGGAGGTTAAAGGCGACGTCTCAGAGACGTGAGGTTGCACACGTGCGGGTTCGAACCCCATAAGAGCACGAAACAAAATACTTAGCTATTTTACTTTTGTTTTCTCTTCAATGGTGTATTACACATTTCGTCCATGTAGAAATTACGTTCGGATATAAACGCACCTATACACACAAACACACACACAATATCCCTCTGTTTTGTGTTGGAGACCACATTGCTTAGACTGCTGCAAATTTTTGTAGGCTCACTTTGTCAAACCGATCATAGTTTGTAATGACGACGACGGAGGTGTTGTACTTTGAACAATTGTCTTTCAAGTCCATATCATTGTTTTGTACTTTGATGACGTCATCACACTGAAAATCGTGATCAAAGGCAAGGTATCAAAACCAGCCGATTATAGATTTTATGTGTACGGGACGTATTTTTCCCAATTTGCCAGAAATGGCCTAGCGACATCAGTCGTTACAAGGCCGTATTTCCGTCTAGCAATGCAATACGTGTTCACGCGGCCACGTTTGTTGAGTGGGCATTGACTTTTCTCCTGTTATATCTATACATTTTTTTTTTCTTACCATTTCCGTGGATGTCCCGTGGCCGAGTGGTTAGAGAAACGGTTTCGCATGCACGCTCAATATAACTTCAAGGTGCCTATATCACATTCTTTTCTTTGTCGATCACAGATGACCGACATCTGATGCCCCAAGCGTATCACCTAACTTGTCCTCAATGTGACAAGTTTCATATCTCGTTTTTTTTTATTCTTCTTTCTTTCTGGACAATTTTGTGTCGTCAATATCTCAAGAATGACATTACGAAATAACATGACATTTTCAGTCGACATGTCTCATGACAAAATCTAGCCACAATAAGGTTTTCATGACAGTAACATATCTATGACGTCATCTAGGCGCCATTTTGTGATTTTCGGACCTTGTCACATGATCGATCATAACTTCATAACTAGATGTCATTTCTGTATCATTTTCGGTGGACATGAAGTTCAGGTCACGCTCTATCTTACCTCTTAACGCTAGTTACACAGGTCATCATTACGCGCGCGTAAGCGCGCGTCAAAATTTTAAAAGGCTCAAAACGACTTCCCAATGGGAAATCTCGAAGTTTCAGACAATTTTAAGCATTTCAAACATTTTCTCGCGTGCGCGTCCGTCCGCGCAATTTCGCGCGCAGAGCCCGTAAGCAACATGAAAATGCAATTTTTTTGACTGATTTGGATTCCTGATACTTTGAGTAATAATATCCATTGATTTCCGATCGATTTCGACCTATAACAAAGGAATGCACTGGCGTCAAAGTTGAAATTCCGAGTGCGCGTCTTTCTGCAAATATAGTGAAAAAACATGTCTTTGTTTATTTCGCCATAGCTCTTTAAATCGTCCGTTGACCCTATATTTATATTGCATATTACAAAAGTATATGAATTGTAAATAACATTCCAAGTATCAGTATTGCCAGGCAAACGCGATGACGTCATCATATCGTCATTTTAAATCAAAAAAGTGGAATTGATTTTTTTGAGGTACTGTTTCTGACATTCATTTGCTCGTATCTCTGTTGTTTAAGCTCAATATTACCCCAAATTCAGATATGTTGCACTTTGAACATTTGCCTTTCAAGTCCATGTAATGGTTTTGAAATATGATGACGTCATCATACTAGAAATTGTGATTAAAAGTAAAGATGCAAAATCGGACAAGTTTACGTGTTATGTCTATGGGAGGTGATTTTTTTTAAAACCATCCATTGACTTGACAACGTTTAAGCACCTTTATCTCAGCTGATTTTGCTTCATTTCCTCTGGAATTTCAGTATGTTGTAGCTGAGACAATAAGCTGCAGTAATCATGCATTTTGTGTTTTGAAATCTTCTCAAGAGGTTGACAATTTTGCAGTTTAAAACTGAAAATGAGAATGGAATGTGGACGAATCGATTCCTGATTCATCTTTCACATACATAAGTTTACGTTCCTCATATTTTCTCGTCGAGACGTATGGCCGAGTGGTTAAAGGCGCCGTCTCAGAGACGTGAGGTTGCACTCGTGCGGGTTCGAACCCCACAAGATCACGAAACAAAATACCTAGCTATTTTACTTTTTTTTTTCTTCAATGGTGTATTACACATTCGTCCATGTAGAAATTAAGTTCGTATATAAACGCACCTATACACACACACACACACACTGACACACACACAATATCCCTCTGTTTTGTGTTGGAGACCACATTGCTTCGACTGCTGCAGAATGTTGCATCCTGACTCTGTCAAATAGTATGTAATGACGACAACGGAGGTGTTGTACTTTGAGCAATTGTCTTTCAAGTCCATGTCATTGTTTTGTACTTTGATGACGTCATCACACTGAAAATTGTGATTAAAGGCAAGGTATCAAAATCAGCCGATTATAGGTTTTATGTCTGCGGGACATATTTTTCCGAAATTGCCAGAAATGGCACAGCGACCTCAGTCGTTACAAGGCCGCATTTCCTTCTAGCAATGCAATACATGTTCACGCGGCCACGATTGTTGAGTGGGCATTGACTTTTTCCCCCTGTAATATCTATACATTTTTTTTTTCGGCCTTACCGTTTCCGTGGATGTCCCGTTTTGCATGCACGCTCAATATAACTTCAAGGTGCCTATATCACATTCTTTTCTTTGTCGATCAAAGATGACCGACATCTGATGACCCCAGGCGTATCACCTAACTCGTCAGTGTGACGAGTTTCATGTCTCGTTTATTCTTCTTTCTTTCTGGACAATTTTGTGTCGTCAATATCTCAACAATGACATTACGAAATAACATGACATTTTCAGTCAACATGTCTCATGACAAAATCTAGCCACAATAAGGTTTTCATGACAGTAACATATCTATGACGTCAACTAGGCGCCATTTTGTGATTTTCGGACCTTGTCACATGATCGATCATAACTTCATAATTAGATGTCATTTCTGTATCATTTTCGCTGGACATAAAGTTCAGATCACGCTCTATCTTACTTTCTAACGCTAGTTACCCAGGTCATCATTAGGCGCGCGTAAGCGCGCGTCAAAATTTTAAAAGGCTCAAAACGACTTCCCAATGGGAAATCTCGAAGTTTCAGACAATTTTAAGCGTTTCAAACATTTTCTCGCGTGCGCGTCCGTCCGCGCAATTTCGCGCGCAGAGGGCGTAATCAACATGAAAATGCAATTTTTTTGACTGATTTGGATTCCTGATACTTTGAGTAACAATATCCACTGATTTCCGATCGATGTTGACCTATAACAAAGGAATGCGCTGGCGTCAAAGTTGAAATTTCGTGTGCGCGTCTATGTGGAAATATAGCGAAAAACATGTCTTTGTTTATTTCGCAATAGCTCTTTAAAAAGTCCGTTGACCCTATGTTTTTATTACATATTACAAAAGCATATGAATTGGAAATAACGTTTCAAGTATCAATATTTCCCGAAATGCATTATGACGTCATCATATCATCATCTGAAATCAAAAAAGTGGAATTAATTTTTTTGAGGTACTGTTTCTAACATTCATTTGCTCGTATCTCTGTTGTTTAAGCTCAATATTATCCCAAACTCACATATGTTGTACTTTTAACATTTGCCTTTCAAGTCCATGTCATGGTTTTGAGATTTGATGACGTTATCATACTTTAAATTGTGATTAAAAGTAAAGATGCAAAATCGGACAAGTTTACGTGTTATGTCTATGGGAAGTGATTTTTTTTAAAACCATCCATTGACTTGACAACGTTTAAGCACCTTTATCTCAGCTGATTTTGCTTCATTTCCTCTGAAATTTAAGTATGTTGTAGCTGAGACAATAAGCTGCAGTAATCATGCATTTTGTTCTTTGAAATCTTCTCATGAGGTTGACAATTTTGCAGTTTAAAACTGAAAATGAGAATGGAATGTGGACGAATCGATTCCTGATTCATCTTTCACATACATAAGTTTACGTTCCTCATATTTTCTCGTCGAGACGTATGGCCGAGTGGTTAAAGGCGCCGTCTCAGAGACGTGAGGTTGCACTCGTGCGGGTTCGAACCCCACAAGATCACGAAACAAAATACCTAGCTATTTTACTTTTTTTTTCTTCAATGGTGTATTACACATTCGTCCATGTAGAAATTACGTTCGTATATAAACGCACCTATACACACACACACACACACACAATATCCCTCTGTTTTGTGTTGGAGACCACATTGCTTCGACTGCTGCAGAATGTTGCATCCTGACTCTGTCAAATAGTATGTAATGACGACAACGGAGGTGTTGTACTTTGAGCAATTGTCTTTCAAGTCCATGTCATTGTTTTGTACTTTGATGACGTCATCACACTGAAAATTGTGATTAAAGGCAAGGTATCAAAATCAGCCGATTATAGGTTTTATGTCTGCGGGACGTATTTTTCCGAAATTGCCAGAAATGGCACA
The DNA here is from genome assembly GCA_033980235.1 of Diadema setosum. Classification (NCBI taxonomy): domain Eukaryota; kingdom Metazoa; phylum Echinodermata; class Echinoidea; order Diadematoida; family Diadematidae; genus Diadema; species Diadema setosum. The sequence continues at coordinate 35,970,086 of CM067060.1, forward strand.
GCGACCTCAGTCGTTACAAGGACGCATTTCCTTCTAGCAATGCAATACATGTTCACGCGGCCACAATTGTTGAGTGGGCATTGACTTTTTCCACCTGTAATATCTATACATTTTTTTTTCGGCCTTACCGTTTCCGTGGATGTCCCGTGGCCGAGTGGTTAGAGAAACCGTTTTGCATGCACGCTCAATATAACTTCAAGGTGCCTATATCACATTCTTTTCTTTGTCGATCACAGATGACCGACATCTGATGACCCCAGGCGTATCACCTAACTCGTCAGTGTGACGAGTTTCATGTCTCGTTCGATTTTGGGTCGGGTTGACCCGGTTTGAAAATTGATTTTAAAACGATGATTTTCTCTCTTTTATCCAATGGTATAGACAAAGAGCAACAGGTGAGGCATGTTACTGTTATAACTTGTACTTGAAGTCATATTGGACCTGTTTTATGCAGTTTTGATTTTCTTGGGTTTGCAAATGTGGGCTAGTACCTTTAATGGCGATATTGCCGATGTCCTATCTGAGATTACAAATAATGCCAATCTTGTGACTTTCTTAAATGTAAGTTGTGCCCAACTTACATAATTGTGTGTTATTCATTTGAAAACTACTTCCACAGGTTGTTCTTTTGCACGTTTTCTGAAAGTATATTTGTGACCGTGCACCTCAAAACGAACATAAAGTCGCACACACTGATTTTGCGTAAGGACTGAAAATAAGTGAAATGGGTCAACCTAGCCGAACTTGACTTTTTCATATTTTCTGAAAGAGCGGGTCTTCTTTTACATTATGCTAAAATTTGGTATCATAAACGGGCAGGAAAGTGTGTTTTTTCAGCAGTTTATCTCGAACATTTTTGGTAGAATAGTGTGATTAGGAGTGTCTTTAGAATCCCTTTTTCATTACTATTTTCTGAAAAACCTTGTCCACACTCTTCACTTTCACCTCTAATAACTTTTGAAAGGATAGTGCTACTCCTTTGAAAGTTGGCAATAATTATGGACAGAATGTGTTAATGAGGCATGCTTAATTTCAGTTTAATCTGATAATCCCTTCATTGTTGTTACTCTGGTGGTATACTTCTGTTTTTTGTCCCATTCATCGCACAGCCAGCACGGTTTGGTAAAGATTAAACGCTTGAATAGACACTCTACTTCAGAGCCTCTTTTCTTAGTTCACACTTTTCCTGAGTTTGTGCTTTCTTTCCAATATTTAGATAGGTTAGGAGAGTCCATTTGATTTGAGTTATACATCATTTTAAAGCTTAAAGTCTGCTCTTTCAGAATATGGTCTTAACTAAAAATTCATGTCTGGCGACTTTTTGTTTGTTTTGAGGTGCAGGGTCACATTTACCTAATGCAGGATAATATAACATTTATTTCGATGAATTGTCGTGGCCTAGCGAATAGCCAAAAAAGGCAAGATGTTTTGTCGTATCTGAAGTCAAAAAAGTATGATGTTTGTTGTATTCAAGACACTCATTTTATACCGAGCACTGAGGCAGAAATCCGTAAGGAATGGAAAGGTGAATGTTTTCTTTCATGTAATACCTCAAATTCAAGAGGTGTCGCCATATTATTTAAAGACACAATCCCAGTAAAAGTTAATAGAGTTCAGATAGATAAAACAGGAAATTTTGTGATATTAGATTTGAAATTATATGAATATAATCTGACATTATATCTTTATATGGTCCGAATAATGATAAACCTGATTTTTTTGTTGATCTTCAAAAGATTATATTAGAATTCGAAAACCCACATACTATCCTTTGTGGTGATTGGAACTTAGTTCAGGATACAACCCTCGATACATATAATTATGTACATGTAAATAACCCTAGGGCCAAAAAACAATTAGACACAATGAAAAATGATTTAAGTTTATGTGATCCATGGAGAATATGTTATCCGGATGAAAGATGTTATACGTGGCGGCAACAAAATCCCTTTAAGCAAAGTAGATTAGATTTTTTTTTAATATCCTCCGAATTGCTCTCTTTAGTTTGTAACACTGATATTTCTTCAGGTTACCGTACTGATCATGCTAAAGTTTCCCTTAGTTTAAATCTTAATGAGTTTAAACGGGGACCAGGGTTTTGGAAATTTAATAATATTTTATTGAAAGATGAAATATATGTTCAGAAAATTAGACAAATTATAAAGATACAATTATATTTTATGCAAAGGGAAATGTCACATCCAACTGGACCCCATGGAAGACCAGCTTAACGTACCTGAATATGGGCTATCCAGCCATCTCTCAGATGGAAAAATGAACAAACAAACAAACAAATGTCCAGTTTGATCACAATGACAACGTAATTGGTGAATGTCAGCTGACTGTTAATGATCAGTTATTTTTTGAAACTTTAATGATGATAATACGTGGGGAAACTATTTCTTACGCTTCTTATATTAAAAAACAAAATATTAATAGAGAAAAGGAATTGGAGAAAAATATAGAAGATTTAGAAGAAAAATTATCATTGTGTAATGATAAAAGTGAAATATTAGAGGAAATAAATAAACAGAAAGAAGAATTTGAAATATCACGCTCAAAAGAAAATGAAAGAATCGCAATGAGAAGCAGGATTAAGTGGATGGAATTATAGGAGAGAAGCCCTCAAAGTATTTCTTAACCTTGGAAAAACAGAACAATGTTAATAGACAAATTCGTCAGCTCTTTTGTGAAAATTATATTATTATGAATCAGTGCGATATACAGAAAGAAGTGTTTCAGTTTTATTCCTGTTTGTATGAAGAAAAAGAAACCACAGATGAAGATTTAGACTTACTATTGTCATCTTCTGACATACCAAAATTATCACAACAAAATGTCGTTATCATTAGAAGGTCCCTTAAATGAAGAAGAGGTATACACTGTGTTAAAAAATATGAAATGTAATAAATCTCCCGGATTAGACGGTTTTACCGTGGAGTTTTATCGTGTTTTTTGGAAGGAAATAAAATCTTTTTTTGTTAAATTCCTTTATAAATTATGCTTATTTTTCAGGACAAATGTCGGCAGCACAAAAAATGGGAGTAATCACATTCATTCCAAAAGCAAATCAACCCCGACAGTTTCTAAAGAATTGGCGTTCACTTTCTTTATTGAATGTAATATAAAAACTGGCATCTGGTTGTATAGCAAACAGATTTAAGAAATTTTTATCATATTTGATACATGGAAATCAAACCGGATTTTTGGAAGGTCGATACATTGGTGAAAATATTCGTTTACTGTATGATATACTTTTATATACGGAGTTACATGATAAACCAGGTTTGTTACTTTTAATTGACTTCGATAAGGCTTTTGATTCTGTGTCTCATAAGTTTCTTTTTAAAGTTTAAGATTTTTTAACTTCGGCCAATCTATGACAAAATGGGTTCAGTTGTTTTACAACAATGCTACTTCCAGTGTTTTAGTGAACGGTTATTTTACAGATAGATTCAAAATAGAACAGGGCTATCGACAAGGGGATCCCTTGTCACCCTACCTTTTTCTGTTGGTCAGTGAAATTCTTGGAATTATGATTAGGCACACGAATTCTGTGGTTGGGTTGCAAATTAATGAAAAAAAAATTAAAGTATTACAATACGCAGATGATACACTTTTAACACTCAACGGATCAGATCAAGAGCCAAAAGATGCTCTTGAGATTTTTGATACTTTTGCTAATATATCGAATTTAAGAATTAACCCCAGAAAGACTAAAATGATATGGATAGGAAAGAATCGGAATTGTAGAATTGTTATTATTGGAAGATTGTAATTTTGACTGGATTTTTCAGGGTAGGTACTTTAGGTACCTGGGAATAGAATTTTCAGTTAAATTATATGAAATGGTTGAACAAAATTATTGTGAAAAAATGAAAGATATTACAAATACAATGACATCCTGGTCTAAACGATCACTTACTGTTTTAGGAAGAATTACTGTAGTTAAATCATTATCGATGTCAAAATTAAATTATTTGTTGTTATCACTTCCTGAACCAAATTTTAAAACATTGACAGATATAAATCGTTGTTTTTATTCGTTTATATGGGAAAATAAACCCGATAAAATAAATAGAAATCAAATGTGCCATATTGTCATGGTGGTGATAAAATGATTAATATTTTCATGCATACTAAATCTCTTAAAATATCCTGGATCAGAAGGTTTATTTGTGATCCGCAGACTGAAAATTACACGTTCCACATGTTTTGTTCTTTCTTGCCCCAACCAGTATCGTTTCATTTATTTATGGGGTCATTTTACTACAAAAAACTTGCCAATGTAATGCCTAATGATTTTTGGAAAGAGGTACTTTTGGCTTTTTCAGAATTTCTACAAATCAATACACATGATAATTGGGCAAGCAGCCTCTATTAAATAATCCTTTGATTAAAATGAATAATAACACTGTATATTTTAAGTCTTGGTGTGAGAAAGGTGTACGTTTTATAAATGACTTGCTAGATAATGATGGAAAATTTCTTTCATATTTTGAATTTCAGAGGAAGTTTGGTATACAAACTAACTTTCTTCAGCACGGTGGATTGTGTAATTCTATCCAATCATTTGCAAAAAAAAAAAACTGCATGTCGAAAATAACAGACCCTTTTATTCCTCATGGTTTAAATGTAATACTGAAACATAAGAAAGGTTGTTCTGATATTTATCAAACGTTGTTAAGACACACGTCAAAACATTGTAACAGTTTTAAAGTGGAGTAGTATGTTGGATCTTGATGATGAAACATGGTCTTTATACTGTTTAATTCCTTTTCAATCAACTATTGATATTAATATGAGGTGGTTTCAATTTAAGATTCTCAATAGAATATTATACATGAAAGACGCTCTTTTAAAATTCGGTTTTGTAACAGATAAAAAGTGTACGTTTTGTAATGACAGTGAGGAAACCATAATGCATATATTCTGTTCATGTCCTTATTCAAATAATATATGGAATAAGTTTGAGCGATGGTTACTTTTGAAGATAGATAAACAAATTGTATGTACAAACCAACATAAGTTATTCGGATTTTATGGTCTCAACAACAGTGCATTAAACTGTATGATGATTGTTATAAGAAGAGATTTTTTTTTTCAGCGAAATTAAAAAAAAAAAAGTTCCGTCATTCGAACATATAATATCTGAGATAAAATGTTATTTTGAGATGGAAAAATGTATAAGTTAAATGAATAGTAGAGAAAAAAAATTGTGAAAAAATGGGCTTTATTTATTAAGTGCTTTTGAATATCAAAATTACATGATATTCATAGTGTTTTCAGGGTTATTTCTGCCAATAAAATAAAAGAATGATATAAGTTATATGTTGTAAAAAAAGTTAAAGAAATTTTGTTATTATATGTACAAGTGCAGTAGGCCACTGTTTGTCGATAACCAAATTATTATTCTGTTTTGTATTTAAAAAAATATTTGTAAATGTGACTTTCTGAATATGTGTATGAATAAAACACCCTGTGGAAGGGGGAAAAAAAAAAACAAAACTTACATACTTACTGCAACCAGTTCTATTTTCTCTGTGGTTTTGTCATACCATTATTTGTCGAAAGTGAGAGCAAAATGGATAACAAGAGAGGGCGCTAATGTCGGTGCCCTATCTGAGAAGATAGACGCCTGTAACTCAATTGAGTAGTGCCATGCCAACGTCGGGCTACCGTCCTGGTAGCTCTTGTCGAGTTGTGCCAGGTTGTATATCAACAAACAAAACAAAACAAAACAAAACAAAACAAAACAAAACAGAAAAGTCTAGAACATTGGGCTTTTGTCAGGCCGACTATCACGACGCCATTCTAACAGACGAACAACGACAACCATTGACAAGAAGTAGGGAGTTGGGAGCTACCGGTAAACATCTAACAGCGTAACTATTATACCGATTAACATTAAAAGCATTGTGAGCCAACAAACAACTAGAGAGGGCGCTATCTTAACTGAGGAACTTGAAAGGTAACTTAACGATTTGAGTATTCATTCAACTGAAGTGTGATTTTTTTTTTTTTTTTTTTAAGTGATGATAATATTGGGTATTTGTAATGTCCCTTACCACTTTGTCGAAATTCCCAAAGTAGCTTAAAGAGAAAAAGAGGTAAAGGACCAATAAACAACAAAATGAGGTTATTCACTAATGATTTATTTATGCTAAATGAAATGAATGTTTTCCATGTTGTCTTCAAAGAATAAACTGAAGAGTTAACAAAAATAATGCAAAAGCAGCTCGTTCCAAAGAAAGATCCTGCGTAGTAAAAGAAAAGACCGGTCAATCCACTTTTAAAATCATTTTTGCTGTGTTGTGTTTTGTTTGTTTGTTTGTCTGTTGCTTGGTGGGTTTTTTTTTTTTTTCAACAATGAGCGGGCCAGTGCTGCAAGAACGAACTGAACGTCCTGGAGTGTCCTGTTGACATAATGAAGTTTTATACCGGGAGCTATCTCCAAGAGCGTTATGGGGGAAGTTGTTCAAAAAAAAAAAAAAAAAAACCACACACACAAAAAAACAAAGCGCAACAGCTGCAAAGGATGCAGAATAAGTATGCATGATTAGTGTTTGATGTTAATTGCTGCACAACCCAGTGCTCTCCTCCTACCACATTAAACTGGCTCTCTATATATCGAAGAAAGAATCAAGTTACAATATTGCATACTCACTTTCAAAAACCAATCCTTCATTGGCTGGTACCTGTTCTATTTGAACCTTTTGATTACTTCTCATCCGGCAAATTACAACAAAACAAGATATTTTCAGGATAGCACTTTGTCAATACCTTTCCCGAAAACCAAACATAGGAAACTTTCCTCTCCCTAGACCGGTAAAGTAGTTCTCTTTTCAACAAACTCCCATTGCAGTTAACTGATTTCTGACTAGACTATAAAAAAAAAATCAGACAGCGCCCTCTATCGGATCTAATCTAACGCTTGTTCACGAGCCACAACTCGAGTCACTGTTCGTTTGTTAGTTCGTTCGTATTTATTTTGCTTCTCAAATCAAATCAAAATGAATTGCATGGGTGTGACAATTTTAAACAAAACATAATCAAATGACAAAGGAGTAATACAAAAAGTGCAGTTTATACTACATGCATAACAAAAATCTTTGTAAAACGTTCATAGTTGCATATGAATAATACAGATCAGGAAGTACGTACGATTCAATAAGGAAGCAGGAGACCGTCAGCCTGACTGGGCTGATGGCCTCATTGGAAATAATCATCAGGTTTACTTCTCATGTAAAGTTTTTCTATTGCAATATTTGCTTTGTTTAATATTGCAATATCACGCTTTAGAGGAAAAAAGAAGATGTGAGTGAGTGCTGTGCAGTAATAGGTGCATTATTATACTGTTTTATTTTATGAACATCTGGTTAGCTGATGGCTCATATATCGATATTAACTTGAAAAAGTAGTAAAAGTGGCGACCAGATGAGATATCGCCGTGACGATAAGATTCTGAGAGTTGTTTTTAAAGGGACAATCAATGGCATGTAAGTTACTAGTAATCTGGATGACCCTAAAACATACGGTTTTCTCTCATATAATGATACTGTAGGAAATGGAAGTTTGTTATACGTTGTAAAGGATTATGTATTTAGATTGTAAGTACAAAATAAGCTGGAAATACACGTAAGACAAACTTACAATACTAATCATGTTGATGCGGAGTATTCCTAGACGACTTAAGGTTGGTTTTTCATTAAAAAAAAATGCAAAAAAGATGGGAAAAGTCTTAATCACCTGCAGGTGTACATCCACTGGCACTGGGCGCATTTTTTCTTCTTGCTGCTCTGGGTGTTTTGGCGGAGACAGAATCCGCATTTCTGCTACAATAAATTGATATCTTATACCTTCTCGGGTTTCCCTCATTGCTACCTCCATTAGAGAATGTATTGGAACGTCTCTGTCAATGATAATGCTTTGATTTGGAATGAGATCGAAAGTATATAGATCAAGTATGTTAGACCCATGACAGGTCCAACAATCCTCGCTCGATTATCAGCTGCTGTGATGGTGTGTGCTTATCACAGTACCATCACTCCATCGTGAAGTCTCACTGCGTCATACCAACAGACACAAGCCCCGCTAAACGCAAACGAGTCAGGGTAAAGAATCCCAGTGTTTTTGTCACATGAAATGGCAATAAATCGGGAAATGCCTAATTAATGAAAGCCTTAAAAAATGTCTCCGAAGAGCGCCTGTTATGCAACTGAACCCCCTGTTCGCCACGTGATTGTTGAGCACGTGCAGGAGACCATTCCGTTCCCTCCCCATCGCTTCCGCGGAGGGGACATCTCAGCCTTCGGTGATGCCACTCAAACTCACGATCCGAGTGTGACGGCATCCGCGCCACATGTCGGACCCGTCTCTCAGACATCAAAATGATCGTCCCTTTTCTGACTCCCCCTGACCAGTGTGATTCACTTCTATGTTTAGATACTGATTCTAAGTTGGGGAAAAATGAAAATTATTTATCTTCACTGTCTCCGTGTTGCTCCGACTGTAAGATTTTAAGGAGCGTACTCGTGGGGTGAAGGTCAGTCATGCATTGAACCTTAAACAAAGTGCTTCTTAGCACACGGGACCTCGAAGAGAGCTTACTAGTAGTATAGTAGTAGTAGTAGTATATAACAGTTACGATTACCACATGTATTGTAATTTTCCCAGCAACCTACATATGAAGGCATGATCATAACCGCGACCATAGATGTTTACAAATTTTCCTTTTTTCCCCGAGCTGTTAGAACCTGGAACCATCTGCCACGACCTGTGGTCGAGATTACCAACATATTAACATTCAGAGAGGCTGCTCTTCCAGTCATCCGAGTGATGCAGCCTCCTGTTGGGTCACACATGCTCTAAGCAAAGAGACATTTTTTTTTTTTTACTTGCACTATGCACAGTCACTTTTATTGTACATTACTGACATTCAAAATCATCCTGTTCACCATGTCACCTCTCACTGATGCATGACACTTCTACCATCCCGGGATAGTTCCAAGGAGCTGCTGAAAGGGATTAATACTTCAAGGTTCAAACAGATAGTAGCAGTAGTAGGCATTTTCGGCTGTATATCGTGTGTATTATATTGTCCGATTGTTTTGCCTTCCTTGTGCTGTTTGGGGGGGGGGGGGGGTGGGACGAGTTCTAAACCGATCTCAGCGACTCTTGAAGACAGCTTGGATGCAGTGCAGTGCATCCTTTCTTTCCCGGCCAGGGTATTTTAGCGGACCTGGGAATAAAAGAAGTTAGGCTCAGCCGAGCGCGCATTGCTGAAGTGACCATTGCGGTTGTGCGTTCGTTTGATAAAGCATGCTGTTAATTATGTGCATTTAACGCAGCAGATTCATGGAAGGCACTGAAAAGCCACTCTAGTCATGTGATCAATAAATTTCATGATACACTGTGTAATCATTTACATATAGTAAACAAATAATGACTGCTCTGAGGGGCACAGTTAAAATTATGGTTTTCGCATCACCGAAGGCCTACATAATTTTAACGGTGCCCCGAATATCAAGCTGTCATTTTTTGTTTTATATACCGAAAATATAGATTCTAGTCTCTTTTACAGCACTCGTAATCAACGCTGGTCGACAGCGCGGCGGTCGTATCATTGGTGCGTACATGTATAATATGAGTGATCTATATGTGTACGGGGTTGCGACTGTCTCCAAACCTATCGCCTCCACTGTGCTCGCCTCCACGGCTGACACACTCATTTTGGTGCTCTGATTTCTATGTCATTTTCTCATTACTAACTGTTGGTTTCAGTCTGCATTTGTTACAATCCATCAGAAGAATGCTTGGAGCATTTGCTGGACAATTTTGAAAGCATCAACTCCAGCAACGTACCTGTAAATGTGAAGGAAATTTCCTCACTTGTCACTGCAGAAGGACTGGCAGACATCTTGCTGTATACCGAGCATGTTCAAGAGCAGCTCAGAAGAAGGTCAATGAGCTCGGGGACTCATCAAGCACCCCCCTTTGAATCCCGTTTGCACCTGTTGGAGCTCACAATCGTGAGTGAGGATTTTCAGTGTCAACTTGAATGAGAAACTTAGGCAACAATGAAAGCAGCGCTATTGTTCCTGTTGCCTCTTCTCTCCATACGAATTTGTGTGAATACAACAAGGATTTCTGTGACTCTCTACAAACCCTTGGATGCATTACTACACAAACGGACATGTATACTTGTTCCCAGCAAATATGTGGGGTAAAGGGTCCTCTATACCGCCAATTCTACCGCCACTTTCCGCTCATTACTTCTCCAGTGTGGCGATGTCAATCCCAACCCCGGTCCTTTGCCTGAAACATCCAAGGATAGACTGAAATATTCATGTGAGTACCTACGTAGCAAACGAGATCAATGTAGAGATATGAAGGTATCGCCTCAAACATGGAAGGTCATAACAGATCTAGGAATCAATTCTAAACCTAAATCACACTGGGGGAAGCGTGGTGGTAAATCAACAAAAATGTCCTCCTCCCCTGAAATCTCGTGCACAAGTCTCGATGTTGGCCAAAAGATTCCAGTGATCCATAGACCGAGAGGAGGAAAGAGCTATCCCCCTCAACAATACCGCAAAAGGAAACAATTTCTCACTAACTTTGATACTCACCACTCTCATCATCATTTTTGTGTAAAAGGATATGATCTGCCTACAGTGTTACTGTCAAATGTCCGGTCCTTACAAAAAAAGTTGGATGATCTCACGATTGTGGCCACATATAATAATGCAGATGTTATTGCCCTGACAGAGACATGGTTTGACCCACAGACACCTCTGGAGCAATATTCCTTACCTCACTGCTCTCTCTTCTCTAATCACCGGAGTGGACGACCTGGAGGTGGAGTAGCAATTTACGCTAAGCACCATCTTAAACCAAGTCTTCTGTCTGTCAAAATACCAGATAACATTGATACTATATGGTTGCATCTGAGACCGCCACGTTTACCTCGGCAGTTATCTAGTCTCATCGTCTGTGTCGTATACTACCCCCCTCGCCACCCATATGCTGAACAATATATTGATCATCTGATATCTACAAGTGATGCACTAATGTTACATTATCCTGAAGCGGGAATATCATTCATGGGGGATTTCAACGATTTGAATCTTGAAATGATTCTCGCTAATAACAAATTTACCCAAGTAGTGACGGAACCCACCAGAGGAAACAATGTTTTGGATAAGATAGTGACTAATCATGCCAATCTTTACTCTCATGTACAAGTTATCTCTCCTATTGCTGCCAGCGATCATAATTGTGTTCTTTGGATCCCAGCCAACCGATCACGTCCACAAAATACAACAAAGAAAAGAGTCGTACGTCCCCTAAAAGATAGTGGATTGAGGTCTTTTGGAGATTGGATTACTCACCATACTTGGGAAAAAACTTGCGCAGATTGATGATCCTTCCAAAAAGTGTGATGTGCTCTTGGAAAATATTCGCTCTCGTCTTGACACTTACCTTCCAACAAAGACCATCCGGCTGCACAAATCAGATAAACCATGGGTTACCGCTAAAGTAAAAACTCTTATACGTCGCAGGCAGATAGCTTTCGCTGGTACACAATTATCTCTGTGGCGCCATCTAAGAAACAAAACACTACGAGAAATATCAAAAGCAAAATCGTTATTACAACACCAGAATTCGCGATCTGAAGGCAAGAAATCCTGCATTTTGAGCTTTGCATCGACATGTACATGTATATTTATGTGTATGTATGGTACGCGAAACACGACCGTCGAGTGAAACACATGCGCAATCGTTTTGTGATTTATTTTTCTTCCTCTCTCTCTCTCTCTCACTCCCTCATTAGATGGACGAATTACAGAAACATTATATCTGGGGGGTGTTTCATCAACGTTTGTCGGCGCTGACAACTTGAATCACCATAGTAACAGTCGGTGACCAGAGCATCTCAGCCAATCAAAACCAAGGATTTTGCTGAAATTGGTCAGCGCCGACAGTTGTCGGCACTGACAAGCGTTGATGAAACACCCCCCTGATGTACCGACAAGCGATGTGCGGGAGGCGGCGCTGAAGAGGCTTCTGCCACGACAAATTAATAGAGACCTGTGGCCCGCTGCGACACCATTCACCTTACAAATAGGGGACCAATGTCAGTTGATCGGAGTGGACGGTTCGCGGGGCGAAATTGTCACCGTCCACACGAATGACCCTTTCAATGGAATAGTAAGTTACTGAGGAAATCATGGTCTTGCGAGGGCGATGGTACAATAGCTAACATCGCTCATGGTAATACGGGAGGTGTCTATCAGGCCAAGCCGAAGACGAGGTCTGATAGACAGCTGAAGGATTACAGAGGCGATGTTAGATCGCATCCATTGCCTGAGACATAGATGATTATTTGCTTTATATCCCACATAGAGTGACAATCTTTGAGATTCGACCAAGGTATCCCATTAACCACGCAGATTTTTATTGTATAATCGTGCTGAATATTACAACACAGGCGGTACAACCGCGGTCGGCAGCAGTCGAATGAACGAGACTAATGTTGGATCAAAACGATAACAAGCGACACATAGCACGTAGCCGGGCAACATCTTACATTTTTTTTTCTTTGCCTTTCACCTAGATAATGACCACAGAGCACAAAGATAGAGAATATCGCTACGAGCATATCGCCGAGGCACCACTGCCACCATCATCTCGACAGATTCCACCGCCACCAAGGCCCCAGCCACCGGAGCCAGCACATCAAGCATCAGCATGTAAAAAGAGGCATGCAGCAGTGGGAACAACATGCCAAAAACCCAAAAGGACGTGCGCCGTAAGAAAGAAGGTGGGACATTTTTATATAATCGTATTTCTATGTTTGTATATGTATGTATATATATATATATATATATATTTATTTATTTATTATATGGCCCTTATGGTACTGCATATCACTTAGAGTGGAATATTTATTATGTTAAGGCTGCTTTCACATAGAAGTATTCGGTATTCGGTATTCGCTATTCGCTATTCGCTATTCGAGCACCGAATACACCATCACCCGCACCGTCAACTCACCATCCCATGTAGTGAGGATTTCTTCCTCCTACATCGCAGCAAATCTTATTAACAATTTCTAAACTGCATCAGAATGTCGGTCTACATGCTTATATTTGCTAACGGGCAAATCCAGACCAAAAGTGTCATTATTTCATAAACGAGAGACGGTATACGCTGCAAGAAAATCGAACAAGCTCGATTCCCACTTTGCTATACTTTTCGCAGGTATTCGGTACTTTCGAATAGTGCCCTCTTATGTGAACCGGTGTGAGGAAATCCTATCGTTCGATTCAAGCTATTCGCGTGCCCTCGAAAAACGAGCCCGAATACCCGAATAGTATACTTCTATGTGAAAGCAGCCTAAGGGCGAACTCAGCATTTTCAAATTGACCGCATGTTACGTGTCCTCATACATGAATTCATTTTGCTGGAAATAAACGTCACTGAACCTGATATTGATTATGCAGTCTTCCGATTTCGTGGATATCTGTCGGTGACAAATTTTCCACTGTCGCTCATTGTAATTTTTTCCTTGCAAAGTTTGAAATCATAATCAGTGTGCATGTTGAATATTGCCAATTTTATCCTTCTGTCAAATAGTACAATTTCTCTTCCCCATTCACTGCACAGAAAGCTTCTTTCGTCGAATGTGCCCAGCCCACCGCAACAGCAGTTCGTGAGCCCCCAGTCCCCGCCCCCGTCATCATTACCTATGGCACCGAAAAGCGACCAGCGCTGGTGGAGATGGCGCAACGCAGTATTGCAGCCCTCCAAAGCGAGATCGACCAGCCTCCACCCAGGGAGGTGGAAGCCCACCCACCTGTTCCACCCCAGTTGAGTCCTCAACCCGACTCTTCGACGCCTGCCCCTGCCCCCAGCAACACCTCGACAACACTTCGACAACACCTCCCACTCCTGCCTCCATCCAACCTCCGTCCCGGACAGCAGCTCCGACAAGCACCTTGCCTTCGCCCGATGAGTGGGCTGCCCTTGTAGCCAAAGTAGACACGCTGCAGGAGCAGGTGAGTGAACTCCTGGCGTGGAAGAGGCAGGAGATGGCGAGGAGGCCACGGACGGTTGTAGCGAGGAGCCAGAGTGAAATTCAGGGCCGCCTGGAACATGTCCTTGTGGCAGAGAGACAAATGCTGCAGGTAAAGCAAAGTGTGTTGCAGGAGATGCTGCCGTTTGCTCCCTGCCACAAGGATGTGGCCAGGCGGCTTGTTAATTTACTCTTCCTCAACGAGGAGAGGGTTAACAAAAATGTCAGGGGGAGGAAGAATCCTCCTATGGATCCACTGAGAATAGATGCGATCAAGCGCGCAACATTTGCGATCTGCTCAGCAGGTGGGGAGCCTGAAGCTGACATCTGGAGGCGCTGTATTCAGGCGATAGATGCCCAGAATAGGAACTTGAGACGTAATTAGACACGGAATTTGTATTAGTATAAAGTTTACCCCCTTTTATTTATTTACTTTTGGGACATCTCAGTTACAACCAGTTTTTCATCAAATAATCTTTGAATTCCTCTCCGAACATGTATATGCTCTTTCATATTTCATGAGGTTTCTCAAGATGTAAAATAAAAAGACAGTAAACGTTGGAAACCTCTAGCCCCATCGCAACCAAAACATAACCATCCACTCCCAAATAGATACTTCAAAAAAAGAAAAAAATTATCCCCTAGAGAATGATACAAAAATTACATAAGAAAAAAATAAGGTACGATATTTTCGAATTTCACATTTCGTTCGGAATACATTTCTTGACCAGTCCTTACATCCATGAGTGAGTTAGTGATATCATACCCCTACATTTTTTCATGTATGTTTTATATGAAATTCGGGAAAAAAATATTTTCAGTCAATACAAGAAAAGTCCTGTTCCCATTCCAAGATGTTATTATATCAATCAGAGTTTGCATTTGTTTTGAAACAATCAACCTGTTCGGTTGATTGTTTGTGGAACCACTGATGAGGTGCACTGGTTTTCGTTCAATATTCTGTTTTGTTAATTCCAACAGCCCATCTGTTTTGATAGATTTGAATTTGAATCTGGAAAGTTTGTTATGATACGGTACTTATATTGTACAAATGCCTTTTATGATAATTATGCTGCATGTGTGCCCGCACGTGTAGTTCTTTGGAAGCTCTCAACCCTTTTCTTCTATCTTCTGTTTTCCTCTCTTTCTCTCTCTCTCTCTCTCTCTCTTTCTTTCCTCTCTTGGTTCCTACTAGTGGGCGCACATGCAGTGTGATACATGTATATGGCGATTGTGCCTTATTATTGTTTTTCACCGTTGAATTATAAGGCTGTTTTGTGAATGACATTAGAATGTTATTCATTCATGCATTTCAACTGCATGTACATTGTATGCTTCATTCTTTGTGAGCTTGATAAACATCTCTCTTGAGAGGACTACTCCTTTCTTCCCTTTCCCCATTTCTCTTCTTTCCCTCGGATCCTGTGCTCTTTTCTTCATGGTTCATGCTTTTTCTGGGCATTTATTGAGTGCAACTATAATGCAATATTATCATTATAGGATAACACTGTTGTATTGACAAGTTTTCAAGACAGCTCACCATGTATAAGTGTGCAATTCTATGTGCTTTTATCGAGATGTCTCATTATGCAAGTTATTTACAGCCCTTTGTGAATTGACTAATGGAATCTTGATATATGTATTTATGTAAGGCATATCACATTGCATGTGTGCCCACATAGACAGCTTTTCCTGGAAATCCCTCCCCCTCCCGTCTATCTTCCGCTTCTTTCCTTCTATTTTTTCTATTTTGCTTCCTGGGCACACATGGACTGTGATTTACTTTTGCATTATGCAGCATTCATTGTTGCACTCTGCTATTTTATTGGAATGGTCACGGAATGTTCACGCATATGCGTGTGCATGCATATTTGCATAACAACACTGTATTACATGTGTGCCCACAGAGGCAGCTGTTCTATAAAAACCCTCTCCATCCTTTCCCACCTCTATTCTTTTCTTCTTATTCCTACTCTTCTTGGGCACACATGTGACATGTGATCCCTGGGTTCTGTATAATGTACATTCTGTACATCACACATGCATGTTTCGCTCCCAACAACATTAATAGGGCCTGTGCAATTTTGTATTTATGACTTTGCATTTTTGATATATATTTGCCATAGTCAGACGTCAGCATGTTGGAAAGATTCAATGTATCAATAGTATATTTTAATGTCCTATTGTTATAGTCTCAAACATACCTTTTCATTTCATTAGTATTTCAGTTTATTTAGTTATAATATACCGTTTGATGATGTGTCGAATTGTTAATTGATTATCATGTATTTATATGTGCATGTGCCTTTATATGTGATCTGTTTGTTATTCTTGTCGTGTTATGCTCTGTTATCTTGCCAGTGGAGGAAGATTTTCTGTATTTTTTTTTTTAATCAGACAATAAATAATTAAATCTTGAATCTTGAATCTTTGTTTGTTTCTTACATTTTGGATGGTTTCCAAACAATATTCATATCAACAGCTGAAATATGATATGACATTTATTTCTATATATTAGTATATGAAATGAAAAAGAAAGTGCGCCAGTATGATATTGTAAATTTAATGGTTTGAACATTCATTAGAACTGGTCAAGAAATGTTTTCCGGCAATAATGTGAAACTTCAATGTCGTATTTCTATTCTATCCGATTTTGTCATTTTTGTATCGTTTTGAGGGAAGTATTTCTTTCTTTCTTTTGAAGTTGATTTATTTCGGGATGTATTTCCTTTTGACAACTATATAGTGGTTTTACATGTAGAGGACGCTTTTCCCGTTCTTATAGTATTTTAAGGAAAAGTCTGATTTCAAATCCTAGAACATAAGACATGCACTTTTCTGAAAACTGCTGATACCCAGCTTCCATATAACATGAGATATAAGTGTCAATATGAAAAATTTCGCCCAAGTGAACCCCCCCTTTTTTTTTCTTTTTTTTTTTTTAATCAGACCCATGAATAGGATGGCGTTTGAAAGTTACGGTCTTATAGTCAGGTCACTTAGTGAATGCATGCCGTTACACGGCGAATAAAAGCGCAAAATTTGGAGAGATCACTCCTCAGGACCTACTTATTGATATTAGAGTATAACAGGAGCCCTGATTTTCTTTTTTTTTTTCATGGTTTAAAATGTTGAATTCCATTTTGCAGAAAATTTCGCGCGCATGAAACTTGTGCCAATTTCGCGAGGAGATAAGATTCGCAAAAGCAAAATGCACTCGATTCCCAAAAAAAAAAAAAAAAAGAATCCAGAGGGCTCATTTTATACTTTGATATCAGTTGGTCCTGAGGGGTCATCTCCCCTAATTTTGCGCTTTTATCGGCCGTGTAACGGTATTCTCAAATTTGGCGTTAAGCGCGACCAATAGACACTTTGGATATCAGTTCCTCACATTATTATTTAGAAAGGAACATTTTGCCGAGCCTGTATAACTTGACATACAGTTATATACATGGATTCTTTCTTCCTCTAACATTTTTGTCCCTCAGGTTTTCCTTTTTTTTTTTTTTTTTTTTTTTTTTTTTTTTGCTGAACATGCACACACATTGTATAACTTGACATTTAGTTGTGCATGACTCCTTCTGCCTCAAACCTGTAAAACGTGATATTTAGATACGAATTCTTGTGCCTCCGACATTATTGTTCCTTCAAGCTTTTTGCAGAACCTTTAAAACACAACTTGCTTGTTACATAAAATCCTTGTGCCTCCCATACCATTGTTCTTTAAGCTTCATGCAAAACCTGTATAACTTGAAATTTAGTTAAATATGACTCCTACCCTTTATGGCAAGGTGCTTGTAGTCGGAGCTGTTGACGGGACGGAGGCTGGGATTTTTTCTGGATTGAAAGGTGTTGTTTACCTTTGGGAGCAGTGATTTTAAAAATGTTCGAGATATCACATTTTATGCATATGTGAAGGTCTGTTGTATCACAAAACATCCTACCATTATTATATAAAATTTTCACAATAAAGTCTAACATATAAGGGGATATCAGTATTTTTCTCAATAAACCGTAACTGTAGACGGTTTAATCTAGACGCATTCTTCTAAATATTGTTCACATTTTGTGTATTCAAGAATACTTAAAATTGATTATATGGATTCAATTTTTACAGTGGTTGTTTCTATCCCTAACTCACATTTCAGAACTATTTTAAAGCACTATTGCTGGGTTTTTTTATTTCATATGCAAAGTAAAATTTAATTATCCCTTTAATCTAGCTGCATGGGGACAGGCGTTGGAGAGTAGGGATGAGGCCGAGTCTACATTGTACCTCTGACATTGTTCATACACAGTGTATGTGTTTCGCAGAGCCTGTAATTAACTGGAAATTAAGTTATATATGAATCTTTCTGCCTCTGATACGTGTAATTGGTCCTAGAACAATGTTTTGCAGGGCAAACATCTATGTAGCGATTGGTTTAGTTATATATGAATCCTTCTGCCTCCGGCATCATTTTTCTTTGATTTTTTTTTTGTTCTTCCAGAACCTGTATAACTTGAAATTCTGTTACGTAGTGATTCCTGCCGTTGACGGCAAGGTGCTTGTAGTCGGAGCTGTTGTCCGGGACGGAGGCTGTGGTTCTCGCTGGGCTACTCGCTTGATGGGGGCTGGCACGGCATGGGCTTGACATATCATAACTAGTCTTGATATTTATATTATATTATATTATATGTATTTCTCATGAATCCTATCTCAGATATTATTGCTCCCTAAAGCTGTTTGCAGAATCTGTAAAACATAGCTTGTTAGTTTAATCCTTCTGCTCTTGGCATATTGTTCCTTGAATATTTGTGCAAAACGTATGACATGAAATTTAATTAGTTACATAATGCTCCTTTTGCCTCTGACTTTTTTCTTCCTCAAAGCCTTGTGCAGAGTCTGTATAACTTGTCATTACTTATTTATGACAGAAATACAGTAAACAACAGCCATAGAAACGGAATGTTTGAGAAAGCTGGGATGCATGAACCTCGCCTTGATATAAAAACTGCAGTGCATACTTACATACATGTACATGCATTGTAGGCAGTTCTGCAAGGGAACAATGACAAGTCAAGAAGAAAAAAAAGCACGATGTGTAGGAATGATTCCTGAAGGGGTATACGATGTATTTGTGACGAATCATTGGGAAGTAATTCCATTATATTGACAATGGTATACTCTGTTCATGTTTGTTTTATTTTCATTCTTATAATTTGTCAGTTCATGCCATTCTGATTGGAAAATACAGTGTCCCTGAGAGGAAAACTACCCGGAAGGGAAACATGAACACCAGTTGCAGCTGGCTATGTTTTTTTTTTTCACTCGTGCTTGTGTGTGTATATATATATATATATATATATATATATATATATATATATATTATATTATATTATGTGTGTCTGTGTTCTCTGTATAGGCTTATATGACTTGTGTCTGTCCAAGGGACAAGATAAGAAAGCATGTTCTGTAGCACTTAGTGGACATAAAACCGCATTGTGTATTTTCTGTATACTGTATTCAAAACAGACTTATTTCAATTCTTATCAAACACACACGCGCGCGCGCACACACACACACCAACACACACCACACACACACACACAACACACACGCACGTGCACATAGGAAAACATGCCTCCCCACATGTATTCACACACAGGAACCAAACTTCATGCCCGCGGATACAGGTGCACACATACACATCGTACGTTAAACCTAAGCCTACTGTAACCAAGGAGGTACTAGCTCGCCTAGGACCCCGTTTACAGTGCGGGGCCGGGCTCGGCCGCGGCTCGGCCGCGGCCGAGCCCGACCTCAATTGCGCGGCCGAGCATCGCAATTTTGTCCGTTTACACTGCTGGGCTCGGCCGCGCTTTCAATTCAAACCTTTGAATATTTTGTCGTAGTGGCGCTCTGCTTGTAAACAAACGCAATTTGGTATTGTCTGGTTTTCAGACCCTTTGCCAAATGAATTCCGTGGCGACGAAGTCGCCGTTCGGGCAATGGCCTTTGCCGAAGGAAAAAATCCTTTGCAGGACAAAACCACCTTAAACTATACTAGTTTTGAGGGGGTTAATATCCTGAATAGCGAAAGATACAGGCAGAGGGTTTGGAAGCCAGACTAAAATTGGCCGCGCAATTGGCCGCGCATTTGGCCCAGTTTGCGTTTACACCAAGAAGAGGCCGAGATCACGGGGGCATCCCACGAGACCGACACCCACGAGTCATACGGTCCACGAGACCGACATCAATAATAGGTCCATGAGTCATACAGCCCACGAGTTATACGGCTCAGGAGTCATACAGCCCATGAGTTCGACACTACGCACAAAAGGCTCATGAGACCGACACTAAGCAAACATGGCCCACGAGACCGACACTAAGCAATAAAGGCTCATGAGACCGACACTAAGCAAAGAAAGCCCACGAGACCGACAATAGGCAAAAAAGGCCCACGAGACCGACACTAAGCTAAAAAGACTCACGAGACCGACACTAAGCAAAGAAAGCCCACGAGACCGACAGTAGGCAAAGAAGGCCCGCGAGACCGACAGGATAAACAGCGCCATCTACATGTCAATCACCTGTACAGGGTGTTCCATGAACGGAAAAATAACATACTGGCGGGTGTAATTTCGTAACGCTATCAATTGAAAGATGGTGACCATCTACGTAAATATGTACATCATCAAATATGTATTTCTACATACTTCTGAGGAGGGGGGGGGGGGGCAAGTGTGTCAGGGAGCGACATTGTTATCAAGTAGAAAAATTGAATTGTATTCTTCATGCCCCCACCCCCCCCCCAAAAAAAATAAAATAGAAGAATTAGTATATCCTTCATCCCCCCAAAAAAGAGACCAAAAAACACAAATGAATTTAAAAGAGGACAATAACGATGTATGGATTAATTTTAGAGCTTTGATAATGCCATCGTGCTATTTCTAATAGGCTTTCCCAGTTTTTAGCTAGAAGATGGACAAGGAATAAATCTTACCTCTTCTCTTTACCGATTCACTAGTTACTTATTCTATTTTAGATATTCTACCCTCCTGTTTGACGTTTTGCAGTAAGATCTATTTGTAATTTTATCTGTAACTATAATGCAATTCTACTGATTAAAACGTTTTATATCGCAGGGATTCACCTCAATTTTGTGGCTTGTGTTATTCTCCTCCAAACAGTACATTTCATCGTGAAATACAATAGCTGTTTTCATGGATGCATCTGGTTTTAACCGAATTCCTAACGCCACCTTAATAGACGATTACGTTATTTTTTATTTTCAATTAATACTGAATCAACACCCTCGCAGGTTTATTGTGGAAAGATCTGTGTTACACACTTTTACTGTACTTTGTTCATTTTTTTCCACAAACACACACCCATGCAAACACAATTAAAGATCCTGATGATTTCGGGGGGGGGGGGGGGGGCAACCGATGGGGTCTGGCAACCCTTCTTTTCCATCCATGAGGGCGCTTCGGCGACAGCGACAGACGTGTTTTTTGGACTGTCCCTGATAAAGGTGGAAAAATCGCTGAAAATTTTGCTTTTGTGGATTCTTATCACCATGACCAAATCAAAATCACAAGGAAAATCAACTTCGCACGACTCTGATGGAAATAAACGCTATCAACTGCGGAATTCCAACCAGAATGAGGACCGTGTTGATAGTGTAGTCAACGAAACGAGCTCGACTGCAAAAACTGTACCAAGTACCGGGCATACTCCACATAATTCCGCCAGCCCTCCTGCGACCTGTGATGAGCCGTCAGTTGACCAGTCATCGGCTGGTCAATCAGCCGCATCGAACAACCAAGGGGACAATGACCTGAAAGACGCTATCAAAAGGCAAGTTTCTGAAGCTCTTTGTTCCCGTGCAGTGATTGACAAAGTAGCGAACGCCATTTTCGACCTAGTTGAAAAGCGGCTCGAAGAAGAAGTAACTTCCAAAGTATACGAAGCCATAAGCATGGATCTGGAATCAAAATGCAGTGAGATTAAACAGTTGAATGAAAAAGTGAAACTTCTCCAAAACTCTGTAAAAGACCTGCAAACTGCAAAGGATGAGGCTGAGCAGTATAGCAGGAGAAACTGTCTGCGAATACATGGCATTGTTGAAACGCCAAACGAAAGTACGGATGACAAGGTACTAGAGGTCATCAATCGTCACCTGGGGATCGACTTGGGACCAGCCGCCATTGACAGATCACACCGGGTCAATCGACGCCACTCGAGTAGCCATGGCAACGACGCTGCTGGACCGGAGCATAGCGCCACCTACGCCGATGCGACAAGGCGGAGCAACCCACGAGCGATAATAGACCAGTTCGTAATTCCACTTTGCGCATGAGCAGAGAAAGGTCATTTGTACCAACAGGAATTTTGGTTTATTATTTCACTGAAATGAGCATCTGTGATGTGATGATTATTCATGTGATCCTTATCTGATTAGTGCTTGCCAGCACATCCACCTGATAGCAAGCCTGGCATTTGCAATATGAAAAGAAAAGGGTTGTCATTGCATTCCATACGAAACAATAAATTAGATGCCTGCTAAAATGTGAACTGACGGACTATTCTGGTCACCTGGTCCAGGGAGGTGCCTCCCTGCCTGGTCTAAGCACGAGCTCATTCTTTGTTTGAACATGAATTCCACAAATTGTTATGTCGGGCAAGCTTATGCATTATACCGCTTTGAAAACGAGTGAAGTGTCTAACTAACTGAGAAAAAAGAAAGGTCATTTGCACCAAGGTGTACATGAGCTAATTACGAAGTGGCTTATTGTGAAGTTCACCCGCTACAATGACCGGCAGCAAGTATACAAGGCACGCACAAAACTGAGGCATGTCCAAGGTGCGAAAATCTTCATTCGTGAATCTCTGACGAACATTCGGTCATCGCTGTACTGGGAGACACTCCAGAATAACAATGTCAAATCTGTGTGGTCTCAAGACGGAAAGATCTTTGCCTTCACAAAAGAAAACAAGCGAATAACCATTGGATGCAGAAATGATTTAGACTTAATCTGACTTATTAGCTTCGTTTTGGTATAAGAAAAGAGATTCTGTGGTATCTTATTATTATGGCTATAAAATTCCCATGTTCAATTTGTGCCAACCCGGTACGAAACAATCAGGCCTCAATACTATGTGTCAAATGCAACTTATGGGTTCATGTGAAATGCTGTACTGTTTCTACAAACGTATTTCTGTCCAATGAAGACTGGATATGTAGCAAATGCATTTTCGGGGAATTACCTTTCATGAATGTAGATGATCTTACCAATTGTGATGTTTGCCAACCAAATGATCAATCAACATGTGATGACGCCAGAAATAGTGGTAACCTTCTCCTGTCCTACACAAATTTTAACGATGCATGTAAATTACTTTCGAGCCAATATGGAATTCATGTTACTCACCTAAATGTCCGTTCTTTGTATAAATGCATTGATGAGATAAGATACATATTCCAGAAATCACCTTTTCACATAATTTCTTTCAGTGAAACTATGCTTGACGAAAGTATCCCAGACGTAGCTTTAGAAATTGATGGTTATTATATATTACAATAAGAAAAGACAGGAATAAGAATGGCGGAGGAATATTGTTTTATGTTAAAAAGGGTATCTGTTGTGAAGTCAGGCATGACTTGATGGATGATGATTTGGAACTGCTTGTTATACAAATTGATAGAATCAAGCAGAAGCCTTTTCTGGTGTGTCTTTGGTATAGGCCACCAAATTCTAAAATATCTTTGTTTGGAAACTTAGATAATATTTTTCAAAAAATTGAAATACTAGGTTTTGATGTCATGTTGTTAGGTGATCTGAACTGTAATGTTTTAACTCAGCGTAAAAGTTCGTCCACCCAGCGATTGTTGACATTTGCTGAGGATTATCATTTAACACAACTGATTGATAAGCCAACAAGAATTACCCCCTCCTCCTCGACAGTTATTGATCTCATATTTACGTCTGCCCCTGAGAAAGTTACTCATTGCGATGTTATACCAATGTGTCTCAGTGATCACTACATGGTGACAGCAACTTGGGGTCGAGTTAAACATAAAACTCAACATCATAAGTATGTAATGACACGTGCATTTGAGAGAATGAATGTTGATGATTTTCTAAGAGATTTGTCTAATGAATTGTGGGATGATGTCATAGAAGAAAAAGATGTTGAGGAGGCATACCTGAAGTGGATAACGATACACAGGAAAGTCATTGATAAACATGCACCACTTAGGAAAAGAAGAGTAAAACAAAATAATGTACCCTGGATAACCGCTGAAGTAAAAGATATGATGTATAAGAGAGATAAAGCTGAAAAGAAAGCTAGAAAGACTGATAGTAGAAGAGATTGGAATCATTATAGAAAGTTGAAAAATGAAGTAACATTGATTATGAGAAAATTGAAGCAGAACTATGTATTAAATGGTATTAATGAAAATCAAAGTAATAGTAAAAAGGTGTGGAAAGTTATACAAAAGGTATTACCCACTAAAGCTAAAAATAGAGATATGTGTTATGTTAAAATAGATAATAGGGAAATTACTGATTCTTTGGAATTGGCAAATGTGTTCAACAGTTATTTTTCGAACATAGTACATCAGATAAAACAAGATACACTGTTTCAAGGAGATTTTAGACAGTATATGAAGATGGAGTCTGATTCAACTTTTGCATTTACTAAAGTGACTGAAAGTGATGTTCGTAATGTACTTGATAATATGTCTTTAGATAAAGCTACAGGCTTGGATGGAATACCTGCGAGATTCGTTAAACTGTCAACGCCATGTATTCTTCTGCCATTTACTCACATAGTTAATCTATCCCTTTTCAGCGGGGTCATCCCGCGTGAATGGAAATGTGCTAAAGTCGTTCCTTTATTCAAAGGCGGCAAGGAAACAGAGTTAGCAAACTATCGACCTATTTCCATTCTACCGGTTTTGTCTAAGGTCATTGAAAGAATTGTTCATTCTCAAGTCACCAAATACTTATCTGAATACTCTATTTTGTCTACTAATCAGTCGGGGTTTCGACGCGGTCACTCCACTACAACAGCTTTGTTAAACGTTACCGAAAATTTATTGTCCAGTATGGATAAAGGCCTGGTTTCTGGGCTTGTAACATTAGATTTGAAAAAGGCCTTTGACATGGTCGACCACACAATAATGGTTGAAAAGTTAAGGTTATATGGGTTTGACCACACCAGCCTGTCGTGGTTTACGGATTATCTAAACGGAAGAATGCAAAGAACAGAAGTGAATGGTGCCATGTCTAACCCTGCTCCTGTTGTGTATGGGGTGCCACAAGGCTCGATACTGGGGCCGGTATTATTTTTACTTTTTATAAACGATATTACTCACACGGTCAAACATTGTGATTTATCTCTTTATGCAGATGATACATGTATGTATTTTTCCTCCAATAATCCTGTTGAAATGACAAGATGTATAAATCAAGATTTGAAAGAGATTTCTACGTGGTTGACGGCGAATAACCTGGTTTTGAATGCTGAAAAATCAGAATATATGATTTTGGGTTCCAGGAAGAAGTTGAAATATTTTCATGATTTTGGTATTATTTTTCAAATAAATGGTATAAGATTGAAAGAAGTATATAAATGTAAAATTTTAGGAGTTGTATTTGATCCAAACCTCACATGGAAACTTCACGTAGATTATATAAGAGGGAAAATTTTGAGAAATCTGTTCCTACTGAGGAAAATCCGGTTTTGTGTGAATTTCAAAGTTGCAAAAATGTTGTATTTTTCTATTATTCAATCTCATCTGGATTATTGCTCACCAGTATGGAGTAATGCCGCGAAGTCCACTTTGAATAGGCTCTTTGTTTTACAGAAAAGGGCTTTACGTATTGTTTTAAAGGTAGATAATTTAGAAAGAACCTCGATACTGTTTAGTAAATCAGGTATATATTCAATATATGTTCGTTGGAAAAGAGTAAATGTGATTTTGTTGCATAAATGTTTGTACGGCTTTGCTCCACAACATCTTTCGTCAAGAATACATTTAAAAGAACACAGTTATAAACTCCGTAATTCTCAGGTTCAAATTTGGTTACCCAAACCTAAAACAAATTTTATGAAAAGAAGTTTTTTATATGCAAGTTCAGGTTTATTCAATTCATTGTCATTGGTCACTCGAAACACAAAAGATATACATTGTTTTTGTAAGAAGATGAAAAGTGAGATCCAGGCTTCTTAAGTTGTAATTTGATATATTTGTATTCATATTTTTAATATCTGTTTTTCATATAAAGTATTGTTTTATTTATCATTTGGTCACCGGTTCCAAGTTTCCGGTTTTAGATATCCCCTTCTTCATAATATATACACACACACACTCAAATACGTTTTTGTTGTTGTTGATTAGTATTTTGATTAGGTATTTAGTTGTGTTAAGTTTAGTTCTCTGAGCATATTTCTATCGTTTTTGTCCGGCTATTGCTATTACTGCCATTATTTCAATACATGATATTAACATGTCGACTGTGAGTCATTGTGTGTATATCTTTTTCTACTTGCCACTGAAATAACTTTGATGAATTTATTAATTAGTCGACTGTAAGTCACATTTTTAAATCTTTACAATGATTTCATACCCACGTTGTACAAGTTAACAGGTGTATTTATCGCTGTTGTTGTTTTTTTATATGAATTTTATATGTACATGTATGTCAAGTGGACCCCTTTGAAAATCAGCTGTGCTGAAAGGGCTATCCACCCTATTGCTGGAAATAAATAAATAAATAAATAAAATAAATCTCTCATATCTTCCTATGCTATTATCAGGACACCCTAAACAATGTATTGGTCTATAGGTGGCGCTGTTCATCCTGTCGGTCTCGTGGGCCTTCTTTGCTTAGTGTCGGTCTGGTGAACCTCTTTTGCGTAATGTCGGTCTCGTGAGCCTTGTATGCGTAGCGTCGGTCTCGATCGTGGACCTTTTAAGTGTAGTGTCGGTCTCGTGGGCTTTGTTTGCTTACTGTCGGTCTCATGAGCCTTTTGTGCGTAGTGTCGGTCTCGTGAGCCGTATAACTCCTGGGCTTATTGTCCCCGCCGAATGAGTTCGAGCAGGGGACTATGAAACGGGCTCCGTACGTGTGTGTGTCCGTCCGTGTGTCCGTGTGTCCGTGTGTCCGTGTGTCCGTCCGTGTGTGCGTCCGTGTGTGATCAAAATGTTCAAAATGCTACTCCTTCGCCATTTCTAACCCGATTTTGATTCTGTTTGCTTTATATGATAGCACTACATGGGAGCTTTGAAACTTCTATACAGAATTTCAATTGTGACCTTTGACTTTGACCTTTGACCTATATTGTACATTTTGCTTCAAAATGCTACTCCTTCGCCATTTCTAACCCGATTTTGATTCCGTTTGCTTTATATGATGGCACTAGGTGAGGGCTTCAAAACTTCTACACAGAATTTTGACCTTTGACTTCTTTGACCTTTGACCTTGATTTTTGACCTATATTGTACATTTTGCTACAAAATGCTACTCCTTCGCCATTTGTAACCCGATTTCAATTCCGTTTGCTTTAAGTGATGGCACTAGGTGAGGGCTTCAAAACTTCTACACAGAATTTTGACCTTTGACTTCTTTGACCTTTGACCTTGATTTTTGACCTATATTGTATATTGCCTACAAAATGCTACTCCTTCGCCATTTCTAACCCGATTTTGATTCCGTTTGCTTTATGTGATGGCACTAGGTGAGGGCTTCAAAACTTCTACACAGAATTTTGACCTTTGACTTCTTTGACCTTTGACCTTGATTTTTGACCTATATTGTACATTTTGCTACAAAATGCTACTCCTTTGCCATTTGTAACCCGATTTCAATTCCGTTTGCTTTAAGTGATGGCACTAGGTGAGGGCTTCAAAACTTCTACACAGAATTTTGACCTTTGACTTCTTTGACCTTTGACCTTGATTTTTTTACCTATATTGTACATTGGCTACAAAATGCTACTCCTTCACCATTTCTAACCCGATTTCGATTCTGTTTGCTTTATGTGATGGCCCTAGGTGAGGGCTTCAAAACTTCTACATAGAATTTTGACCTTTGACTTCTTTGACCTTTGACCTTCATATTTTTACCTATATTGTACATTTTGCTACTAAATGCTACTTCCGGCGGGGACATATATTACGCACCGCGTAATTTCTACTTTTCCTTGTTTTACTTGATGTCGAACTCGTGGGCTTTATTTACTCAGTTGTCAGTGTCGAACTCGTGGGCTGTATAACTGGTGGGCTGTATGACTTGTGAGCTGTATGACTCGTGGGCTGTATGACTTGTGAGCTGTATAACTTGTGGGCTGTATGACTCGTGGGTGTTGGTCTCGTGACGTGCACCCGAGATCACCTCCAGAGCGAGGCCAAATGCGAGGCCAATTTTGGCCTCGCATTTGGCCTTTTGCGCGTTTACACTGAAGCGGGGCTGGGCTCGGCCGCGGCTTGGCCGCGGCCGAGCCTCTCACTGTAAACGGGGTCTGATACCTCCTTGCTGTAACTGGCGAATGCGAACTTTAGACTCGAGATATTTCTTATTTGGTTCAGCGCAGTTTCAGTCTCATTTGGGACAAAATTGTGGTAGTGGCGATGACATGTATTACAAATGCAGCGAATGCATTACCGAGGGAAAAGAAGAAAGCAGTAAATGGTAATAATAGTGGCTACATGTAAGTGCTTATGGCGCTTCAAAAGATGAAATATGTATTTTATATACACTGTATACGTGTTCAAACATGACTACAGATTAAAGAAAATGGCAAACAACGTAAACACATAGGCTTACTTACCAGGTAAAAAATACTATTCCGAACATTATAAAATTGCAATTATAGTCCTTGGTGTGAGAGGATTCAGATGCGTTTTAAATTTGGATTTAATTAAACAGTAATGAAAACAGTGACGACAAAAACAAAATGTGAGGCCGACACTCTGGCCCCGGCTTACACTCCGATAGGGAGTCCGATAAAACATATACAGTGTACTCATAATTCTTGAATATATATATATATATATATATATATATATATATATATATATATATTTACCTCTGTATATTTATATTGATTGTTATATCCTTGTTGTTAGGAAGTATCTCATCTCTCGCGGTTTTTTTTTTTAAACTGCAATTTTGTGATTGATTTATGCTGTAAAAACTACAATATTTTACATATAAAAATGTAACATTTCTCATATTCCGGAAGGGGTGGAAAGATAAAGTTCAAAGTAAGAGGGCTATGGAGCATAATATTATTTAAAGTAATCAAATGTTATGGTGATTGTAAGCCTGATTTTATCGGTGGCGTTTATGGTTTCATAACCTTTAATTCACATTATAAAAAAAAATACAAATTCAAATATAAAATGGAGTGAGTTTTTGTCAGAATTCCTTATCAATATCACTTGCCATTATAGTTTTCAGATTTCACTTGCATCATTATTGAAGCTGTTGTATTGAAAGAGCTGCTTCATGAGAAATCACCTTTGATTTATGATTTTACAAACAAGAATTTTCATCGCTCGCATTGCTATTTTCTTCTTCTTTTTATAACCTTACTGTCATATTTTCACGACATTTGTTCTGTCTTTACATGACAATATATATGAGTGAAAAAGAAGAAAGTGACAGGAAGGAATTGAAAAAGATAGTTATTGAAACACCTGGGGCCCGTTTCATAAAGTTTGTCATCAGTGACAAGTTGTCATAGATGTGACAAGCTACTGAAATCCTTGCATCTGATTGGCTGAGAGCAAATTTGTCATAGAAATGTGGCAGTTGTCACTGATGACAAGTTTTATGAAACGGGCCCCTGCTCAGCAGGCTCTTTTTATTGATATACGTGTAGCACAATAGTGAATGCAATACTAGTACATCAGACATTCAGTAGAGTTCTAAATATTCATAAGTGGGAAAATGAGCAAAGAAAACGAGATTCCATCGATCTCTACAAAAGAAACCAAATTAGCATTGACACAGATTGGACCTGAGCAAACTTATTGTCTGCAAATTAATTTGAGTCTCTTCAGATACATCGATCATTTTAGAGACCTGAATTTTGGTAGCACTACAACACCCGAGTGAAGTGGCGAGGGGAAAAAATGCAGGTTTCTAGACCACTCCTGCGTGCCTGCACGAGCGCGAGCGTCATATCCGTCAGCTTCCGTGTCTGCGTCACTCGCGTTATCATGTACGTGCAGACCTAGTGCACTGTACCTACATGTACACGCAGGCGCGGTGGAGCGCCCCAATTATCTCGGAGAAATCCATCGGCAGCTGAGCCTCATTTGCATAAAGTAAACAACATGTACTCGCGTAGTTCAGAAAAAGTAAACAACTTCTCAAGCTAATAACAATTTAAGGAAACCTATTTTCGGATTAAAATTGAGTTAGTTTGAATTTGAAAACATGTCCGAATATGCACATATACCATATTAAAGGATTTGACAATGATAAAATGTGAAATTTTAGCGAAAACCTGGCGAGCAAAATTACCAAAAATATGCCTCGAAAATCATCCTAAAATTCACGAAGTGTAATTGCGGAACCAAAGCGCCATTCGAACAAAGTACACCGAAATTTATTTATCTGCTTGCATTTTAAATGTCATACCGTACTATTCCCGGCCATGGTTGTGTCGGAAAAAAAAAAACAGAAGGTGATGTCAAAAATGACATGAACGCAAAGCGTACAGGTCGGTCCATGTATATAATCGCGTCACTGTAGCGTTGCATGTCACAGCACACACGATGCTTTGCTGCCTGCAGCGTGCGCGGCAGCAGCTCAGCAGTCACCGCCGTGCGACGCTCAAATTGACTGCGTCACATGCAAACCAACAATGAGCACGAAATCCTGATTCTCACGTACCACGCATGCCCAATATTACGGGAAAAGAAATGACGTCATTTTCAATTGTTTCGCTGACTACAATTTTCTAATCCAAACCCTGTAGAAACAAGTTGATTTCTCAAAAAGTTCAGGTGGAACCAAGCGAAAACTTTCACCATATATGGATTGAGGCCTGATGAACTTATGTTGCCAATTTCGGACACATTGGAGCCCGGCCGTAGTCCAGTCGGAAAAAAACAGAGAGCATGTTTTGCGAGAGGTGATTTTCAAAACGCTTTAATATCTCAAGTTCTAGTGCAGCAAATTTCATAATTTTTTCATCAAAAGGAAGGTTTTTACAAACTTAGATAATGTGGGAAGTTTGAGTTTACTAGCGGCACGCATAGCGGCACAAGGAGAAGGTAAAGATTTGACTTTTTCATGCACACATTTTCGGGCAGCCGTGGATGCCCGTTGGAAATTCAAATAGAACGGGGCGATAATGAGATGCAAATTGGGGTGCTCCACCGCGCCTGCACGGTAGGTAATAGATAACATTAGAATACATCAGATACTGCACACACACATTAAATGGAGTTGGAAAACTATTACGATCGAATACACGGAGACAATCGACGATGGCAGTTTACCGCGAAAAAAACAAAACAAAACAAAACAAAACTCAGAACTTCTTGCACCGGAAACAAGATGGGGAAGTGGAAAACCACGATGAGGAAAACCAGGGAGAAAACATGAAGCTTGAAGACGACCGACGCGACGAAGACACTTTTCTGTAAAAATACTACACGGAAACGAACGAGTCGGTGCAATGCAAAGTACGTCATGTACTGTACACGATGTACCCGCAACCTCGCACACATGCGATGATGCAGTCACGGGCCCAACCAGAGAATCAACAACGTTGCTACACCAAGAAAAATCATCAGACACTCGTACAAAAACCGACCTCCATATTGCTGCAAACGAGTTAATCACCAAAAAATGAACAAAACACTCCCATACTGTAAGTACAATTGTACTCTGCAAATTGCAAGTCAAAGGGATGTAATGAAACGAAAGCAAGAGAGAGAGAGATGAGAGAAAAGGGACGGGTTTTACATCACACGCACAAAAACTCAACTACTCAGTAGTTCTGTGTGTCAGCCACACTTAAGCCTTTTTGTTGCATTCTTCTGTATTTGTGATCTATAAACACAAATCTAAATTCTATTGAAGGAGGCAGACTTAATCAGAAGAAGAAGAAGAAGAAGAAGAAGCAGGTTACCAGCCTTCCTTCCAGCCCAACATCAGTGTCCTATAGTACAGCCTTGGGAGGTGTATAAAATTTTGAGCACATTGAACTAGGGAAAGGCGAGCATTACAGGAGACCTACCTGTACGGATCCTGAGAGAATTCGCTTGTGAATTAGCTTAACTCCCCTTGCTGATATTTTGAATGCTTCTTTCCGAAAGGGTGTAGTACCACATCAGTGGAAATGTGCTGAAATAGTTCCGATCCCCAAGTGTGTATCCCCCACCGTACAGGATTTGCGCCCGATAGCTCTCACGAGTTACTTTGCAAAAACTGCGGAATCTTTCATTGCTAAATGGTTAGTTGAAGACATAGCTCAGCATATTGATCCCAACCAGTACGGAAATCAGAAAGGCCTGTCAACAAATCACTACCTCATCCAGTTGCTCCACCAAATACTGGCAAATGCTGAAAATTCAAAGGCGATATCAACGATTGTTTTGACTGATTTTTCTAAAGTATTTGATAACATAGACCATAACATCCTCGTACAGAAGTTGCTTGACATGAGTGTAAGACCCTGCCTCGTTTCTTGGATCGTGAGTTTTCTTGAATTTCGCTCTCAGTGTGTTAAGTACCATGGAAAGCTATCGGACTGGAAAAACATATATGCAGGTGTCCCCCAGGGCACTAAACTTGGGCCAATTTTATTTCTGATAATGACCAATGATGTATGTTCAAATGTGCCAGTCCAGCATTTAAAGTATGTGGATGATATGACTTTGATTGAGAGTAGGAAAATGACTCAACCATCCAACATGCAGCATGCTTTGGATGAAATTAACCAGTGGACCAGACACAACAATATGAAACTGAACCCCTCAAAGTGTGTATCAATGACAATAACTTTCTGTAAAAATCCTCCTCTACATAATACTTTATTCATCGCAGACGTTGAACTAGGTACTGTCATCCAGACAAGGATATTAGATGTTGTGATTCAGTCAAACTTGAATGGGATGGTCATGTTACTCAAGTCCTAAAAAAGTGCAACAAAAAGTTATACATGCTTCGCTCCCTCAAACGTTTTAACCTCCCCACAGCTGATTTAATTACTGTATACTCAGGATACATACGTCCTGTTCTTGAGTATGGCTGCCCAGTGTTCAGTGGCTCCCTCACAAAGAAACTTGAAAGTCAGTTGGAAATGATTCAGAAAAGAGCCTGCAGAATAATATTAGGCAAAACCTACACATCGTACATTACAGCTCTTGAAACCTGCAAGTTGGGCACTTTAGCCGAAAGGAGAAGACAGCTGAGTCTAGAATTTGCTTGTCGGATGGTTAAAAACCCGCTCGTATCCCACTGGCTACCTGCTAAACACCAAGGGCATCAATACACATTGCGTTCGAACACAAGGTACCAGCAATACAAATGTAAAACAAAACGGTTTCAGGACAGTGCAATTCCATATTTCATTAATCTACTGAATAATAAAGATTAGAAGTTTTTATGCATTTGTATATAATTAGTATTTCAAGTATAATGTTTTCCGGCTGTTTGTTTATCAGTTTATTTACCTGTGTTTCTTTTGATATGGTATTATTTAACAAAAAAAAAAATATATTGCGGATTTGAGTAAATGACCGGATATTTGGTATATATGAAATAATAGTGAGGATTTAACTGATTTTTTGAGTCATAATTTTTATGATTGTTATAGCAGAGACGGGTAGATTTCGCTTTTCCTTTTTTAATTTCGAATATTGTTTTGTTATGGTAACCGCATTTTTTTTATAAAGAAAAAACAATGAGTGTAGATTGAATTGATCATTTTTTTTTTCATTTCAGATTTTGATTTGAGATATAGTTGTTTTTTTTTTCTGATGGATATAGTTTTTTGATATGTAGGCCTAAAAGATATGTTTTGTTTATGTTGAAGGATGAGCTGTTATTGATGATAATAATTGTTTAAAAGAAAAGAAAGAAATATTGTTTATTTTATTGAACTTTGGCACATGTGATTAATGTGATGTGTTGGTGTATTTTTTTTTTTTAATCAAAATCAATATATGTAGATGAAATAGTAACGGCATTTTTTTAATGACTAGATGTGTAATGATATGTTGACAGTGAACTTTTTTCCCCTTTTCCTCATTTCTTCTTTTTTTTTCGTTTTTCTTTTCTTTTCTTATTGAAAAAGTAATCTGAGTATTGATGGGATGGTACCCTCACTGATTTCATTATCAGTTGTAATAGTAATTATTTTTTTTTTTTATTCAGTGTTGAACAGTGTTGCCATGTTGACAGGATATTTTTTATCTCTTTTTTTTTCGTTTTTGTAAAAGCAATTTCAGAATTGATTTGGCTGGTACCCTCATAGATTGATCACTTCTTGTGATTTACCACATGTGACTACTGTAATATTTGTTTTTTTTTTTATATATCATGTCGTTATATCATTGTTTGTACAGAGCACCGAAATAATCTGTCTGTTTTTATAACTATGATTGTAAAACATGTGCAATTCAGCCTTTGGCTGCCAGACATGATTTTTAATAAAACCTGTTCAATTCAATTCAATTCAAGTCAATATTTACAGGGCACAGTAAATCATGACGTCATTTTGATCAAAAATGGTGCACAGCTATTTTCATGACTCCACTTTTAACCAATAAGATGGGAGGAATCTATATATGAGATATATAATCAGTATTATTCTCTCAATAGCTAACTTTTTGGGGGGCTGGTAATATAGGTTAGTGTGGCAATTGATTGAGTCAGTTGCAATAAAAACAATTCGACGCAAGAATTTCATCAAAGTTAGTACGTGTCGCTCTTATGTTGTTCAAGATTTTTTTTTTTTCTGATTTAGAATTTTCTTTGAAAGCCTTCTATAGTTTTTCAAGCAGGAGCATGCAATAGTAACCATGATGGGGATAATGATGATAACTGCACTAATGATGATATTAATAATGATAATAATAATAGTAGTAGTGGTAACAGTATAGTACTCTAAAAAAAATCGAGTGAAAATATTCACTCTTAAAGGAGTGAATTCAAAAAGAGTGAATTTTGAGTGAAAATGTTCATTTTCACTCATTTTGGAGTGACCTCAGGGATCACTCGAAGATATTGGAGTGATCCCTGAGGTCACTCTAAAACGAGTGAAAATGAACATTTTCACTCAAAATTCACTTTTTTCTGTCATTCACTCCTTCAAGAGTGAACATTTTCACTCGATTTCTTTAGAGAGTAGTAGTAGTAGTAGTAGTAGTAGTAGTAGTAGTAGTAGTAATGATATACCTGTAACAATAATAATAATGATAATAATAGTAATGATTATTAAGTGTGAGGGTTAAAACTTTTTGTCCCGGGACGTATGCACTTGGAAGGATTCGAATCCAGGCCTTCGATTTGACAGTCAGGAATATTGTCCACTATATATTACAGCTTCACCTAATGGTATTAATCACGGTGACTAGGGACCTATCTGAAACCATATGATACAGCTATATGATTCTTCAACTGCATAGCCATAAAGTGAACATTGCGAATTTGTTGTTTTTTATTACACTGATGAAAAATCACAAGTATTTGAGACATATTAATCAATTCAAATAGAAAATAAAATATTTCGTTGAATTGCATTTCGGATAACACAATAATGGGACAAAATCCTCAAGGATTTTGATGCACCTAAAATCTTCCTTAAATGGGACCTCATCTGCCATTATCTTCAGCGCAGGTGGTGATTCATTGGTAGACTGGCCTTCGATCACCCAGTATGCAAGTTAATAGTTTTGTCGCCTATTACAGACCTTGTAACATTTTGCTTTCATTTATCTCCCGACTATTAAGCGATGGCAACAACGGACATATTTTGAAATATTTGTGACTCTCAAAAGTAGAGAGGTGTATATCTCGTACGGAAATGGAAGAAGTGTTGATAGATGAAATAAGAATAAAAAATAAATAAAAATCCTGGATGGTAGGCTGTATATCCAGGGAAACATTGGAAGGAGGAAGTCATCGATCTCGAGGTATTTATTGTGACGTCATACCTGACATTTAAATGAACATCTCAGCTGGGGGGAAACAAGTGGTGATAAGGCATAAATCTAATTTGAACTTATTGGCTAATAGCCAAGGAAACATGACAATGACATGATTTACAGCGAGGCACATTTGGTTACTCCACAGGCGTACATCAATGGGGGTATGATTCATC
This sequence comes from Diadema setosum, assembly GCA_033980235.1. NCBI lineage: Eukaryota > Metazoa > Echinodermata > Echinoidea > Diadematoida > Diadematidae > Diadema > Diadema setosum. Next base: position 36,006,511 of record CM067060.1, read on the forward strand.
GTTCTTCCGAAAGTTTTGTCGGAGGACTGCTACTGGTTCATCGTATAACGCTGCTTTCATACATTTCTTTCTTGATTTGTGTGATGTTTTCTTTGACTGTCGTGGGCATATACGACATTTGCTGATGTGTATATGACGCTTCTGGAAATTTCGCTCTCCAATCGTAGTTTGAACAATGACATGCTTTCATTGAACCCCCGTGATTAGCTCAGTATTATTTGATGGTTTCCTCAGATACATCACTATGTACAATGTACTTAGAAATATGAATATTATTTCAAATATTGCATGACATAGAATATCATTATTATATCCTGCATGAAGAAATAGACAAATATAATTTTCTTTTACCTCGGTCGTCGTCCTCGTTGAAATGACAATATATGACTGTTAATTACCCATGCGGAGTGTAGGCCTACATAATTTCAATCTAAAACGAATATGGACCATTTGTTATGATAAACAAAGTTTATGGCGAAGTTTATTTCCGTAAAATAAAAAGATCATCGTACAGCACACATTGCTTTTTTTTTTCGATATCATAAACGGTTTCTTCATTGATCACTGTCTACACTATCTCGTGTTTGGCGTGGAGAAGATGGGTTATCATTTTTATTTTATATTTTGTAGGACATTTCTATTTTTGTGCTTTGTGTGTGTGAGAATGTGCGTGAGCGTTTGTTTGTATATCATCTGAGATAAAATAATACTGCTAGGCAACCACTTTGTTTTGATTTGTTTGTGTCAACAGAAGCATGTGCATCTGCCCAAGCAATGTTTATGAAGAACTCATGTTTCTTGGAAGCTGAGATGACGCACGCGTGTAAACTTTAATCCACATTACAGAGTAAGATCTCAAGGGGTTTCCCATCATTGTTCTTCTTCCGATCCACTAGTGGCGATTACTACGAATCTAAGAAAGCGAGACCTAATGTTTTCCGTTAATCTCGAAACAGTATACCAGTCCTAATTATGCTGTGGGTGGTCGGTATCTTCAACACTGCATAAGGCTGCGGAACTATTAACTCAAATTTTAACGACATACCTGGATCCCCCTAGTGCCCACTTGACATTTGAATTCCTCGTCATTGTTAACATGAGTGAGATCACTCTACATGCACCAAACAAAGTCAATTATACGATAGTATTTTCAAGTTGATTGCTCACGAAGAAAATAGGAAACGAAACAACACAACGAGGGAACGTGAAATCCTGGCAGAGGATATCATAAACTGCCCAGAAATGTTTTGGTATGAAAATAGATTTTCAAAATACATGATAAAAATGTTTCCATCATTTCTAGGAAAAAACAGGGATATACAGATCTTCTAAAGGGTTGTCAAGCTGTGAGCACCACAAAAACACAGCCGAAAAATGGCATCTAAAAAAAGTCACGCTTTTCATCACAGCATGAAAAATAAATACATTTTCATCTGGAATAAAAAATGAATGAGTGCCCAAAACCATTGATACTGTGGTATGGCTATACAGCAAGGGGTTATTGCGGTAATTGAAGCTTCAGTTATAATCTTAAAGAGATGGAGTTTAAAGTTGTCAATTTTCCCTTATGCACGTCTCCTCTTTTATCTCTACCTTTGCGTTAATGTTTTTCTGCTTCTTCTTTCCACAACGAGATTATGCAATCATTAATCTTCGTTTTGGTGACCTCGTGCCAAATTTCATACCCACCCGGTCCTGATCTTGTGACATATTGATAGACACTGGGTTTTCTCTTGAACATTTTTCTTTTTTCTCAAGGCATTCTCGAAGAATTGTGAGGTTGTCGTTCAAGGGTTACAGAACAATAAAACAACAACAACAAACTGCCGAATTGTTCATGCATTTCTTTGCCAAAGTTTTTGTGTTTTGGTCATGAAATCAAGGTCTCAGATATTTATTTTCTGAATAGTTAGCAATTCGCGGAAGAAAGAAGGCTGACAGGGGAAGGGGAACTACGTTGATTGTGGTGACAGCTTTGTCGTAGAGCCAAGAATTTCTTACATGAATTTCAACACGACATTAAAGATCAAGTTGTAAAAACTGAGATAGAAGGAAAAAAGACGAAGAGGATGGGAATTAATACCTGCGTACATTTCTTTGACAGGTTAATTTGTCATTGCAGTTATGTAATTGCACAGTGGCATTCTTCAGGTCTTCACAAAGTGAATCAGTTTGCCTTTTTTTTTTCTTCTCTTTCCACTGCACTTCTATTTTCTTTGACGCGATACTAATGATTTTATTTGTCATGTACAACTGCATGCATAATCTTGTGCGTCTCCAAGTTACATTCCTTCGACATATTATTATAATTATTATCATGGCACCATAATATCACTATCATCGTCATCATTATTGTGATTGTTTATGGTATCACTATAATCTTTATCATTATCATTATTGTTAGTTTGTTGCTATGTTTTGACTGTACGAGGACCAGCAATATGCAGAACATATTTGACACGTATTGCCGTGACAAAAATATTAATGCCTATGGCAAGACAACATCAACAATAATCATCGTACATTCATATTTCACCTGGAATCCCCCCTTTTCTGTTTTCTTTTTTTTTTATATTTACCGTAACTAATTGCTTTAAAGACGACACTTGGAATGATTTTACACTTGACCTGAATCTGTGTTAATGTGGTTTAGACTTTGCGGCAGCATTACGAGGCCAAAATCCGGAGAGCGCGTTGTTGTACCTTGACAAAAAAAGGAAGTGAGCCCTCTATCAATCCTAGGTGGAATACTGCTATCCAACGTGGTTTTCCCTTTTTATAATCGTCTCAATCTTTTCAAAAGTAACTATGATTCTATGATTCCGTCTTTTCCTACTGTCTCTCCTCTAGAGTATCAGATGATCGAGATCAGAGGTCTGTATATTCAATTTCAGAGAAAAATCTCACATTATGATCTCTTCAAATAAACTATTTAGTTTCAAAAACTCGTTTTTATCTTACCTTGAGAATGTCTCTGGCGACAGCGCCGCTTCAGCGGTGGCAATATTCAACACACGACCGATCATGATAACACGTAAAGATTTGGCAGGGATTTCTTTACGCGAAGATTTGAACTGGCGACGGCATTTTTCTCCTTGTCTTCCCATGCAGGCACCTAGTAGTACCTGTTGCTTTGAGAACAGGGAAGTGGGGGGGGGGGGGGTCCACATCACATTGAATACTCTTGGAGGGGGAAAAAAGTACCTCCGCCAAGGAGGTTATGTCTTGGAGACGAAAATTGTACGTTTGCTTGTTTGCTGTCTGCTAGCAATATAACACAAAATTGATGTACAGATTAATATACATGTAATAACAATCAGAATAGGTCCATTGTGGCAAAAGAATAGGTGTTTACTTTGGGGGTTAAACCGAATCATGATCTGGAACAAGATTATTTTTAGGGGACTCGACCACAATTCTATGGCATTATTGACCTGACATTGTCTATTTCTTGGCGGAGGTTTTCACTCTCCGGATGGCCCTAAGCACATACAACTGATTTCTTCTACATCCATTTAAAGACTCGGTCACGGGTAGCATGGAAAAAGCAAGAAGTGGGAATGCTGGGCCGGTTTGGATTTCTCCAAGAATTCCCATAACGAATCGTGTATAGCCTTATCACTGATCTCTAATATGGAACACACATAAAGGTCAGTTCTATACCACAAAACATCCTTCCATAAAAACTTCGCAACAAAGCCTAAATATAATGAGATATCACTATTGTTCTTTTAAAAAACAGTGTTGACTGCTTATTCTAGAAATAATTTCATTATAACTATTGTTGGCATCTTGTATAATTAACAATACATAACATTGTCTATACTAATTACATTTTTACATTGGTTGTTTTTATCCCTAACTCACATTTTAGAACTGTCTACAAGCATTAAAGCTGGGTTTTTGTTTCATCTCCAAATGGTAAATAATGCCTTTAATGCACTATGATGATTATAACTACTGAAAGATCTGTTACACTGAGTGAAATGGACGCTTAGACCCCGTTTACAGTGCGAGGCTCGGCCGCGGCTCGGCCGCGGCCGAGTCCAGCCCCGCTTCAGTGTAAACGCGCAAAAGGCCAAATGCGAGGCCAAAATTGGCCTCGCATTTGGCCTCGCTCTGGAGGTGGTCTCGGCCGCGGCCGAGCCGCGGCCGAGCCCGGCCTTTTCTTGGTGTAAACGCAAACTGGGCCAAATGCGCGGCCAATTGCGCGGCCAGTTTTAGTCTGGCTTCCAAACCCTCTGCCTGTATCTTTCGCTGTTCAGGATATTAACCCCCTCAACGTCGAAAACTAGTATAGTGTAAGGTGGTTTTGTCCTGCAAAGGATTCTTTCCTTCGGCAAAGGCCTTTGCCCGAACGGCGACTTCGTCGCCACGGAATTCATTTGGCAAAGGGTCTGAAAACCAGACAATACCAAATTGCATTTGTTTACAAGCAGAGCGCCACTACGACAAAATATTGAAAGGTTTGAATCAAAAGCGCGGCCGAGCCCAGCAGTGTAAACGGACAAAATTGCGAGGCTCGGCCGCGCAATTGAGGCCGGTCTCGGCCACGGCCGAGCCGCGGCCGAGCCCGGCCTCGCACTGTAAACGGGGTCTTAGTTGTCTCCATGTTACCATCACCATGCCAACTCTCAATTTTCATCACAACCTTACCTTGCAGGTTTGTCTCAGATTAACCAGAAAATGGCAGGTTTAAAGAGCAAGAGTGTTCACGGTTTGATTTTTTTTCACAGTATCCGATGCATATTCATACCTTTTCTTTTCAGTATGAAGGGTAATTTTTTGACGTTAAAAAACAATGTTCAGAAATGTTTCTTAATCTATTTGTCAAATTACTGCGTCCTACAACTTTTTCTCAAGCATCAAGCATATCACATGTAAACATCCCTTACTGACTTCCATTTAAGTTCTTTTTTTTCTTTTGCTGTACCTTTTTATGTGTTGATGACAGCGGAATGTTTCCTATCTTGGCACAATGTACACTGGCTACAAACACGTTCAGCGATCTAATTTCACATTATTTCGTTGGACTCATAACACGATTCCGACTACTACATTCGTCAGCTGACCGTTACTAATTAGCCACAAGTTGTTAGTGGTCATTGTGGTGGCCAAACGGAACTTCAGAGCGCACCCAGGGAGCGTCATTTTCACGATTTGATGTGTTAGCACCCCCCCCCCTCTCTCTCTCTCAGAATGATCAACCAGGGATTGATTAAAATACTGTAAATTCATCAATTTATCCCGAAAATATCTGTGTAGCACTGCCGGGTGTAAATTATATTTTGTAAAATCAGGATTGGTTTCTTTTAATAATACAAGCTGAAAGATGAAGTATTTCCGGTGAATGACTGTCCAAGCAAGAGAAGATATGTTTTAAAAATCACTTGACCACCATATAGGGTCAAGTGCAGCCTTACCGATGAACAAGGTCGTGTGTATGGATATTTAGTTTACTACATTTGATTTATTTGACGCATATAGGTCTATACATCAAAGCCTGTTTTAAGATTGCTGAAGAAAAGAGTCGTCTATCTATCGTGCATCTAATTTAAGATGTTTATTTGAAGGGACACTGGACCTGTATACCAGTTTTGCATCGTACGCGTCATATTAATAGCATCATATCATACTTTGATCATACTGTGAATTCCTATAACGGCGTCGTTAGTACTTTCTGAATTTTGTCTTTCGTTGAAATACATAAATGACACAATTAGCAATCCGCATTTCAGTTCAGTTCAGTTCATTTAATTTCTGCAACTTTTCACGATATTTTTTTATCTCGATACAAAAATCGAAAGGAAATAGATTACAATGGTCATAAAGAACAGAATACATAACGTTAATGCATAATAGACAAACGAAATATTCAATGATAAACTCAAAGACAATCGTGAAAATATCATATCCAATAGATATGTCAATGGTTGATTTTTTGTTCTGTAAGAAAAATCATATTAAAGTACAAATAATTCATTTATTACAGCGTTGTGGTTGTCTAAAATTAGTGCATTTTCTATCTTATTGAAATAATAACTTGCACTAACTTGTCGCAGGAGACATCACAACAAGCATATTAGCATGTTGCTTGTTGAGATGTCCGCCCTGTTGCATGCCTACAATAAGAATAATGAAAGGTCAAACTACGGATAAAAGAAAAACATTTAATTGAATTCAAAGGGATATAAGCCTTGTTGCGTGTAAAAGTAAAAAAAAAAGAGTAGTAACTGTCATAACGCCATCATGAAAAAATATAAATTTGACGAAGAGAGAAAAGAAAAACAACAACGAAAGAAATCTTTCAGCATGATAAATAATAAACAATGACAGACGTGACAGAAGTGCACTTCAATATGTTGCCTTTACGTCACAAGACAGGACTCAAGGTAAATGAGGTATGCGCAAATAACGAAATTAATCCGGCCGGTGAATTAGCATTCAGCGCATCTTTCATGGAGTGGTTATGAATGAGTCTGTGCGCTCGTCTCGAATGTCAACACTTGAGAGATGCGGCGAATGATGTTGGATTTCGTGACAAAAACAGGATGTGCTAATGATCTATACCGTTTTGTCTAGCGAGAATGCATCACGATTTTGACCCCTGTATCGCTTTATTCAGTATACTCATTCAAACAAAGGCGCAGTTTATGCGATTTCCCATGTTTATTTCATCAAATGATTTGAAACTATCGCAATTGTCTTCCAATAGGACGCAGACGTTTCTAAATTGGCTCATAAAACTGCTTCAGCCATAACAGGGAATGCATGTTCACGCTCAACAAGAGCTGCGTGCACAGGGATAGAGGAAGATTTTTTTTTTTTCTATCCCAAGAACAAAGAAGGTGAATGATTCCCTACAGGGACGAAGAGAGTAAATACGTGTACAATGCAAAACGATGATGATAAAGTGGTCGTGGAAATGGGTGCACGTCACGAGACCGACACCCACGAGTCACACAGCCCACAAGTAATACGGCCCACGATTCATACAGCCCAGGAGTTCGACACTAAGCAAACAAGGCCCACGAGACCGACACATTAAACCCCGTGTTGTATCTGTCGAACTCCTGGGCTGTTTTTACCTGTAAGTGTCGGTCTCACGGGCTTTGTTCGTAATATTTGCCTAGAGTCGAACTCGTGGGCTGTAGGACTCGTGGGCTGTATGACTCATAGGTGTCGGTCTTGCGGGATGACCCCGTGGAAATAGAAGATGGTGCTCATCAATTGCCAGCATCGAAGGTTTCCCAGCTTTCTTGGAAAACATCACAGTATAACGTTTGGCAGGATATCGTTGGAATCAATATCTCTCAACCCATCAAGTCTTAGAAGAATTTATCTATACTTTCATTATCATCTCATCAACATTACACTGACAACCCTGAATTCACTAAATGTTTTACAGCTGAAAGGTTTTATGAACTCGATAGATTGATTTCATTCACTCTGCAAAAAAATACACATTTTCATAAATTTGCTAAATTGAGAGAGAGACACATGAACTTATCGTCTAAATGGGTTGCCAATTCAAGGATGCGTAATATAAATTTAGCGATTGAGAGACTACAGAAGTTTTCCATCGGGATCAGACAATAAGAAATGGGCATGAAAGAGCCCGAAATATAGGAGATTTTGTTTTTCACTCTGCCCGTATACTTTGCAGTACACTAAGATAGCGAGGAACAATGATGGTACCAAATCACATTGTGTGTGTGTTTTTTATCTTGAAGGGGAAATCCAGTTCAAATATAAGTTAGTCTGATAAAAAGGAGTAAAATCTTAGGAGTTCAACCGTAAAAATTTGACTGAAATCGGATAAAAAATAAAGAAGTTATGACATTCTGAAGTTTTGCTAAATTCTGTTAAACAGTTCTTGTACAGTGGATATGAATATGCAAATGAGTGAGATAACCATGTCATACCCTCACAATATTTTCCATTGATCGTGTACACACACAAAAAAGGACAAAAATTCAATGTTTCTGTCATTGAAGTCTGAATCATGATGTTATTCCCGGTTGAATAACTTCAGATTAGTGATCAGTTAGATATACGAGGATTTGAACCTCGGGCATGATTGCGTTTGACTGAAAAACTGGAAATTTCAAAACTTTATGTACAAACAAGATGATAAGTTGTGAGGGGATGACATTATATTCATTTTGCCATGTGCATATTTATATTGACTGTTCAAGAACTGTTTCCCCAAAAATAGCGAAATTTCAAAATGTCATAGCTTTCCTATTTTTCATCCGATTTCGATCAAAATCATACCGTTGAACTTGTAATATTTTACTCTTTCTTATCAGACTAACTTATTTTAGGTCTGGATTTTCCCCTTTTTCATAGGTCGAACTTGTATGCTTAGAGATATAACAATTTCCTATTTTGTTAACACAAGCTGTTCTAAGTTCTAGTGGTCAACACGTTGCACCCTCTCCAACAGGGCGGTACTTAGCGGGGGGGGGGGGACGTTGAACGCAGCACCTCCCTCAATTATTCGCGAAAGAAGTTTACCTAAACAGACATCTAGTTGTTGTTTTTCTGTGTGTTTTGTTTTGTCTTCCTTTTCCAGTTCCACACCGCATTTTGGTCCAAGACAACATTTCTTGTTTTCGTGTTCTTTTTTCTTCGCTAGAGAACCACAGATCATTGTTCTTACAGAAGATCCGCCGTATAAACTTTCTCTATAATTTGATGTCACTTTGTATTTGCAACGTCATGATAAATATCTATCACGTATCATTTGATATCAATTTCAGATTTAGGTGGGCGATATGACATGAATGATATCCATATATTACCGCCCACCCACCCACAGGCATGTTGTGTTTTTTATCCTTTATACACTTATAGCCGATTAAGAATGAAAGAGCTCTGGGTTATTTATATAACTGCCGGGAGTCAGATTTCTGTTTATCACTTTTAGAGGCTATTGTGTCGAAATGCTTGTTAAAAACACCTTTTTCCCCTTTCTTTCTACTTCTTTCACCCACGTAAATTTCTCATATTTTGTGAGCACATACAACCCAATATGTTTGAAGCATCACATTGACATTCTTGCGATTCAATGAGTGGGTTTGTTTATGGTATTGGGGAAGCCCCGTAGATTCGTGCTTTACAAAAAAACAAAACAAAACAAAACAAAACAAAAAACAAAACAAAACAAAACTCAAGGTATTCGAAAGGCACTTCAACTGAACACGAGAGTCTACTATTTTGAAGACTTAAAGATAAACAAAGAGAGAAATGGGACCCTTAAAGGACAAGTCCACCTTCATATTCATGCGGATTGAGTGAATGTAGCAATATGACACTGCTGGATGAGAAGACTACTAAAGTGTGTGATGTGACTTCCTCCCCTCTCATCTTTAGATCTTCGGTAGATTTTTATCTCGTTAACATACTAAGACTTTTCATTTGTAGGGACCCGCATTTTACTAAGTGTTCAAAACTGGGTCAGTGCATTTTTTTAGTAAAGATATTATTTCATTAGAATGAAATGAAAAATTGTTTTCATTTTGCATTTGGTTAGATTTTTTTTTTTTGATATTTGGATTAGTTATTTATCTGTTTTAATTGTCAGATCTAAATTATACTGTGCTCGATTAGTTCGTTCAATTATTTACTTTGTATTTCATTTATGTGTGAAAAAGAAATTCAGAAATCAAATTAAATCAAATCAAATGAAAAATCATGTTAATATCAATTTACATCGTTTAAATGGTGGATATCACTATATATGGTAGTACACTGTATTTGTAGTGCTAGCTGTAATCTCATTCTACCTTTTATTTGAACTGGAAAAAGAAAAAGAAATAAGAAATTGATTTGAATTGGGTTATGCCCCTCCCTCTTCAATGCCTTGACATCCCCCTTAATTCCTTCTCTCCTACCATCTCTTTCCATCTCATGGGAAGCCGGGTATGATTTATCATGTGAGGTGGAGACCACTTTCTGCACGTAAAGATAATCGTGAGAACTCTTTTGAAGAGGCAATATATCTTGTTTTTCTCTTCAATGTCGTGTTTTGGGGTCTGATTTTGCGACTTAGGAGGCCAACGACATCAAAAGATCCCTTTTTGAATTAATCCGTGCAGCCCGCCCACCACAGCGCATTCATAGTTTCCATGGTAACTGGTTTCAAACACAACATTGCGAATCAATAAGTGTTCAGTGTGGAAGTGGGAACCGGAGGCGGTAAATACTAGTCGGAACAAGACAGTGTCCTGCTCCCTTTCTCTACAACTCGAGTGGGTGTTTGTTTTTTAAAGTTACAATAATTCAACGTAAACCGCAGTCCTCATTGAGAGCTTATTTTGCTAGTCACTTTTCAGATTCTTCAGGAAGGTGTTAAAGCAATACGATATTATTTCAAAATACATTCATGATTGTATATCAGGATTATAATATCATATGGGACTTGGCGTTGAATGTAACTGGGTTAATCTATTTTGCACGTTCTTGGTTGATCAGGGCCCCGTTTTATCAAAAGGTAAAATCGATTTTTTTATTTCCTTACCACACAGGCTGCCATGGACTTACAGTTGAAATCAACTATAAAATACATTTTAACTCTTCATAAAACAGGACCGAGAGTGACGAAATAGATTAATGACAAACTTAAAGAGGCACGGCAATGAGAACTTTGTTCTGGTTATATCTGTCTGTAATAACAAGTTAAGCTCGGACCATATCCTATTGATTATTTTCAGTTATAGAATACAATGATAGATACAAAATAATTGTCTCCTCTTTCATTCTCTCTCTTTCTCTTACACGATTGCAGTGAATTTAGATGAAATTGGGATACAGAAAATTCAAGTAAAACTCACAACAATAAGTATCCTCGAAATAAAACCCGAACACTAGACTGACTAACCTGTCAAATCCTATACATCATGTTGATAATAATTAAAAAAAAAAAAAGTTATCATCTACACTGGACAGCAGTTGTATAGAGTTAAATTCCAGCATGTTTATAACGGTCATTACAACGAGGGCATGCATGGAGGGTGGGGAGTTACTAGAATACACAACAGAGGCAGCTTTATACCATGGAGCTGCAACAGTCTGTATAGCTCCATGGCTATACCGACGAGCGCAAGTTCAATGTTTTGTTATCATCAATTTCTAACACAATCTTAACAAGATATGACACATCTCTTGAGTACATTCTTTTAATGACTTTCATTATACAATACCGACATGGATGAAACGTAAATCGCGCCACGATGTACTCATTTCTAACCCCCACTTCTCCCATGTGGATCTTCAAAATTTAGGTTAATCCTTAGGATCCACTGGGGACAGATCATCTCTCTGTTCGTACCTGCAAATATGATCCGCTTCATAAATATGTAACATCACGGGAATAGTTTCCTGTGCTTCAGTCAGATCTGTCAAAAAAAGAAAGAAGGATAAAAAAACATGAAAAATGGGGATACTGTGTTCGTGCACAGTAAAGTTTGCACTAGTTGTTATGTTTAGCTGAGATAGCAGAAAACAGTCTAGACGATACAACTCGCATCCCACGCCATCCTTATTGAATGAATAAAAAAGATGACATCCGAGACGCACACCCACTTACTGGCAGTGTAAAGATCGCGTTTACAAAAATCCATCAGAGCAAAATTCGCCGAGGGCAAAATGTAATCCGACTGGTCCTGTCGTATTTGGATTCCATTGCAGCGCTGCGTGTCCCGCTTTCGAGCCTTATTGTCATGGATCCTTATTAAATACTCGAATGGTGTATACATGTCGTACGGTGTGTGGGCGCAAAGAAGTGTCGTGAATCCCCAGTATTCATCAGTTACTGTAGTTGGATGCAATTATGATGTTAACACGTACAGGACTGGTCCTGTCGTATTTGGATTCCATTGCAGCGCTGCGTGTCCTGCTTTCGAGCCTTATTGTCATGGATCCTTATTAAATACTCGAATGGTGTATACATGTCGTACGGTGTGTGGGCGCAAAGAAGTGTCGTGAATCCCCAGTATTCATCAGTTACTGTAGTTGGATGCAATTATGATGTTAACACGTACTCTGGCTTTACATTCTTGCCGAAAAAAAAAAAAGATGATAGACACACCACCAATGATTGTTTAATCGCCGTGCCCATGCCCCACAGATCGAGGGCAGAGAAATGAAAATCATTCTTCTGCTGGGCTTCAATTGTTGTTGAGTTATAGGGCCTATTATTTTCAATTACCAATCTGATTAGAATTTCATCCAAATTAACATTAAGCATTCGCACTGCCTTTCCCTTGTTTCAAATCGCTCAGAGCAGGATCTTTAAATGAATGAGAGTTAAAGGGGCATTCCAGACGATTTTCATGATTTCACATAATGGAGTACATAAATCAACAGCTCTATGTATAGATTCGTGGAATTTATTTTGGTCCTTCAGCAGAAAAACTAATACACTGAAAATTTTAAGCAAATTACACTGAACAGTGTTGATGACAGAAGAGCCTCACATATTTCAGAAATGAAGCAGTGTAATTCCATTACAATACCACCTGCATAACAAGTTCACCTGTGAAGAATCTATGCATGCCTTATTCTTTTGTTCTGCTTCCTTGAACCCCAACTCATGCATTCTTATGGCGAGGCTGCCATGTCATCATCCTTGTTCATTCCAAGCAAAAACATAACGTTTTCAGAACGTTTCCAAACGTTGTTGTTGTTGTTTTTTTTTTTTTTTTTTAGGTTCCGTACGTCTTCATATAAAATGGACGTTTTTAAAACGTACCTACAACGTCAAAGGTGGGACTTAGCATTTACCGCAAAACACAGGCTTTTTTTTTTTTGAAAACGTGCTTAAAACATCAATGGACGTTACAAATGTTTTCATTACGTCTGCTACGTCTTCGTCCTTTATAAACGTCCACAAAACGTTTTTATTAGGTCTGCTACGTCGACTTCGTCTTTAATGAACGTTTAAAAAACGTTTTTATTTGGTCCGCTACGTGTTCGTCATTGGTTTCTATATCATGAATATTCATGCCTATTTATGAATATTCAAATAAGAAAATATAGCATTTGAAAACTAATTGAAATAGATATAAGATATTAAAATCTAAAGATTTATGCAGGGTTCAAAGTTTCTGTGTTAAAAAAAAACAAAAAAAACTTACCTACGTTATTGTTCAGTTATTCACAATTTCAACTTGTGTTATGAAGTGGTATTTTCATATGTTAATAGGCCTAATTAAGGTGTCTGTGATCTAATTTTAGTAACCATGTCTTTATGCATTACTACATGTTGCTTGTATATAAAAGAATGTGATACAGATTCATCAATTTAAGGCATATCTGAATAATTATATTTTTTGGAGCAAATTGCCCACCCGGCAGAGAGCTCCACAATCCAAAAGAACAACAACAACATTCATCAATTGGGAATAGGATGTAGTATAGGTATAGGTGATAGGACATTAAGGAACAGGTTAGGATAGGATTATACCATTAGGGTACATTAATCCCAGATTGTGCCTGTATAATCTCATTACTGTAATTTTTTACTGTAATTTTTTAATACAAAATAAAAAATAAACAGACGTTCTTAAAAGGTTTTTCTGGACGTTCTAGACGGATATGAAAGGTTCTCTAAACGTTCTGGAACGGGTCATAAGACTTTTTAGATGTTCTTAAAACGGTTTTGAACGTTCTAGACGGTTTTCAAAGGTTTTCTGGACGTCTGCAGAACGTCCACAGAACGCTTTACATATTCCTAAGAGGATTTATTGACGTCTTTAACGTCCAAAAGGTTTTCTGCAGGTCCTTAAAAATTCCGAAAGTTTTTTTTATTGGTTTTCAAACGTTTCAAAAACGTTTTTATATGTCCATTTGAAACGTTTTTAATACGTCGAAAACCTTCCACAAAAAGACGCTCTGAAAACGTTTTGACAATATGTCCTACATGTAATAACGAACTTGGAATGTTTCAAGAACATTCAGAAAACGTCTTAATGTTAGATGGGTTGCAATTTGTTATGAATTTTGAAAACATTCTTATTTCTCATCCCAGTCACTATAAATTCTGAAACTCTGTATTCAGTATAACTAATATTTATAGTTGTTCAAATGTAAAAGTCTGAAAATCATCCGGAGATCCCCTTTAAGTATGCATTTGGAGACACCAAATAACCTGTTTCGTTTTGATGGATGCTAAGGAGCACCATATTTTGTATTTTGTGCCAGAATACTATTACTAATGTGGGAGTAATTCTTCTGGAGGTGTGGCGGACTTGTGGTAGACGCCTCTGCTGGCAGCGGTATGCTGGTATTCAACCCCTTGGGTATAACGTCCCACTCTTTTGGTAGAACCGTCACTCTTCTAATGACGGTAATCCTTTAGAATAGATGGATTGACCTTATACGTCAGCATGGTGCGATGAGACATTAAGTTGTGCTCGAAATGTGAAATCGCGAATCTTCATGAGCTTCCAAATATATATGTATCTCTCTCCTTCTCTCTCTCTCTCTCTCTCAGAGTATATATATATATATATATTACATATATATATATATATATATACATATATTATATATATACATATATATATACATATATATATATATATATATATATATATATATATATATACAGTTGTATATCCCAATTCACCGCTACGTGAATCTCATTAGAAGATCCAGCTGAGGCACGCGGCTGGTTATTATTCATAACTCTCTGCCCCAAAAAGGAACGTGTGCATAAAGTCAAAGAGTTGAAGGGTTGGTCCGTCGGGTATTCGAGCTTGGGTCTGCCTGAACCGCCATGACGTCTCCGTGGCCGAGCGGTTAAGGCGTTGGCGTTCCATGCCAAAGACCCGGGCTCGAGTCCCGGCGGAGACCAATTTTTCAACTCTTGTGCTTTTCCGAAAAGGAGGAACAGTAAGAGGAATAATAATGTCAAAGCTACGCACCGATTTTCTCCTTCCTTTCTCATATCTCATATATATATATATATATATATATATATATATATATATATATAATACACTGGACAGCAGAAGAAAGTACCCACTTCTGTCAAAGGCCGCACACAAAAATTCACCACCTAGAAATAATATACAATTTTTGTACACAGGTGTGCTACAATGCCCCTTACTTATCATATGCACATAAGCAAGTGAATGTCTGCATAACAAAGAAGAACTTGACACGCACATCATCTTGGTCATTCAAAAGTCCCACACAACAGCACTTTCCACCATGCAAAAGTGGCCACTGAATGGATAAAATTTTTAAGCAACCAATATGTCAAAGTGAACACCTGTTTTGTCAAAATGATGTTAATGAGTGTATTCTGTATTTAGGGACGCTATCCTTCCTGATTATGCTAATTTTTAGAATAAAATCAGTTAGCTCTATATGACTGGACATTACTTTACTCTGGTCTAAGCAAGCTTCCATCAGGAAAATTATGCCACGTCTTGTAAGGCTTGTATAGTGAGGTTCATTTTGTTACATTTTGTGACTTTTGATTCAGTGACTATGATGCTGTGCACGTCATTTTTATCTTTGTAATAAAGATAATCACTTGCTATTGGGTATGTGATTACTAATGGATATTGCAGCATACCTGTGTACAAAAATTGTTTATTTCTAGGTGGTGAATTTTTGTGTGCAGCCTTTGACAGAAGTGGGTACTTTCTTTTCCTGTCCAGTGTGTATAAATATATATATAGTCTGGTTTTTTTTTTGTTTTTTTTTTGTTTTTTTTTTGTTTTTTTTTTGTTTGTTTTTTTAGTGTGCGTTGCTTCATTGCCTTGTTCTCATTGCCAGAGATGCCACGGTCAGAGAGCACGTAAACGTGAGATTTTACAGCGCCTTAGCCCCGCCCGAGGGAGCGCAGACACCTGGTTAGCATTTTGAAGCTTTTAATCGTGCAACCTGGTTCAAACTTAGCATATTTTTTGCTTATTTTGAAGAAAAGAAATGTCCCACAATGTGACTTTTTGTGGTTGGGTATGGTAAAATATCAAAATCTCAACAAACGTTATACCTCTCTCTGTCACGATTCCCAGTATATTATTTGAAATGACTGAAACTGATTCATGGAGAGATAAGTTGAAGGAATATGTAAAGTCATACGCAAGATGTGCGACTATGATGACCTACATGAAGTCATCGGTAATCATTCTAATTATAGCGATGTCAGCGGGGTCACATTTAACACATTTCCTATTCTGCCGCCGTGTTAAAAGGTCAATTTTCATCAAAGCACTGTGGCTATAATACAGCTTTAATTCTTTTAAGAAATATCAATAAAATGCACTATAAATTACTAAAAACAAAAAGTTTAATTTGGATCACCAAAATTATCAGGAAACTTGCATTCGATGACATTATCGTGGAGCTCCACATTACACGAAGTAAGTCATGCAAGTAGCCATCTTGAATAAAGTGACCCCAAATTATTTCTGCTTCCGGGTTGTTTTTTTCTCTCTTGCCTGGTTATATGACGTAGGTGTTTAGAGATATTTACGTCGGTACATCTCCACATGTTGCACATGCGAAATGACCAGTCAGAACTCGACGAGCAGTTCGTTTTCCCCCTAAAAATCTTGTATTTTGGTGAAGTTTGGATAAAGAGGCATCAATTTTGTGACTTTGGACTCTGTTTTCTATGTCAAAATCTCAAGGGTTTTAAAAAAACCGGTCTTTATTTGATTTTTGTGGATGTTTTTAAACTAGAAACCACTTGCATTTACAGTAAAAACCTGTCGCATTTTGTCGCAACAAGGATAAGCAAGCCGGTGTCGGGAGATCTCTCGGGCATTTTTCGGGACGCAGAATCACGGTTTCGGAGGTGATTACGTAGGTTCGTATTTAAGGCCACCTTACGTGTAACCGTTACAAGTGAAGGGCCTGCTACTACGTGTTGTGCTAATTTAATACTTCATTACTCTGCCGTTTTTGCCCATAGAATTTAATTGATTTCCACAATGATCGTTTCCAAAATAAGTTTTCGTTGTCAGCCGGTTGTTCAGTACTTGTAAAGTATTTTTTTTCTTTCAAACCACCTTAACACTAGTATAACACGAACACTTCCAATAGTTCTAACCAGTTACTAAATAGACTTTGTAACGTCAGGTCTAAAGAAAACTTTATAATAATGTATGTTTCACTTTTCAAATTGAGATCTTTAAATTCTGACATTACATGTAACAGTTAGACAAAGTCCAAGTTTAAATCGGCAAATTACAAGTAATTCAATCTTGTCTTGAGTTTGATTTGATGAAGAAGATGTTGGGTTTTGACTTTGAAGTACAAATGTTTACCAATGCCCCTCTGTATGTATGAATATGATTGTTGTTAGATAGGTTAATCATTAATTATTATCATTGGTCTATTGTTATTATAATTACTATTATTATTCAATATCTAACATTAGTATTATTATTAACAACTGCAGAATATCTCGCCAAGATTTTTGAGGCATGCACGAGATTTTCTTGTGCACTGTGTGCGTTATAATATCCCGGACGAAATAAAGCACAGTCAGTATAGTCGAGAAATCTCGTCTGGAGATCTTGGCGGGGTATTCTGCAGTTAAGCCAATTGTTGTTAATATTTATTTTAAGCTTATTAGTAATATTAATGTTTTATTGTCAGGCACTAACTTGGTTAATCATAACATTGGCATAGAGTCTATGCCTAATTGATTAGAATTGATTAGAATATTATGATTTTAATTTAAAATGTAATTTTGCAATATTTTCAGGCCATTTATGATATTATCCATCAGTGGATCCAGGATTTGAAAATTGGAGAGGAGGGACGAAATTCAACGAACTTCACTTGTAAAACTCACAAAGGAATAGTGGAATACCCACCAACTCCACTTGACTTATTGGAGTCTTCCTCGATCAGTAACATTAACAATGTGAATGAAAAAAAATATAACCGTATGAAAAAACAATAGAATAAATTAAGATGAAGTACAGTTAACTTGCTATTTAACAATTTTTTTTTGTCTCTACATGTCTTTGAAACAGCTTCATTTTGGTGCATAAAACCATCGTTTTTTTGTTTCGAAAACCTGCATAGGGGGGTAATAGAGTAAGGAGAAGCAATTCTCCATAAATTGCCGCAGAAGACATACAGTTGAGTGCTACATTCGACAAGCCATAACTCAGTAAATAAATATCCAATTTCAATTATCTCTTCACCATTGGATTTGTCTCGCTGAGACCTTTAATATGATATATGGTTTGGCCATATTTCATGAATTTTTTTTTTTTGGTCTAACATAGCTACTAATTAGCTGCTCTTTTTCATTGAAATATTAAGCCAAAGGGGTGTATGTTATTAGTCAAGACTCTGTAGAGTTACCTGGAAGTTACACATCCAATGCCTTGATACGCTGGTTCATGAAGTTCCCATTTGCATCCCTTATGGTGTGCACCCTTACAAATCTGCTTGCCAACTTCTGGTGGAGGGTCTGCATCAGGGCATACAAAATTGGAATGACGGGGTCCTCCAGCTGCAGAAACAAGTTGAACTCAATGAATATCTGCAGGGCGGAGTGGTAGAAAAGAAGGTAGACTTCTGTCATGAAGATTTTCAAAAAAGGAGCAATCTATTTACGTTCCTATTTACACTTGAGTACTTATAATATATATATATATATATATATATATATATATATTTAAATTGTATTCATGGATGCATTAAGCGGAAGTGATGTAAAAGAAGTACCAACTATTTTTACCTGTAAAAGTCACAACCCAAACTACTAGAAAGAGGTGAAAAACAAGAAAAGAAAAAAAAATCGCGGAAAGAAAAAGATACTCACAGTCAGTGTGTGTGTGTGTGTGTGTGTGTGTGTGTGTGTGTGTGTGTGTGTGTGTGCTCGTGTGGAGGGAATGATGGCAAGGGTAGTGGTCGTGGTGGGTCAACTGTCAAAGGCAGTCCAAATGCCCCACCCCCGCTTCGACCTCTGATCGGGAAAAAAAAGTCATGGTATTGTGGGTTGTTGTTTTTTCCCCATAAAGGTATTATTTACCATTTCCAGATGAAACAAAAACCCAGTTTTAGTGCTTCAAAATAATTCTAAAATGTGGGTTAGGGATAGAAACAACTTATGTAGTAAATTAATCAATGTTAAGTATTGTTAAATATGCAAAATGTGAACAATATTTATGATAAAAAATGTTTCTAGACTAAACTGTCCACTGTTATGGTTTACTGAGAAAGTGATATATTATTTCCTTATATTTTAGACTTTATTGCAACATTTCTATATGGTAGGATGTTTTGTTGTACAACTGACCGACACATAATATGCATGAAAACGTTATATCTCGAACATTTTTTACATTACTGCTCCCAATGGTACACAGTAGGTCTACCTTTAATTTTGGTGGTCTCCAGCATCCCCGCCCCCGCGGCCCCTGGATCAAATCATCAATTCAGGACGACGGCACATTAAATCTTATTTGCGTGTGATTATCATATAGACAAAAACGACAACAACACCACGCATACAGTGAGTCATGGCTGAGTGGTGAGTCATGGGGGGGGGGGGAGGAGACTACCAGATTAGGCTTCTGACTTCATTCCTTGACCTAGTTAAAGCTGCATTGTAAAACCATAATTACAGTTGTTCAATTTTGAAAGGCATGAAGTTCAGATCTTTAATAGTCATTGTTAGGTTAGACGGAGACTGCCATAAAATGTGTTTTACGCTCTTTAGTTTGTAGAATGTAACTTCTTGGCGTACGTAGTCTTGTGAAAAAAACTTATTCCACATGAAATAGGAAAGAAATAAAAGCTCCATAACTCCACATTATTAACTCACAAAAGATCTCAATATACCTCCTCATCATTATTACTTAATCTTGGTATTTCATTTTTTCTTTCATAGCTTCTCTCTTTCTGAAAGTATCTAATTGAATCAATTTCTTTAAATACTTCAGCGCCTGGATCACAGACCAGAAAGATAGATTTAGCTCAGGTGATAACGAGACCCAAAACTCTGAGTAATTACCCCAAATATAGACAGAGCATAATGGAGATAAAGTGGGGATGACACAATGCATGATGGTTATCAGGGCTAGGTAAGTATGAATGGCAACATATAAACGAGGTGAAATGATTCCAGGGCTGAGTAACTGGGGAAAATGTACTTATCAGTCATGGTCAGTGAACTTGTGACATCGACTGGTATGGCACGCCAGGAGGGAATCAAATAATTATGTTCGACACCAACTAAAAAACCATTTCATCAATTTAAATTTCATTCCACAAAAATATGTTCGATAAAATATATATTTCATAAAATATATATTCAAACAAAATATATATTTGACAAGAAAATATGAAGGTTTGACCGAAATATATTCGACAAAATATATATTTGACAAAAATATATGTTTCACCAAAAATATATTTCACAAAAATATATTTGATCAAAAATATATTTGACACAAACTATGTTTGACGAAAAATATATTTGACAAAAAATATATTTGACCAAAAATCATATTTGACCAAAATATATTCGACAAAAAATATATACATTTCACCAAAAATATATTAGACCCAAGATATATTTGACAAAAAGTGTTTTACACCTATATGGCGTTCTATACTTACGACAAGAAATCATTCGATGAACAAAAAACCATTCGATGAACAAAAAACCATTCGATGAACAAAAAATCATTCCATGAAAATAAAAAGTCATTCGATGACAATACAGCGCAGCGCAAGCTTACACTGCACGTGTCGTTGCGTGTACACTGTGGTATACACCATCAATCTGCAAATTTTATGCGCATGCACATCCGCGCGCGCTTGCTAGCCCGCATGCGGTGAGAGCTAGACGCTCGCGTGGTACGCGCGCTAATATACAAAGCATTAGCGATTTTAATGTCTGTCTCTTCTGAAAGTGGGAGTAGGAATGATCTCGATGGCGTTATGCAAGAGATTCAGTTCCGCCATTGCCAGTGAGATGACGAGCGCGAGATCGATCGGGATCAGGTCGCCCGGTCGTGGACATACTTGGATCACGAGACTAAGTTAGCACGAGCAGAGCAACATCAGCGGTAACCGCAGCAGCGACCCCAACACGTTACTGGTACAGCGCCCGGCCGCCCCTCGCGGGGGTTACATCAGCGGCAGCGTTAGCCCGACCAGACGGAGTACGCTGTGCGAATATCCTACGTACAGCGACTGGGCTGTGTATAGTTACGGCAGCGCCTGCCATGACGATCCGGTCTCCAACCCAAACATCAAGCAGGCCAAGGGCAAATAGACCACAGCCTGAGGCTGTAAATAGGCTCAGGCTCAACCACCGGCGCCGCACCGGCACTACGGGCTCAGCCTCAGCAACCCCAGGTTGGTAAACTGTCGTAGATCTGTATCTGTATGGTTTAGTCAGCAAAATGTCCAGGAAGACACATCCACGCTAACTTGTAGAGACTAGACGTGTGGACAGAGCCCGACCATTGAAATTTGTCTGAGATCTGTCTCTTCTCGTTGCCGTCGGTCATGGGCTTCTTAGAGACAGATTCCGGCGGTAGTAAAATGGTAATGCAGTATTGGCAGTAAGCCAATATCGTATCTAAGAGGCAAGAAGATATACCTCAAATTTCACTCTACCAAATTCCACCAAAATTTCAGGGATTCCTTAGTATCTCATTTCCAGTCACTCACATAAATTTGAATTAAATGAGACATGGGGAAGCATTGAATTCAACGTTGACTTAGTTGTGGTTGTTTCTGCTCGCGCTCACAGCTTACGCTGTCTAATGTTAACGTTACACATTACGGTGGCTTTTAAATAAGGGGGACCATCATAGACATCATAAAAAACAAGGTTATATGCCTTCTAACCTGGAGTAATGTGTAACTCATCATGAAATATAGATTGCTAGTTGTTCTCCCCCCCCCCCCCATGAGACTAACAATTAGAGTTACTGTCACACAGGTCAGTGTCATTACGACAGCGCGTTGCTGACTGCAGTTATTCACGCGATCACGATTACTCTCCACAGGCATTCATTGTCGGCAGGTAGTTCGCCGTACAGGAGGAAAAGAATATGAAGTTTCTGTGACAACCTGAGGACATACGTTGATGCAGCAGGAAGAGATGATGGATGTGTGAGGTAAGACATCGTGTCCTCATTGCTAGATTCCCACTGGTGTGATATTTTGAATGGAAAGTGCTTCAGTAATATACTAATCACAGAGTTAGGAAAATTGACTTTATTTCTTTTTTTTTTTTCTTCTGTGAATGTGATGTTTCTTATGGAAAGTTATGAGATTGAATAAGCTGAATGAACAATTCTCAGAGGATATAGATATGTGATATAAACAGCCATCCCTATCTTTCAACAGAGCAGAATTCTGGATGCCTAATCCAGTCAAGTACTAACTTAGTCAAGTACTTGTACTGTTTGAAAATTGTTGTTCAAATTTTACCCCTTTATTGTTATTTATTTGTGTGTGTGTGTGTGTGTGTTGAATAAAGTTTCAAAGATGAAGTTTAGGAAGTCAAGACTTTATGCCCCATTGTGAATGTTTTTTACTTTTGTGATAAACTTGGAATATAGTGATTTGGTGTGTTTTTTCAAAGCTAGTAATATTAGGAATAATAAAGTAGTGATGGTAGTGATCATTATAAAATTTTCATGATGAATTATCACTGTTGTTATTACTTGAATAATGAAAATGATGTTTCTAGTCATGATTATCATCATCATCATCATCATCATTTATCATTGCTTTCCCCCTTGCAGAATTACAATATATATGCCTCTATTGTAGGCAAACTGTAATAGCAGTACCTAGAGAAACCTGAAACAAGTACCGGTACATCAATATGGTACTAATTGGAAACATTTCAGTTCATCTTTTCAACATCAAGTTTATTATATGTTGATAAAATTATGTTCCAAAAGGTATACAGTATTTACCCAGTAATGTCATGCATTGTATTTCTGTTGTTTCCACTAATACACAATGGCAGCTACAGTGTGAGAATGTTTGAGGCCATGAGGGGGCCTGTAACTACAGTATGCCGTCTACGAGATCTGGGAAACAGAAGAGGACTGGAAGACGTGAGTCACTTTGTGTTGATCTCTATTGATCCAGTGATGGTTTTGCCAAGGTTTGATACTGTAGCTCCTTATTATAAAGCGTAGATTATTAAGTTCAGAAGAAAATCAAGCAAACAATTCCATACTTCATTTGTCAGAATAAATTGTGCAGTATTAAAAGAAAAAAAAAGTGTCGTGTTCAGAATGTGTTCACTGTTATTGTAGTTTGTGTTTATTTGTTTGTTTGGTGGGTCATAGGATTTCTGTACCAGATGTAATTGCTTATGATTTGTGGTATTTTGTAGTACATGTATCATGTTCTTTGTTGATAAGCTTGTCTTGTATTCTTTCAGGAACTTTTCTGGTGCCAAGTCAAAGTCTTTCCGTCGAGAGAATGTGGATCTTTTAGACAAACCAGAGCAGCTGTCTTCAATGGCTATACCAGGTGAGAGTCATGTTACCCCAGTGATAGCTGGAGTCCAATTCCAGAGTGGTTAACCCTGACTTTAACTAGTGGGGAAATTCTGTTTAATCAACATATTGCTTACAGGAGCCATGCTTGTGCTGCGATAACTATTTTATCAGAGGATCCTGATCAGTGTATATCAAAATTTTACGACCCTCATAAAGGTAGTTACATCAATCAGCTAATCTTGGAGGAGTTGTAGATTCAGAAAGAAATGAAGACAGGATACTGTAAAGATTTTTGTTTCAAAAAGTAGATTCTAGAGTATCTATCTTGTGTTGCAATAATCAAAAGTGCACACCCAATTCTTAACAATCTCTATTCTCTACTTACACAAAATGTTGTTCTTACACCCGAATGGAAGTAGTTTTGTGCATACTGTAAAGCAAGAAATATGTGCAGTGTGAAATTTTCTTGAATCACAGCTGACAGCCTTTTTTTTTCTTTTTTTTTATGCCTCTGCCACGAAGTGGTGCCGGAGGCATTATGTTTTCGGGTTGTCCGTCCGTCCGTCCGTCCTTCCGTCCGTAATGAATTTTGTGGACAGCGTATTAAACTAAAAAACCTTTTGAGGTATCCTAATGAAACTTGGCATGTATGTGTATTAGGGGGTGAAGTTGTGCCTATCAACTTTTGGGTGCACATGCTCAAGATCAAAGGTCAAAAGGTCAAGGTCAAATATGTAAAATTTCACTATTTCCACCATATCTATGCAATGCCTGAAGATATTTTCTTAAAACTTAGTGTATACATGTATTACCCAATTAAGATTCTCTGGTGGAAGTTTGGGGTCATGAGGTCAAAGGACAAAGGTCAAAAGGTCAAGTAACAATATTATTGAATATTTTGCCAGTTGTGTGAAAATGTAATCACACATTGTCCACATGTACAGTAGACCTAGTAGGAGAATCATGCATTATGGCGGAGGCATACCAGTCGCCTTAGCGACATTTCTAGTTCAGCATGCCACTTGAATTCAATGCATACAGTGCATACAGTGTAAACAAGAACTTTTGCATGTACATGTATTTTGATTTTGTGACTCTTGGATCTCACAAAATTTGCAAAATTGGAATACACACGAAAATGTTTGGCTTAAAATGGTTCACTATTTTTGCTTCAATTGAGTTCTGCATGCAAAAAACGAAAGATTGTATACTTCATTCTGTTCAAAATAATTGTATGATGGAATAATTATTCAAATATAGGCATTAAAGACTCTAAACAGTGTTTTCACGGAAGAATCAAAATGGGTTGATGCTTATTCTCCAACAAACGTTATTCATTCATCCATTTCATTCATTCATCTCATTTATTTTCACTTTCATTATTGGTTGACAAAATCTGTATTAAAAACACAAACAAACAAACAAAAATGCACTGTGTCAAATATGATAATGGAGAAATCATGTGAAGCACAACGTAGTCTTATTGAAAATGACCCCTTAATAACAAATATGATGTAAATATGTGTAATCATTTACAATCATTTGTAATTTGATTGAAACAAACATGAATACAAATTGTGATAAGATTATGTATTGATTTCTACTTTGCAAGAAATCAGTTGAAATTTGAATTATTGATGAAAATTTATCCCGTAATGACCAATTTGCATGGACACATTAATGATTATGCAAAAGTATGAAGTGAAGGATCTATGAAGTTAGATTGCAACATATGATTTTGTTTGTTTGTTTGTTTCTCTGTGTTGGTAGGAGCATAGTTGCCTTGGACCCTGATAGCCCTATCCATCATCATGAGGTTTCCCAACCCACTCAATGCCATGCAGAGCCTTTGGATCAACGTCATCATGGAAGGACCACCTGCTCAAGGGTGAGCCACAATGTGCACACATCAGCAGGTCTGAGAGTATTCTGAAGGGGGAGGGCAATTATGTCGGCAGTGCAGTCATTATTCTGATTCAGTCTAATCAGGCCACTCTGCATAAAGATTCACAATCAATCAAAAATCAATCAATCAATTAATCAATCAATCAATCAATCAAATTTCTTCAAGCAAATATCTTTGAATCTCATTAAAGCTTTGGTTTCAAAATATTTCATTTTACCTTTTCATCGGCTAAAGCAGCATCTTAGTGAGTACCATTATAATTCTTCAGTCATGGGGAAAATAATTTTGTAAAAGTAAAAATCAATACCTCTCAAATCAGCAGTGTTTCGAAGTCTCATTTGTATGCCACTCTCCTTCTCTTTGTGACCCTTCTTATTGGAAAGTCTGGACGCCAGCTATTTCTACTCTACACATTAATGTTGTTTCCAGAAATTCTTTCTGTCTATATGGCTACAGATTTTATTGTTAATCTGGAAGAAAGGACAAATATTTGTTCATTCTGTACAAAAAAGAAAGAAAGAGTGTGTATACATGTATTATCAGAGATGGATAATGAACAAATACTGACATGAAAAAAAAAATTGTGCATTCTGTAGTTCACATGACTGTATGATAATGTTTCATTCTCTCCCCACTCCTCTGTCCAGTCTCGGAGTGGAGCCATTGGACAAGGATGTAATAAGGAAGCCTCCTCGTTAGGTTCGTGACCCCATGATCACCAGACCTCTTCTTATTTATGTAGTCATGTCTGCCCTCATCATCGTCGTGGGAATCCTCTGGGTCTTCTGGAGAGAGGTTAGTGCTCCCTTTATTGTCCATGACTGTACACACATTTCTATTAATATTGGTCAAGTTCTTCCTTTACATAATTGTAATATTATGCCCTTGCTACATTGTGCCGAGTGATAACATTAGTGCATTTAGCAAGCTATCTTCTGTCAGATGCTTTGTCATGTGGATTGTAATATTAGATAATGATGCATGTATTGATTTGATTAGATTTATCCATTGTCTTTATAGATACTTGGCTGTGTATATTAGTACATGCAGTAGCAGCATTCATCTTCACATACAGTATGCAATGAATTGTTTTGCTCCATGAAGCCTTTTCAGAGTATAAGGACAAGCATGATACTATCTTGAGCTGGGATTTATCAACTTGTGCCTGTCAAGCAGTCCAGATGGCACTGTAATAATGACTGCTCCTCTCAATTAGATGCAATCCTGCCTCAGCCTTCTCTGTGTCAGACAAAGTCATAAAAAGACGTGTAGCATACATGTATGAATACAAGACCATACATACTGTCTGATGCACCACTGGTGATGAAATAACTCAGTTGTGTACAGACTTTGTCAGTACGTTTCAACATAAAGTAATGAGTGATAATTTTGATAAGTAATGTTGTCAAACATGCAGATCATGCCTTGGTTAGCTGTCCTTCAAGATGTAACTGATGTTGGTTATCTACTTCCCACCACTACAGGAAATATTCCAGATGGAAGCACTGTCAGTATAAGGTGAGTGTGGCATGAACTTCCCTCCCCTTCTCCCATCCCACTGGTGTATTCGCACACTTTTGTCATGTCATTGTTGAAACCAAGGGCCGTCATTTAAATATCACAGGCTAATTGTTAATTGTACACATTGTAAAATTATTGCCCATTGTACGCTAATGTGTACAAATGTGTCCTTTAAAAGCAAAAAAAAATCGAATGAGTTAACCATGTGTAAAACATCTGTCATTATGATTGTACTTCTTCACAACTAAACCTCAGCACTTCTGTAGGATTTCTTGTATTCTGCTCTGCTTCATGTTTTGAGAAAATTAGAGGTTTCTTATACTTTTTTTTTCACTTTATAAGATATTTGTAGGAAAAAAATGCTATATATTTGGTTTCATAGGCTGCTGACTGGATGGTATAATTGACTAATTTAATGTCTAATGCACTACAATGACTTCCATGTCTGTTTAATTAGAGGGGCAATCAGGCACAGTTTTACTCTTTTCCATAGAACTCCTTTTAATGACTTATTCTCGATTGACTGATTTTTGTTGCTCATTTCAGATATCTGTTTCTTGGTGATGCTGACTTCCTCTGTCTTAGTTGTGCCGGAGATTAAAAGTAGGGTCATCGGCGGTTGAGTCGGCGTCACATCATCAAGCAACTGTGTGATTTTGAACTTGTTTGACCTGACGATGGTCTCATTGATACTTGGCAGGAATCTTATGTGGTTTTGCAGTATTTCTGACGCATTCAATCTGTCAAAATGTACTTGTGGACATTTGCTTGGTTGGGTATACTCAGTGAAAGTCATTAATAAGTGAAGACTGTGTACCTGCTACCTGTATTTTAGGTGTAAAACTCATATTTAACGAAACCCCATTCGATAGAGAGGGTCTGTTGCATCCAAAATTTGTTATATAACCAGTTTAAAAGCCGTCACGACATACCGGTCAGAAATTCATGGGCTAAATCACCCAGCGCCACTGACAAATCGATTCTCTGAATATTACTAAATAAAATCTTCGAACCGGACTTATCAGTCGCCAACACGCTGTACTGCGCGGCCATTTTCTGACACCAGCTGTTGTTGTTGTTGTTGTTGTTTTTGATAATTCGCAAACCCGTATCGCGCCCTCTCTCAGTAAAAACGATGTATTTCCTTTTTTGTGTGTGTGAAAAGTTCAGGGTCGGGCGGGTTACGCCAATACAATGATTTTTTTTTTGCCTTATGGAAGTGTTCCTGTTTGCACAAGGTTTTATATTTAAGTGTTTCTCATGGTTCTTATAATGGGCATTTACTTTAAACAATTATGACTGATAATGGTTTTTATTGATGATGAAGGTTGCCAGTATTGAGTAATGCATTTATATTTAGTTCATTTCTTGAATCTGTAGCATTTGATTTCATGTATTTGAAATTTTGCAATTGGTACATGAATGCCAACTCTTTCATCTGCACTATTGCAGTCTTTCAGCAGTTACAGATTTGTATGATGATAAGATGACAAGAACATTTTAATGTGTAATGCTGCTTAAAGGGACAAAACAAATCATGCCCCTATGAAGTTGAATTCAGGTTAGTTCTTTCCCTCCCCTTTCCCAAGTAAACATACAGATTTCATAGTTGTGATGACATTCTCTGTCAGAATCGTCTTTGATATATTTGCAAGTTATATAGCACTGGTTACTCAGAGAAATACCAATACCAATGTCAACCCATCACTCTCAGTCAAGCCATTTTTTTTTTTTTTTTTGGTTGATAGCTGATGATGTTAGGGGAAGGCGAAAGATTGATTATATGGCTCATTGCCAGTCATTCCAATGTCTAATCCACTCAATGTGTTTATGTCACATCCTCAGTCATCATGACATCATAATAATGTTTGTATTATTTTTATGACAATGTTACATCCCTATCACATCGCCAGCTCATTATCAACATGACATCCTCACATCATCATCATCATTATATTATCATGACAGAATCCTGATAGCTGAATTACATTCATGAATGTGAACAGGAACCACAAGGAGAACAGTGCAAAGATCACTAAAGTGGCTACCCTCTATGAATAAGACTAAATCATCATCATCATCATCATCATCATCATTGTCATCAAGACATAATTCTTATACCTTTATAACATCATAGCATCATTCTCACATTATTGTGACATCATCACCAAACACTGTGACATCATCATGACACTAATGTGACATCACATCATTTTCCTATCATTCTTCATATTGTCCCTAAACCGTGACATCATCCTGCCATTAACCTTCCATCGCTTTCCTTTTACCCACTCCAATGAATAGCACTTTTAATGGGATAGAGATTTTATAGTCTCTATGCAAGGGGTAAACCCATTTTATCCTCTTTATTATGAGCAGGTCTAGCTCTGTAAGAATATTGGATATCACCTTGCTCAGTACAAAACTACTGTCTGTGGTGTTTCCTCAGTATTCATGACTCTTTAAATTGCCAGAGGTTACAATCTAAATATCTCGAAATACTGCACCATTTAACTTTGAATGAAATTTTATGATAGATTAATTTGATCACTGTGGTCCAATTGAAATGTACTTACATTGTCAGATTACATGATATGAGCTGAAGGACCCCTGACTGTAAACTATAAACTGCCATATGTAGATTGTTGAAAACAGTAAGATTTACAGTGGAAAGGCAGGATTTACATCCTGGTGTTGGGAAGAAAAATCCACATTCAGTTTTTCACATTGGCTGTGATAATGCTGGAAGAGCATAAACAGAATTGATAGTGTTTAGCTCTCAGTCTTCTAAAGTTCTAGTGGGTTTTCCTTAGTTCAAAAATGTGATTTAGTCCACATTGTGAACAAAGTTCCTTCATAGGTGTGTTAGTTTTTATTGTGTGTCTGTCTGTTTGTCAGTGTTGTTGAGTGTATATGAATCTTTCTTTTGGATTCAGAAATTATTCGTAAATTTACAAATTACCGTCTTATCAAGGAGGTACTAGTACCTCCTTGGTCTAATAAAGTTTTTATTTTTCAATTACTTAGCAATGTACAATCCATACAGGAGTGCCTCTCTTGATTATGTTTTCCAGCTTATCTGAGATTCTAATATTAAAGACTTCCTGCAGCAAGTGTAATTGTGTGGTATCTCTAGACTGATGAATATCTGCATAGTTCTATTTGTCTCAGAGTTAATTTTAAAGGGATGTTGACTTGAATCCTGTTTATTTAAGTGATCAATGTGAAATAGTTTTGTTTATTGACAAAGTTGAACAAAGTTGCTTACAATATACACTGGAACTGGAAATACAAATGAAGTCAGTGACACGATGGGTGCATCTGTTTTACACTCCACATCTTTATTAAAGTTGTACATACAGAATAATATACTAGTATTGTATGTGGTAACAGTTCAGCATTGATGTTCATAAGGCCTTGTGTGTAGTCTTGACTTTCAGACCCACCTTATCTTTGACACAGTTGTAGTCTGTATCATGTTAACTCTGATTGTTTGTAGGTTGTTTTCACAGTGAAGTACACAGCAGGATCCTGTATAAACTATTGATGTGCAGTAGTCATACTCAGAGAATGGGACTTCATTGGATGATACAACACTTTACATTGATGATCTTTGTCCTGTAATGGCGGCTGACAGTAGACTGGTGTAAGCCAAGTTTTCATGTTAACAAGAATTTGATTATGTGTTCAGTGCCTTCAAAGATCAGTGTACATGTACCACTTGCGAGTAAGATTCTTTATGTCTGGAGGTGCTTCAAGTCTGGCTTAACAGAGTTTCCTCTTAACCAATTGGGAACCAGTCGGAGTATACTAGGGCAGGTGTCTATGGGAAATGCTTGTTGTCGCAAAATCAGTCAGTCCTCATTGGGTTAAGGCTAACTTGTGTCGTAAGCAAATTTCTGCCCCCTCTGACTGAAACAGGTTTACAGTATACAGCATAATGTCAGAGCAGAAGCATTGTACTTGCTATTCAAAATTAGCATTCATTAATTATTGTGAGACTGAAATGAAATGAATTTGAAAAATATAGAAAAAAAAAGATATGTGACAAGGCATGTACATTGTGCCAATTGCCTCATTTAGATTGTAGAAGATTGGAATTTGAATCCATGAATTTGAAAGATTGGAATTTGTGACACCTTGACTGTGGCATTAAGCTGGCAATGCCAGAGAAGCTTCAACCACATGACATGTAAGAAATATGATTGAAGCTTGGAAGTTAAGGGATCTGTTTTTGATAGAAAAGAAAGATCCCTTCTGAAATGAATCAAACCTGCATTAATTACTTGCAACTTTTCAAAGTGTAATATTTCAAATATTGACTGGATGTGCCATGCCTACGAGCCCCCTACATGTTACATTGTAAGTGGATCAGTGTTGTAATTGTTGAAGTGCTTCAAGTCTTTTTTGAAAAGGCGCTATATACTGTAATTATTGGTTATCATATGTTATTATGTTTTATCTGTGAGTGCCTGATGAAGAAAATGTATGTTTCAATATCTCTCATGTTTCAACAGGAGAAATATGGGGGTTATTTCAGTGCAAATTGTAATCTGCGATGCAACTTTTACAACATAACGGTAAGCATACAAATTTTACCTGGTAATACATGTACTCAGTAATATTCAGATCTTACTCAGTAACATGAAATAGCAATGCCATAATGTTAGAAATACTGCCTGCTGGCTCATCTGTGAAATAAGTTCAGCCTCTGAAATCTTGTTACTTCTGGCCATAAGTGGGCGATTCATGACAGGAAACAATTTATCCCCCAAAACTGTGTGGCCAAACAGGTGACATCTCTTGGGTCTGTTGTGAATGGAAAATATGGACTGATAACAAAGAGACTGTACCCAAACTACTGTGAAAGCAGTGTGGTTCAGAGCTCTTTAGTAGGTTGTGTGGAATACATACAACAGCAGTGCGAGCTGTCTTGTTGAATAATGGCAAGCCAATTTGAATATACAGTGTTATTTACATAGACTTTGTATTTCTTTTATGTCCAGAATTGTTAATGACTGCAATTAAATTTCCATCTTGTGATTGGTATGGCACGAATATCTTTCCTTGTTAACTTGGCATGCAAAGTGAAAGGAGTGATTGAATGCGTGAGTGGATGAATAATACACAAGATAAATTTATGACTGAAAAAGTGAGATAGTTACTACGTACATCATATAGCTGTGTACACAACTGAATGACGCCATCCCACAAACTGTAAGTTTTCTATATATATTGTAAGTTGTGCGACTGGAAACAACCAGTTCATTGTATATGGGCAAATTAGTTTACTGCTGCTCAGAAGAGTACAGTACAAATGTATGTGCTCCAGGTGAATGACTGCAAAATTAGAGGTTTTGGTGTTTGTTTGTTTTTTTTCATACAAGATGCAGTGCAACATACTACTAGTACTCGAGGAATAATAACAGTGTTGAAAGTATGGAGACCTATAAGTGAACAAACCATAAGAGCAATCAAATGAAAACACACACACACACACACCCCCTCACATACAAAAAAAAAAAAAAAACTTGGCACATAATAGCATGGATTGTGTTCCTTTTCAATCCATGACTATGATTGTGATGAAATTAGTGTATCATCCTTGCAAGTTTTATAACATGGATTCTATATTTGTATCCAGTTTTATTCATTCTTTGATAACTGCTGCAAAAGTTCCAACACAAATGAAAATACAGTCAACCTTGCTTAAGCTGGCCTCGCATAAGTCAAATAATCACCCAAGTCAAAGGTCCTTTTCAAGTCCTCTTCTCTTTATACCGGTACATTCTATTAATTTTAATCCCTCATTAGTTGAATTTTCTCTGATCGAAGCTATTTCTTCAGTCCAAATAGATTCGACATGGGCAAGGTTGACTGTAGTTCAATTCCTTCAACATTCTACAAACATTTATTGACATTTTGATACTACATATGGAATATGTTTGCCGTAGTTCAATGGCACCTCTACTAACCACCACACAACACTTCTCCCATCTATTCAGACATGAAGTTTGTAATGACAATCTCCTAGAGTGCAAATATGGACTGCTCTTCGGGGAATTGTTGATATCATTACCACGAGGGATCTCGGCTCTGTGCTATGACCCAAGGAACCTTACAGGGGCACCGATAGCAACAACTGCCTTGAAGGAAAGCAGTTCATATCTGTACATACATGTATTATATAATGAAGAAAATTGTATGAAAATTTAGTAGGTTGATGGCAATAGCTCTTGGATAGCCAATTCACACATCTGCGCTGCCATTTCACGTGCATTGCAATCATATTGGATATTGGTCACCTCTCTCACTATTGAAGCCAAGTGCTTACCCTACATGTGCATATGAATGTGCTGCTACAAATCAAGAGGGCAGTTTAGTATAATATGGGTCAGTTTGGGTACTGTGGGAACTAATTGCTGACTGTGTGCCCCAATTCTTAACCAATCAGACTTGAAGATTCATCAAATGAAATATCTGGTTGTAGTGATGAAGTATGTATCTGGTTGTAGTGATGAAGTATGTATCTGGTTGTATAGTGATGAGGTATATAGCTGGTTGTATAGTGATGATGTGATGAAATACTATGTACCATTAACTGGTTGTACGTGTATTTGTATTGTGATGATGTAACCCCGGCGCGGGGCGCTGTAACCAGTAACGTGTTGGGGTCACTGCTGCATGCGGTTACCGCTGATGTTGCTCTGCCACGGCCACGACCTGATCCCGATCTCGCGCTCGCCAACTGGCAAAGGCGTAGATTAAGCTGTGCTGAATCTTTTGCATAACGCCATGGCGGGATCATTCCTACTCCCACTTTCAGAACAGTGGAAGCCATGGCCCATGCGTGAAGTCTTGAGCTAGATCGACATCGAAATCGCGAAAGCTACCGCGCTCAAACCCCACCACTAGATCGAGCATCCCACCGCGGCGGCCAGCGGCGCACTGCGCCGCGCCGATGACGGGCTAGCTAGCTGTAGTGTGGTACTATGCATGGTACACGTGCAGTGTATGCATGCGTACGTGTTGCGCTGCATGTAAGAGTTAGACAAGTCGCATGGGCCAGCTTGGTACACAGCGAATATTGCGCACTCGTTTTGTCGAACGTATTTTGTCATGAAACGTATTTCAGCTCATGAAATGTATTTTCATGGAATGGTTTTTCGTTCATCGAATGATTTTTTTTTTCGAAAGTATGGAAAGCCATGTATGTAAAACACTTTTTGTCAAATATAATTTTGGGTCTAATATATTTTTGTTGAAATGAATATATTTTGTCGAATATATTTTCGTCAGATATATTTTTTGGTCAAATATATTTTGGGTCAAACATATTTTGTGTCAAATATATTTTTGGTGAAATATATATTTTGTCGAATATAATTTTGGTCAAATATATTTTGGTGAAATATATATATATATATTTGTCAAATATATATTTTGGTCAAACCTATATATTTTTTTGTCAAATATATATTTTGTTTGAATATATTTTTGTCAAATACATATTTTATTGAATATATCTTTTATCAAATATATATTTGGTCGAATATATTTTTGTTGAATGAAATTTTACTTGATGAAATGGTTTTTTAGTTGGTGTCGAACATAAATATTTGATTCCCCTCTGGCGTGCCATAGACTGGGGAATAAATTCACATGTGTTTCACCCTCACTCCAAGAAGGGAGGTACATTGTAGTTTTTCCTTTCTATCGCACTCCTTTATATTTAGCTGTGACAAACTGTAATCCCGGCTCCTATGCGAAATGCACGATCAAGGAACACACATTCCCCTCCTCCCTTCCTTTTATTTTCAGCACGTCAGGCGTGAAGCATGTTGTATTTTTATCCCCCTGTGAACATCTCGGTCACCGCGGGACGCGGATCGTCAACAAAGCAAAACATTCCGAAGTTGTCGATTCATCTCTTGAAACATTCCATTCGTATTATACTACACACCTGTTTCAGGCAAATGGAACAATCACGGGCCATTACAGAGTGCTTACTCAATGCAAAACAATGCACAATGGAACCGGAGAGTGGTGGAAAAGAAAAAAAAAATGCAAACCAAGATAACCGCGAACAAACTCCGTGTACAGAGCACTATGCCTAGAATTGGCAAAACTGTGTTGAATAGGATTCTCGCAACTGATGATGGCTTGCATTTGTGCTTACACAATCTGTGCTGGTAATGAATGAAGATTAATGTTGCTGTTTTCTTCCTCTTTTCTCCCATCAATCTCTTCCAAATGCGTCATGGAGAAACGAAGTCAAAGTGACGAGATTTCGTTAAAGAAACAACAATTTGTTAAACTTACAACATCCAGTGAACACCGTGATCAACCATGGAAAATTCTAGCATTCAGTATTAAATCCCGTTTTATTGCCGTTGAACGCTTGAGGCGTGGGGAGGGGTAGGGTTAATGCACACATTTGGCGCTGTGTAGTTCAGTGCTACTCTATCGCGCTTGAGAATTATTGATAAAAAGATGTTTGGGTTTCAAGGAAGTCATCCGTGTCAACGGCCGTATAATCTGAATGACGAAGAAAAAGGGGGTTTCCAATTCGTTATTCAGCTGTTATTACAGCGACCTATGAGTCATGATCCAAGAAACATGGAGGACGTTTCTATTCTCCAATTTCCAAGCTTGTATCTCGTAACTATGGTACCACCTTGGTGCTCTAGATACAAAATGTCAAAAGCTATCAAATAAAAGAACCTTGTGTAGGTACGATGTGTACGATGTGTACGATGTTTTAGAAATTATTTCTTTTTGAATTATCTCTTCCTCTTTATTTCTTTGACACGCACAGCACACGCACAGAATGGTATTTAAGTGGTGACCTATCGATTGATTGCTGATGTCAGATTTGGTTTTGCTTTCTTTTGTTTTTATCTATGCTGATGATCGTTTCATTCATGACTTCATAATTATACGATAGGTATGATCTGGAGATCCGAGATGTATGTCAGGTCTGATATCGAGTGTAGTAGTTTCAGGGATTTCATGTTATCAACAACATTAAGCTGAAGGTGACTTAATTAGAAACATTGGGGAGCGCGAAGTGAACGGAAGGCTTGAGCCCGATAGGATTGCATGCTTGGTGGGTGGCGCCTCAAACAAAACATGACTAGCGCAACAACAGTTTACTCAGCAGTGTATATGATATTAAAGCTGCATTCATATCTGAATTTTCGAAGTCATGTTTCATCCCTTGGTTGAAAAGATTTCGTATCTCAACTTGCATACATTCAAAAACATCCTAACTCAATTTTGAATATCAAAGATACTGATTGTGCATCAAGGTACTACAATTATTGATCAAATCCCAAACAATGTTTCTACATTATATAATGTCAATATCGATGTAATTTTCATGCATTTTTTTCGAAAATGTTGGTAAAATAATAATTTTTAAAAATCGCTTTCCTGAAACTTCATGATTTTGACATACAAGGTCTTGTCACCATTGGGACGGTTTGTAAATATCTTAGTGAAACCATAAATTAAAAAAAAAAACAGCAAAATTGTCATTATGACATTCGGATGCGCTAAGTTCTCTCAGTGGTTAGGTGTTAAAATGAGTGCACGTCACGAGACCGACACCCACGAGTCATACAGCCCACGAGTCATACAGCTCACGAGTCATACAGCCTATGAGTTCGACACTAAGCCAACAAGGCCCACAAGACCGACACATTACGCGCCGTGTTGTGTCTGTCGAACTCGTGGGGCTGTTTTTACCTAGTGTCGAACTCATGGGCTTTATTTGCCTAGTGTCGAACTCATGGGCTGTATGACTCGTGAGCTATATGACTCATGGACCTGTTTTCAATGTCGAACTCGTGGGCTGTATGACTCGTGGGTGTCGGTCTAGTGGGATGACCCCGTTTTTTTTTTTTTCGTTTTTTTTGTTTTTTTTTAAACAGGGAGAACCAGTAAGGAAAGTAAAAACTTTGCCTTAATCATTAATTGGATTGCTTTTAAATCCTGTACTTGTGAGAAACCTTTATGACGTATTGAACGTGCTAAAATTACCAAAGTTAATGAACAACACTGTAGATTCTTTCTTTCCCGTCTTATATCTTTCTCTCTCTCTCCTAGTACTCTTATATTCATGATAGCAGGTTCATGAACTTTCAACGCGCGGGTTTTCACCTCTTGTCCACGAGAAGGCTTGCCCATCCTTTTTTTTTTTCTCTTTTTATTGGCTAAACCTCGTGTATCATATCTCTGCGGTTTCCTCGTTTGTATTCGAGGTTTAGCACTGTTTTCAACGTGACTGTGTGTGTTTATCGTTGACAGCAGTTTCCGGTTTGTAGATAATGTGAGCTAATGTGGCATATAGGCCTATTATACTCTGTTTGAATATCGAAATAGGAAGAGGTTCATTTTACGATTTTCAGTTTTCCTACCAGCCCATGCGCAAGCCGGGGCTATACAGGGTGTCTCTAAAAAAAGTAAACCAAACTTCAACAGCAAATTTTCAGAAAACTATAAAATATTTGCACATTATTTTTTCATGGTTAGATAGTCCAATAAGTCCTCTGTCCAATGATACCACGTAGGTTATGTAACTCTCATGCATGACTGAGCAATGAACAAATTTTAAAAAACTATACGGTCCTTTCAATGAAATGACAAATATGATAAATTCAGAAAATAGCAAATCATAACGAAAAATGGGGAAAAAACCTACATAGACAAAATAATGGAACTGCAGCTCGCGACGTCATTATTGTAAGCTAGAACATGATACAATTTGTTGTTATGTCCCAATGTCATGTGATAATCGTCAAACAACAGGATGTCTGTATGAGCTTTTTTATCTTAGCGCAATGACATCATAATTCATAAGCTGCCATTCGCTCCCATCAAGCCTAAAATGCGAAATGTCAAACAACGTAACAAGATTAAAATCGGCTATATTAGGGGAGCATAAAGGCCATTAATTCTGACAAATTGAAAACATCCTCGCTGAAATATTTCCTAAACCGTTATGCAAAGAAAGGCAGATTTGTGATATTAACGGCGATAAGCAATGTAAAGTCGAGCAGGTGGACCATAATTGGTTTGATACACTATGTTTCTTATCAAGCTCGATTATATTTCTACAACTACCAACAGAATATAACTCCATATCAATGTTGCTTTGATTATTCTATTAAGGTAAATTAAGTGAACGGAATAACGAAGCTTCATAAAAAAATGATCGTCGATTGGAAAAGAAAAATCTACTGGGATTGAATTTTCAATGAATTGTTAGCACTTATGATTTAACAATTTAAGTATGTAATGGTATCATCGCCAAGCATGTATATTGCATTCATCTGCACACGTGCACAAATTTTGCATTTACTTTATGTTCCTTACTTTCATTCTAAAATTTAGAATGAAAGTAAGGAACATAAAGTAAATGCAAAAATATCCCAAATCCTGCTCACAAATCACTTAAGTGTCTTATTAACCTACTGCAGTTATGTTTATATTTATGCCGAAATCTATTGGCACTATTGAAGTGATATCATCTTTATATTCTGCAACATGATCACTGAATATTGTTTTTGCGGTTAGTGTTGTTAAATCCGTGAAAACACGTGTAACGCTATATTTGATAACTACTGTACATAGCTTTCTTTTATTGCGTATTTGCGTGTGTTTCTTCGTTCAATTCTAATGGACAAAAGGTGACGAAATCGATTTACCATACCATCCATTTTGTTTTGTTTTACTCTATCTGGTTATTATAACTTTGGGGAGCCAATGCCAATAATGAATTAGAATAATTATCATATATATATATATATATATATATAGGCCCTACTTGTTTTATCTAGCAGGACCTATATTGTGTAACACATCTAACTTCTGCTCAAACCCACATCTGCTTATATGGTAAAACATTCTGCTCTGGTTGATGCAACTTCTTTCCCTGAAAAAAAAAAATACAACGGTACCACATGATATCACATCCGCACTAGTTCCATTTTTATTTTCCATGTTGATATCACATCCGCACTATATAGTTCCATTTTAATTGTCCATGGTATCACATCTGCACTTGATTCATTTTTATTTTCGATAGTCCATAAGCTCTTCTAGAAATGATGCGTCATTATGGTGTCAATGACAATTGTTGCCGTTTTTTATTTTGTTATTTTCTTCCATTATATTTAAAAAAAGAAGAGTTTAAAGCCAAAAACCGATTATATATATATATATATATATATAATATATATATATATATATAATATATATATATATATATATATATATATATATATCAAGTTTTTATTAGCTTAGGACATTTGAGATTAAAGATGCTGAAAAACAAGGAAAATACAAGCTTGTAATTCATATAATGTGACGATCTTAATTGATGAAATTTTCAAAAATATTTCCTGTTATATAACCAGTGCAGTAGCGTGGAAAAGACTTAATATTTTCTCTGTTTGATGATGCCCTTACTTTAAAAACTTTGAAAATGACGATTATCTGTTTTTCTATTAATGTCATTGAACTGAACTGAAGCTGCATTCATACTCTTCAAATGTAGATGTGCATTAATTCATGCACATACACACACACACACACAGTTATTGTTGCCGTTTTTCACTTTGCAATTTTTTCCATTATATATATATATATATATATATATATATATATATATATATAAGAGTTTAAAGCCAAAAACCGATTTATCAAGTTAATATCAGCTTAGGACATTTTGAGATTTTAAAGCCGCTGAAAAACAAGAAAAAATACAAACTTGTATAATGTGACAATTTTAATTGATGAAATCTTCAAAATATTTCCTGTTATGTAACTAGTTAGTAGCGTGTAAAAGACTTCTCTGTATGATGATGTCCTTACTTTAAAAACTTTGAAAATGGCGTTTATCTGTTTTTCTATTAATGTCATTGAACTGAACTGAAGCTGCATTCAAACTCTTCAAATGTAGATGTGCATTAATTTATGCACACACACACACACATGCAAAATGAATGTATTTGTGACCCGCTACAACAAAAAGGTCCTAAAGTCGCGCACGGTCGAAGCCGTGAAAATCGAGTTTGAAGTCAGAGCATTAAAATTGGTCAAAACTTACGATTTTCTGATTTTGATATATTATTGGAGTCTAACATGTCTTCTATCATCTGTCGAAATTTTGAAGCAAAATGGTGAAAGGAAAGACCAAAAAATAGCGTTTTTCTGAGCCATGTTTTTTTGACGTTTCAACGAAGCAGAAACTGATTCGAAAATTTGGATTGAGCGCCACAGATAGGTTCCGCCCCTAACAACGACCAGAGTGATCTCATTGGTCAGTTTGCTGCTTGCTGCTAACCGAAGCGTGAAGCTCGCACACTGCCCAGTCGACTAGTGCGTGCGGGCGGGGTGCGCTATGCTCAGCCGCTTCTCACATCCTGGTCACTGATTGGTTGGTGAGGAGACCGCCGACGCTGGTGTGCTTGAATGAACTCTTCGGGGTTGCTAGTAGTCTAGCAGCCAGAAAGGGTCCCCGTGCACCCCCCCCCCCCCCCCCTAAAACAAAATTCTACGATATGTTCGAAGATCGTCAGAACCTGTATTTTCCGAATCCGGTTGTCGCCAGCGGAAAAAAAAGTTGCGCGCGCGTCTTATTTGCATATTTCTAAGATGGCCGCCGCCCGTTGCTAGGAGACGGATTATTTTTGAATAACTTTAGTTAGGAATAACAAATTACCATAAAAATGGTATCATTTTGAAGAGAATTAAATTTCCTACAAGCTGATACCCCATTTGATGGGATAAATAGTTGTTGTCATGAAATGTTAAGGAAGGAATTATGTTTTTTAGCATTTTTCTAAAAAGATACGGAATTTGGTTATAATGTTCTTTTCCATACATCTAATATGCATTTACAAATAACATTTGAAATTTCCTAAAATTATCCCCCAATCATAGCTATTACCATGTGAAAACGGCTTTCCAATACACCAATTCCGTTAAAAGTTACACGACATTAAAGGGGATAAGGTTCAATAGGTTTTACAGCAATATTATTTTAAGGGTTATAATATCTCCGCGCGCAATTGCGTAGGTTCTGTATCTGGGGTTTGTTGTAGATCACTGCTATCTATTGATCAAATCTCATCGAAATCGGCGAAGAAAGAAAGAAAAATTACACTTTCTATTCCTTATATGAAATAAAAATGTTTTTTTTTTATTCTGTGTTACCAAACTCAATCCATTCAGCTTCCCATATGAACAGTTTCTTGTCTTTTTGGATTCCCTCCAAAATCACAACTTATCTGATATTAAAAAGTTAAAGAAAAAAATTTGACGTGACAGTTTCCTCTTATTGGAAGATTAAAGTGAAAAAAAAAGAAGAATCTTATGTTAAAAGCCCTAAGAAATAAAGAACTTGTTAAATGGCCTTTCAGAGTTTAAAATGAAACATGGCTATCTTATTTTTTCATAACAAAATGAAGGGAAGTATCTGTGTAGTTCATGTCGGCCCATACTGGGTTACTATTCTTCAGAAATGGTCCCCGTGCACCCCCCCCCCCCCAAAAAAAAAAAATCTACGATGTGTTCGAAGATCGTCAGAACCTGTATTTTGCGAATCTGCTTGTCGCCAGCGGAAAAAGGGTTGCGCGTGCGTCTAATTTGCATACTTCTAAGATGGCCGCCGCCCGTTGCTAGGATACGGATTATTTTTGAATAACTTTAGTTAAGAATATCAAATTACCATAAAAATGGTATCATATTAAAGAGAATTAGATTTCCTACAAGTTGATACCCCGTTTTATGTAATAAATAGTTGTTGTTATGAAATACTAAGGAAGGATTTTTTTTTTTACATTTTTCCCAAGAAATACAGATTTCAGTAATGTTTTTTCCATACATTTAATTTCTGTTTACAAATAACATCGGAATTTTCCTTAAGTTAAACCCCATAAATAAGTATTATTATGTGAAAGCGGCTATTCAATACACCAATTCCTTTAAACGTTACACGACATTAAAGGGAAAAGGTTCAATACGGTTATACAGAAATTTAAGGGTAATGTCGACGGCCGCACTTGCGTAACGCGTGTAATACTATAATAATCATTGCAAGTATGAGACCCTATCACTTCTTACATCCAAATTATTGATTAAATATCATTAAATCTTGTGGAATATGAAAGCAAATTAAATTTTTTATTCGCTATCACCTTTGATCTACTCAGCTTCACTTTTAGTTTACGTCTTTTTTCATCAAATAGAATGAAGGCCTTAGTGACGAGAGGTGTAATTTCATGACGGCCGAAACGGGCTTACCTGGATAGGGGTTTCCAACATATCGATATTAATCAAACTTCTCTTCATCAACTCTCATTCTTCTGATCATCTTCACACACATACTCACACCTCCAATATCACACACAGGCATTCATGCAGGGGAAATGAGCTCAGTCGTGAATTTCGTGAATTTATTCAATACGCCATTAATGCATTCATGGAACATCAAACTCGCATGCTTTATTTAGATGTCGAAATAAGAGTTACATGTATACCGCACAAGCGAAATATTTCTCACCATGCTCTAGCATGAAATCAATTTATTTTTTTTTAAGATAAGATCGCACATACGTGTTCTCATTCTTTGGTGGTTCGCCTGATGGTTTTTAAACATATTGCTCACACGTTTATTATTGCCAAGAAACTAATAGATAGATTACAAATACCAAGGAATGGCATTGATAAAAACGAATAGTTGCAAGTCAAATCCAGTCGCTTTCAAATTCTGTGGTTTTTTTTTTTATTAAAAAATGATTTCATGCACTTAACTTTATCACATGGGTTGATTTAAATGCAATACAACGTAAACTTGGTTGTTAAATCCGTTAGGAGTGACTAATAATCAATATTATACAAAAATGAGAGAGAGAGAGAGAAAAAAAATGTTATGGTTAAGACATAGACCATGGATCTATAAAACATGAGGGGAAATGTCTGAGGGAACATTAACCATGCATGCGTGTATGTATGTGTGCATGTATATACTATAACTATGTATATATAATATATCTATATCTATATATAAATAAATATATATATATATATATATATATATATATATATATATATATATACATATAGATATATATATCAATCACGTTTATATTTATGCAGGTTTGTATACTTTTGTGTTGTGTATGTTTGTGTTCAAGGATGTTTGTGTATGACTAATGTGTTAAACATTAGACATATTCAGAGTGTAAATGTTTAACCACAACGAATACAATATTTTCATGTTTTCCACAGAAATTAGACATCTATTATAATTAGATAAATTTGCTAAAATGATTTGAAGTGTATCTGCTATAGGCGCATCTGACGTGCAATCCACTTTATAGAGCGCATTTAAGTTCCGCTGGAATAACAACTCATGCATGAATTAAATACACCATCCAATGTTTTCAGATATCCATGCCCTACTCGTCCGCCGGTCCTTTTTAGATAGAGTAACTATAAATGTGCATGATCGATACCCAAAAGATTATTGACATTGCACGTTAAACACTTTCACTAGGTTGCCATTGTCGCGAGTCTCGATATGCTAATACATGTATACTATCTACCACAAATCGATTCTTAGTCTACGAGTGACCGTGGTGATCTTATCATGGCTTATCACATCTTGAGGTCTATGGTGGTAATCGTGTTGATCGTAGAAGAATTATTGGACTGTTCGAAAAATTACTACGATCAACACAATGTCTTTGACTGACATCAAGATTTGATTATCTGATGATCAGCACGATTAGTCCGCGAGTAAGACCACGATTTCGGGCGAATCGAGAAAGTGGACCCAGCTTAGTGAATTCCACGAGAGTGGTAACGTACCATAAGGATAATCAACACGACAGT
This sequence comes from Diadema setosum, assembly GCA_033980235.1. Classification (NCBI taxonomy): domain Eukaryota; kingdom Metazoa; phylum Echinodermata; class Echinoidea; order Diadematoida; family Diadematidae; genus Diadema; species Diadema setosum. The sequence goes on from CM067060.1 coordinate 36,050,317, forward strand.
TTCAATACCGTACATATCAATATTTACATATCTTCAAAGATTACTTCACCTATGTAATCTAGATTCTTTTGTATGCCTCCGCCAAGAAGTGGTGCCGGAGGCATTATGTTTTCGGGTTGTCCGTCCTTCCGTCCGTCCTTCTCTCCGTCCGTAATGAATTTTGTGGACAGCGTAACAAAAAAAAAAAAAAAAAAAAAAAAAACCTGAAAATTGGCATGTATGTGTATTGGGGGTGAAATTCTGCCTATCAACTTTTGGGTGCACATGCTCAAGGTCAAAAGTCAAAAGGTCGAGGTCAAATGCTTAAAATTTCACTATTTCCCTCATATCTCTGCAATGCCTAAAGATATTTTCTTGAAACTTAGTGTATACAGGTATTACCCAATTAAAATTCACTGGTAAAAGTTTGGGGTCATAAGGTTAAGGTCAAATGTGAAAAGGTCAAGTGAAAATGTTAAAATTTTACTTTTTTTCTCTGTATCTTGGATATTGTTCAAGGTATCTTCATGTCAGGTCAGGATGATCTGCTACTGGTACCTTGTAGCCCAGTACAACCTGTTTCAGGGTCGGATTGTCGGCGACTAAACCGGCAAACCCACCAGTCTCCAACTGGAGAATGGTGAGGAGGGTGGCTGGACACCCTGGTGGAACTAAAAACAAGATCTATCTTAAGGGCATCGACTCTGGAGAGTCAACGATGGCCATCCAGCAATGCAGAAGGACCCGGCCACCCACTGCATTTTCTTGGCCACGATAGTTCTTATGAGAGTTCGTAAACATTGTGGAAAACCGGCATCTGATGGTGGGACCCGCAGGCCAGATGATGCGTCAATGGCTACTGGGGAAGAGGAGCGTGTTGCACCGACTAGGCACAACTGTAAGGACGCAGAATATACTGCCGATAATCCTGTGCATGAAAGGAGCAGCACAAACCTGAGAAAACCTAGAATTATAGGGACATGGAATGTTCAAGGAATGAATGCTGACAAGATGGAGATCATCATAACCCGAATGGGAGAACAAAATATCAGTGTGCTTGGTATTTCAGAGACTTGGTGGCTCAACCAAGGTCGTTTCACTACCGAAGATGGCTACACAGTTGTGTATTCAGGCAAAGACGGCGGAAAGAGGGAACACGGAGTAGGCTTCATCCTGGACAAAAACTCGGCTAAGTCTTTCTTGGGTTTCAACCCAATAAGCAAAAGAATTATTACTCTCAGACTGGAAGGTCACCCATTTAACATCTCCGTCATCCAGGTCTATGCGCCAACATCTACTGCATCTGATAAAGCCATGGAAGACTTTTATGGTCAGCTTCAAGATACTCTTGACAAGATTCCGAACAAAGATGTTCTTGTGATAATGGGAGACTGGAATGCAAAAATTGGCAAAATCTTAGACCAAGTCTAAGATCGTCGGAAAATATGGATTGGGAGAAAGAAATGAACGTGGAGATAGTTTGGAAGATTTCTGCCAAGCTAATGACCTGATTGTTGGAAACACTTTCTTCCAGCAGCACCCCCGAAGACTATGGACATGGAAGAGCCCCGGGGACAATGTAAGAAACCAGATTGACTATATCCTCGTTAAAAGAAGATGGCGCTCTTCACTGCTCAGTGTTCGGACAAGACCAGGTGCAGACTGTGGGAGTGACCACCAGCTTCTGGTTGCACATCTGAAACTAAAGCTCAAAGTAAAGAAGAAAGAGACACCACCATTAAGGTTTGATGTAGACAACATACCGGAACAGTACACTGTTAGTGTGAGCAATAGATTTCAGGCACTTCTTCAGATTGATGATGAAGAGCTGTCTCCCAATGAACTGTGGGAAGGAATGAAAGAAGCAGTGTTAAGCACAGCTAAGGAGATCATCCCAAAGAAGAAGAAGAAGAAGGAACCATGGTTATCCAGAACAACATTAGAACTGACTTGCTGACAAGAGACAGGATGCGAGGAAGAGAGGGGATATGGCTGAGTGGCGAAGACAACACAAAGAAGTGTCAAAAGCAGTTAGAGCTGATCAACGTGCTTTTGTTGAGAGAAAATGTGAGGAGATAGAAAGAGCAGGGAGTGATTCTAAGAGGGTGTATGCTCTGGTCAAAGAAATCACTAAAAAACCATCAGCAAGGTCAGATGTCATCAATGACAGAAATGGTACCACCTTAACAGAGAGCACAGACATAAAGAATAGATGGGCCGAGTACTGCAAGGAGCTCTACGAGCAGAAGACCCAGGCAGACTCTGCCAACAGCAACCTAGGGGAACAAGAGGTAGAACCACCCCCGTTATTGGAGGAAGTGCGCCAAGCAATGAGAGAAATTAGGAACGGGAAATCACCAGGCTGGGATGATATCCCAGGCGAGTTATGGAAAGCCTCTGGTGAGGAAGGCATAAACATCACGTGGAAACTATGTGACAGAATCTGGAGGAATGTAGAATGGCCCGAGGACTGGGGAAGAGCGGTCTTTATCCCGATACCTAAAAAAGGGAAATGTAAAGGAGTGCTCAAACCATCGCACCATTAGTTTGATAAGCCATGCCAGCAAAATACTACTCAAGATCATCAACAACAGAATGAAACGGCAGATGGAAAATGAGATAGCTGAAGAGCAGGCTGGTTTTAGAGCAGGAAGAGGCACGAGAGACCATATCATCAACATCAGAAACATCATTGAGAATTGCCGAGGACACTCTGTACCACTCTACCTGTGCTTTATAGATTACAGCAAAGCCTTTGATTGTGTCTGTCATACAAAATTATGGAACACTATGAGAGAAATGGGTTTTCCTAGCCATATAGTGAAGCTCGATAGCAAGCAATATAAAGATCAAGAGTCTACAGTACGAACAAGCAGAGGTGACACAGAATGGTTCAAGATTGGTAGAGGTGTCAGACAGGGATGCATACTATCGCCCCAGCTTTTCAACATCTATGCTGAACGGATTATGAGAGATGCCCTGGGAGATTTCCTTGGTGGAGTGACAATAGGAGGCCAACGGGTAACAAATCTCAGGTATGCGGATGACACCACCCTGGTTTGCAACAACAGAAGAGAATTGATGGATCTACTCAGAGCAGTAAAAATAGCAAGTGAAGAGAGGGGGCTAATGCTGCATACTAGAAAGACTAAGATCATGGTTGTAGATGGAGAACGGAGTTTTGCAGATGGTGTCTTTTCTCTAGATGGTGATGCCATTGAAGAGGTGGAAAGCTTCGAGTTCCTGGGTTCCATCATAAACACCAAAGGGGACTGCTCACAGGAGATTAAACGAAGACTAGCAATGGCCCGGAATGTGGTACAAAGTATGACAAAGCTCTGGAAAAGTAAACTCCCTTCCTCCCTCAAGGTCCGGCTACTAAGATCTACAGCCTTTGCCGTGGCATCATATGGCTCAGAATCCTGGACAATGAAGTCAGCAGACAAGAAGAGACTGGATTCGTTTGAGATGTGGTGCTATCGTAGGATACTGAGGATACCATGGAAAGAAAGAAGAACAAATACATGGGTGCTAGAGGAGCTTGGAGTGGAAAAGAAACTACGGGCTGATATTGTGGCCAGAAAATTGACATATTTTGTCCATGTTACCAGACATCACTGCCTGCAGAAAACAATCATCCAGGGAATGGTTGAGGGGAAACGTAAAAGAGGAAGACCCGCAGCAAGCTGGCTTGATGACATCAAACAGGTGACTGGAGCAAGCATTACAGAGGCTACCAGAGCTGCCGCTGACCGCAGACAATGGCGTTCTCTCATCCGAATCTCACCTGCATATTCGTATGCTACGTGACTAGAGAGAGAGATCTTCATGGAACATAGTATATATTATGCATGTACTGACTGGAAGTGATTATCTAGGGAATTTGGGGTTCATGGGGTCAAAGGTCAAGGGCAACACTTCAAAATTTTACTATTTCTCTCATATTTATGCAATGCCAGCAGGACTTAAACTTGGTGTATGCATGTATAACCCAAAATAGAGATTCTCTGGCAATTTCTTCTTTTTTTTTGCCAAAAAGGTCAAAGATCAAGGATCAAGAGAAAGTGCTGAACTTGCTTCTTCCTCCATGTCTCGGAAGTGGCTCATGGTATCTTGAAACTTAGTACATATTTATGCATGTTCTGCCTGACAGTGATTCTCTTATGAATTTTAGGGTCAAAGGCCAGATGAAAATGGTAACAATTTTCTACTCAATACAAAAATGACACTTTTTCTCCATACCTTGAAAATTACTTAATGCATAAACTTATGAAAGGGCCAAAGTCAAGTTAAAGTCCTAAAATTCCCAAATACATGCTCTCCTATTCATCCAATTAGACCTAGGTCAAGGAAGGTGACCATTTTGAATTTTGAATGGAAACAATGTCATTATCGTTTTCAAATTCCCAGTAACAGGGCATTTAATCTTGTTGCTTTCGCGTGGCCTTTCTTTCTATGATATACAAGAAGTAAATTTGTTATTGCTTTCAGCAATAACAAATTTGGGCCCGTTTATCTATATCATGACGAACCTCCGGAATAACGAACCTTTGGGGGAAAAAATGAACCTTCGGAATAATAAACTGTGACCAATATTGTTATATTGTACAAGCTTTAACGCCGACATCTATTAACCTACTATATTACTACTTTCACTCTTTGAAAGGAAACACGCCAACAACCAACGACACAACAGGAATGGAAACAATGTCATTATTGTTTTCAAATTCCCAGTAACAGAACATTAATCTTGTTACTTTCGCGTGGCCATTCTTTCTATAATATACAAGAAGTAAATTTGTTATTGCTTTCAGCCGGCAGCATAGCTTTCGATGGTTTGTGATATCATTAGAATTAAAACATTGAGCTCTCCATAGCTGACAATTGTAAAGTAGTAGCCCGCCAAAGTTGGATTACCTTTTTTTGATACGCACTGTATAACCTGAAAAAAAAAAGCAGATTTATTGGGTTTTTATCAATTGTACATTAAAGCCACTCAAATAATGATGTATTGTTTGAGTTAGTCTTCGTACACCACTTGATTACCAACTGCTAATAGTAGTCGTAATCTTCGTTGTAATATTAAACTAGAAATGTCGCTATGACGACTGGTATGCCTCCGCCATAATGCATGATTCTCCTAATAGGTCTATAGTACATGTGGACAATGTGTGATTACATTTTCACAAAATTGGCAAAATATTATAATGGCATGTTTGTCACAAATGTGTTGAATGGTCACCTTCCTTGACCTAGGTTTAATTGGATGAATAGGAGAGCATGTATTTCACTTGACCTTTGACCTTTGATCTATCGTAGATTTTTTTTTGGGGGGGGGGGGTGCACGGGGACCATTTCTGAAGAATTTATGATGTAACCCAGTATGGGCCGACATGAACTACACAGATACTTCCCTTCATTTTGTTATGAAAAATAAGATAGCCATGTTTCATTTTAAACTCTGAAAGGCCATTTAACAAGTTCTTTATTTCTTAGCGCTTTTAGCATAAGATTCTTCTTTTTTTTTCACTTTAATCTTACAATAAGAGGAAACTGTCACGTAAATTTTTTTCTTTAACTTTTTAATATCAGATAAGTTGTGATTAATTTCACGTTCTTGGAGGGAATCCAAAAAGACAAGAAACTGTTCATATGGGAAGCTGAATGGATTGAGTTTGATAACACAGAATAGAAAAAAAGAAATTTATTTCATATAAGGAATAGAAAGTGTAATTTTTCTTTCTTTCTTCGCCGATTTCGATGAGATTTGATCAATAGATAGCAGTGATCTACAACAAACCCCACATACAGAACATACGCAATTGCGCGCGGAAACATTGCAACCCTTCAATATTGCTGTAAAACCTATTGAACCATATCCCCTTTAATGTCGTGTAACTTTTAAAGGAATTGATGTATTGGAAAGCCGTTTTCACATGATAATAGCTATGTTTTGGGGATAATTATAGGAAAATTCAAATGTTATTTGTAAATGCATATTAAATGTATGGAAAAGAACATTATAACCAAATTCCGTATCTTTTTAGAAAAATGCAAAAAAAAACATACTTCCTTCCTTAATATTTCATGACGACATCTATCTATCCCATCAAATGGGGTATCAGCTTGTAGGAAATTTAATTCTCTTCAAAATGATACCATTTTTATGGTAATTTGTTATTCCTAACTAAAGTTATTCAAAAATAATCCGTCTCCTAGCAACGGGCGGCGCCCATCTTAGAAATATGCAAATTAGACGCGCGCGCAACCTTTTTTTCCGCTGGCGACAACCGGATTCGGAAAATACAGGTTCTGACGATCTTGAAACATATCGTAGAATTTTGTTTTAAGGGGGGTGCACGGGGACCCTTTCTGGCTGCTTGACTATAGGGCTTACCTTCTATTGTCCAGAGGTGAAAACTGACTTGCGTGTGTTGATCGTGATTGCGTCGAAAGGAAGACTTTCAGGGCGCTTTTCTCGAACAGTGATTTTCCAGACGTCTCGACATGCTCTCTTTTAAACATCGATATCTCCGCAGCCGATTATTTTCACAAAATGTGTTATATATCAATTTAAAGCAGAAAGATTAGGGGATTATACCATGCAATTTTCAAATAATCGACCTCTCCCGACTTTAGGATCATTTTTTTGTAGCGGGTCACATTTTTATGTCAAAATATGATTACAGAAGGTGCACGTTACGAGTTCGACACCCACGAATCATACAGTCCATGAGTCATATTCATTTACAGCACACGACTTATACAGCCGACGAGTCATACCGTCCACGAGTCCGACACTCAGCAAACAAGGCCCACGGTATACCATACTTTTTTATGCCTATTATATGTAGGCCCAATACTTTTTTTCGTGTCCCGATTCTGTCATTCGATTTGACAAAGTGTTTGACGTGGAAAATTATCCCACTTTTATTCCATTCTTTTTTTCACTTCATTACTGGTTAAAAGCACTCATGCCTTACCTTTTGTATTTCTTTTGTCTGTGAAAGACACGGCATGGTACCTGGATGCAAAATGTTTGATAATCTATTTTCGATCTACATCAATTACAATAAAATAACCCGTTACATGAGATACGTAAGCGCCAAAGATGAAATCATACATGCTCAAGGAGACTATAAAGTCTATCTGAATGGATTTTGCTCTGCAAACATGGCAAATAATAGAGGACGCTCTATTTAGTTCACCAGGGACTTGTCTTCTGGAGCAAAACTATAGCAGACGCGGTCTAGTTGGAAAGGCAGCTTTAACAGAATCGCTCCACCACTCCTTAAACCAAATTAAACCAGAAGACGTTTTTATACCCGAAGCATCAAATTTGGATGTGCGTAGGTGAGTATGTTTGAATAAGGGAGTGTAAGCATGGGTTGTATTTTGATGAGGCCAAAACGAAGGATATTTTGCATTTTATTAATAGACCGCAATGCATGAAATTCGTGTGCAGTGTTCAGAGTGATGAATAATGGTGAATGATGAATGGATCACAAAGTTTACTCTAAACAAACTTTGGATCAAACCCCTTTTTTCTATATTAATCTCTCGATCCACTCATTTATGTAGATAATTTTTGTAATAATATCATAGTATCAAAAGATCATTTACAAGGATATTGGTAAATTGCAACGTCTTCAAGAATATTGTGCTGCTATAGATTACTTACCTAGTAAACATATCAACCCATATTACCTCAGTAGTTCAGCTCCTCCCCTGTATAGATAAATGCATCAGTTTAGATCTTCCTACTGGTCTATGTATACCCTACACTATACAGACTTGACGCTGTTTACCTTCAAGATACACCACAAAATATCCATATATATATATATATATATGTATATATATATATATAGAGAGAGAGAGAGATAAATATAAATATTCAAGTAAATATTTAACTCATAAAGCCTATACAGATACTTCGGATCAAGCATGTAAATACTGGGGGTGGTGTTTTTTCATACATGGGGCCCCAACTTTGGAATAACCTTTCCGTATATGTAATATTTTAGGACAACCAGCTTCTTTTGAGGTTTTCAAATTGAACCTTAAAATATACCTCTTTAATTCACCCAGTAATAGTACTTCATGTTAGAATAATAATGCGACTGCTCTCTTTTGTAGGTAAAATGAGCAGCTTTATAGAGTTCACTATCATTATCGATATAAAGCGTCATTATTTTTTTTTCTGATTGTATTATCTTTTAAGTATAAGCTACCTTCTGGTGTATGATTATTTTGTCCTGCTGTACTTCCTGATACCTATACCGTATAAACGGTATACGAGACAAAAGTAAAGTGGAATTGACGTTTGTCATATGCTTCAGCACAGCTGGAAGGTTTCAAACTTCAATATTCTTAGGTATAGACTTTGATTAGTTCTACAGAAAATAGTTAATGTTACAGTGATGGTGGTCTATAGTCAATAGTTATGTCTATAGCAACACTATGGATAAATACTATCAAAACTGGTGAAATGTGCGTTATTCCGAAAGTTCGTTCATCCGAACATGAAACAAGGTTTGTTAATCCGAAAATTAAAGATAAAAAAGTGCGTATTGATGAACCTTCTTAATAACGAAGTTTATATTATTCTTGTTTTCAGATTATTAAACTCTCGGAATAACAACCTTCCTTCATTTTCGAATTAGAGATCCTTCGGAATATTTTATCCAACACAAGCGTGACAATATCGAAGGAGTTAACCTCGGAAAATAAAATCCCTTGCAGTGTTTGTTCAGTTGAGGGCCTATACAGAATTAATGATGCTACAGCAAAACTACAGCAAAAGTAATGTTCCACGCTGAACTTTTTTCTGTGTGTATATGTGTGTGCGTGTGTGTGTGAATTTATTCAGCAACACAAGTGAGAAGAATGCAGCTACTTATTTTTGTTCATGTTAATTTCCGTTCGAAAATGAGGCTGTATTAAATGAAATTTCAATATATGTCATCATCATCATCATCAAAAAAAAAAAAAAACAAAAAAAAAAGGATGTGTGCGTGCATGCCGGAACAACTCATAAAATGACCGACAAAAATTAGTCGACAAAAACATCCTATGAACAGGGCATCAGACTCTATGCCATTTGACGTGAATATACTTGGACTATTAAGAAATTCTGACACATAAATTAAAATCGTCTAGGCCAAGAAAACCACAAAATCATGTTCAATTGACGGGCGCACATCCGAAGCGGGATTCGACTGCATGTACCTTTCGCCGTTTAACATCGCCGTCACCTCGGCACGCATTCACCCTGAGAGGGGATTACATGACATTTAAAGGAGACCTCCGGATGATTTTCAGACTTTTACATAATTATGGACAACTAAATTGGTTATACTGGGTAGTGAGTCTCAGAATTTGTATAGTGATTGGGATGAATATTAGGAGTGTTTTCAAATTTTATAACAAATCCCAATGAACAAGGATGATGACATGGCAGCCTCACTAAAAGAATGCATGAGTAGGAGCTCAAGGAAGCAGAGCAAAAGAAGAAAGCATGCATAAATTCTACACAGGTGAACATGTTAAGCATGTGGCATTGTAAAGGAACTGCATTGCCACATTTCTGAAATACGTGAGGCTCCTATGTCATCATCTTTGGTAAGTGTATTTTTTTTTTCAGAATATTGAATTCTCTGCTCAAGAATCACAATAGATATCACAAATCTACATATGGAGCTGTTGATTTATGTACTACATGATGACTATTGTGAAATTATGACAGTTGTCTGGAATGCCCCTTTAACCCTTTGTGTGCTGATTGGCATAGAAAACCAGAGGTGTACACACTGTCCAAAGTGCATGGCACAGAAAAGGGCTTTTTGCACATACAATTTTTGCTTAATCCCGTACCAACGGTGGGGCTAAGGGGGGGGGGGGGGGTGGGGGGGGGGGGGGGGGCTTAGCCCCACCGTTGGTACCGGACTTTCCTTAGCCAACTTTCTGTTTACACTCGTTTTTGCGAAAGTGGGCTAGCCCCACCGATAATCCCGTACTATCTGGCCCTGCAAAATAGCAGGGTTAGCAACGCAATTGCGGTGCCAAGCAAGCGAGTGTAAACAGAACGAAAAAATAATCAGGGGCCAAGCGACGGAGACGAAGTCCTCCGCCCCCCCCCCCCCCCCCCCCCACTGACCAATCAGAAACGAGGTAATCAAGTGCTGCCGGTGCGTGCGTGTACTTGTACAGTGCACAGCGTAATCATGAATATTCATGTGGTTTGGAAAGTACGGGGCTAAGAGATATGAGTGTAAAAGGTCAGTTTTCTCCTTAGCCCAGGACAAGAGCTTAGTACGGGATTTATTGGCGAGTGTAAAAACCTGAAAAAATTGGTATAGGACTAACGGTAGTCCTGGGTCAGAGAAAGTACGGGGTTAAGAAACACAAGTGTAAAAAGGGCTTAGGGTTAAGAGAGTTTGTAAGAAGCGAGTCACGAGATCAAGGCCAATAGAAGTGAATTCCACATCTTTATAATGACTTTAATTAGATGCTTCAAATCAAGCGAGTGTTGGGAGTGTTGGGAGTTTCAATGAATTGGAAATAGTGAAAACGTTCCGATAGAATACCAAATATACATATGCCAACGAAATGTGCAGCAATCTATTGTCACCGACCTATTTCACTATCATAGGAAAAAGTGGCATGTTTAATAGATAATGTGCTAACAAATCCACCATTGACTCTCATTATACACCAGCACTAAATGTCAATATACAATGCATATGTAATGGCAATGAATATTGATAATATTCTTCGCATCAAATGGCTGTGGAGTAAAGTAACGATAACCTTCCGCAATTATGACATTTGGAGGAAGCTTTTGAATTTTGCAAAATGTGATCATAAACAAAGACATGATTTCCACAAAATACTAATAATACAAATCAATAAAAGAGTTTTGAGGAGGCGAAGTGTTTGCCCCATTTTATCTCATGTTTATAACTTTACCACTGGTGTTGATGTTTCATGAAATCATGAAGAATTAATCATTCAATAACTTTCGATTTTGTATGTCCGATTCCAATGAAACTATAACTTGCACTGCTCTGTATATGCTTTATGATATCACTATACTTAATAAACTCAAAGTGAAATGGCTGTACTAATAAGATTTATCTTAATTTCAAAGGGGAAAATAACTAGTTCAGAAGTTGAATTACACATTTGTAGGTATAGACATCAAGATTTTGATAACGTTATCACCGTTTTGTTTGGTTGTTGTTTATACTCTAAATGTCATGGATTGGATTTGTTCTGTGATTATTACCCGTTAGTCAGCCCTCGTATTATGTAACACATTTTCTAACTACAATCCAAACTCGACATGTAACTTCTGTATAAGCTGCTTAGTTCGGGCAATTTTGTTCTAATACATTCACACCATACCAGCATAGAAGCGAGGATGACGTTTTAGTTTGCATCAAAAGTACGTTTTCCTATAAATACTAAAGAGTCCCGAGGTAATGTCTATACAAGTATTGAGAGTTTTCGATTTACACGGCATTAAATCTATCTATAGGATACTAGTAGATACAAGCCTTGCGGCTGATATTAGTGCCCCATAAAAAGTCAGTTAAAATTAAACCGTTTTCAGGATTTTTTTTTTTCAAATAAAAAAAATAACCATTCCCCATTGATAGATACAGAATTTGCATATCTTGGAAGGAAAACAATATAGGTATTATGCCACCTGAATTCGGAATTAAAACGCCATCAGCCATAAAATTTACGCTTTAAAATATGATCAAAACTCTTTCTCGATAGAAATGATAGAAAGTTGGCAGTGTGAGGGGGCTTTAGCGAGATGTGATTTTTTTTTTTTCATTTTCGTGTGAAGTTTTTGTGTGAAAAAAAAAAGCAGATAAGATCAGCTGCTGTCGTGACTCTGGAATGTGAATTGAAGAAATTGCGTTAGACAGCACTGTGTCTTTTCGTAATCAAGTCACGTAGAGCACCCCTGAAAGAAGGAAAGGAGAGGAGTGAATGAGAGAAAATGAAAAGTGATGGACGGGTTCCTCTTTCTATCAACTGTGACAAAAATGTCATCAAAGATATTAGCTCATGAAGTTCTGAAAAAAAAAGAAAAGGTCGGGGCATCGACATCATGTCAGCTGCGTAAAGTATATCATACTAACAGTTTTTGCTTAAAGGCATTGTTTAGCATTTTTGAAATAAAAACCCAGCTTTTATAGTGCTTCAAAATACTTCTAGAATGTGAGGTAGGGATAGAAACAACCAGTGTAAAAAAGATAATCAGTATAATAGATGGTAAGTATTGTTAGATATTAAAAAAAATGTGAACAATAGTTATAATAAATTTGTTTCTAACTGTCTACAGTAAATGGTGTATTGTGAAAAATAGTGATATCTCCTCATATATTTTGGGCTTTATTGAAAATTATGGTAGGATGTTTTGAGATACAACTAACCTACACATGTGCATCAAAATGTGATCACTCGAACGTTTCTGAATCACTGCTCCAATGGTAAACAGTACCTTTATATTTTATTTTTCAATTTCAATTTTATTTTCGTATTTCTCGATGGACAATACATGATATACAACAAAATATAATAATACAGAATGTCCAGCTTGGATATATACTTAAAGAAATAGGAATACAAACATAATACACAGCGGTCGATGTGTCATTTTCAATCACAGTAAAGGATGCAAGGAGAAATACGATGGAACCTACTAAACACGATGGAACCTATTATTGTCTATTGAAGTGCAGTTATTATTGAATTCTTAAGTTTGAATATGCATAATACGATTGCTTAATTGTATTATCATGAAATAATGTTGTACATTAAAGTCATTTCCACTGTTAGATTCAAATATTACTCAATAATATTAAACAAGTAAAATATCTGTATCAGAGTTCATCAACATATAAAACAAACTGAATCTAAAACTAGACAAATCAAACAAACTGAGACTGAAATTGAAATAAAAAATGCGTTTGTTATCTTATATCCTTCGTACATTAATTTTCCCTGAAACACTTAAATAACCTTCTTTTTTTTTTTCTCATTACAGCTGTATTTTCACCAGTGTATCATGGTCATTGTGAACGTGGTATCACAAAATGTAAATTTCCTGTCTGATATGATTTGTTTTAGAAATGAATGTATCGCGTCAGTAAATTCGTAATCCTGTCAGAATAAGAGGAAGAGACCTCACAGCCTCTCATAAGCAGCCTGAGCCCCCTTCAGTCATGGCCGAGGCGATCCTGAAAACTCTCTTTAATACCAAGAGGATGGCGGTTAAATTCTCACGGATTTAGGAAAGAATTCTTGACATGATCACGTGATGATGCCTGCGTTAAATGACGTCAAAGTGAAGCTTTTTTTTTTCTTTTCTCATTTCATTGGGAAACATCTCCTATCTCCCGCAGGAGTGCAAACATTCTGAATCCGTCGTCACCTGAACAGTGCAGGAAACATGGGATTTTTTTTTTCTGAGAAAAAAAAAAAAACCTCTCAGGAGTTAATCTTTCGAAAAACCACGTACTGGTACTTATGACCAGGATATATACATTTTAAAGGGTGCGCAGGTTACTTGGAAAGATCGATAGAGTTTAATTTTTTAACCTGCAATCGAGACAACCGCTCCTTTTATGCAGAGACATGATTTCCGCCGATCCTCGTTGATTTGATTTTTATTTATTTATTTATTTATTTATTTATTTATTTCAATATTCTTTTAGCAGGGTAGCCCTTTCAGTTGGTTAACTGTTCTACCAAGGGGCCCTGCTCACATTATGTACAGATAAAAATGTCATGAACATCAAAGCAAAGTACAAACAATGAAATAACTTATACTACATATCGACCACTACACCAAAACAAGTATACAAACAAACTCAAACATTAATAAAATTACAGCTTAATAACAGCTTGATAGGGCAATCAGAAAAGTATTGCCACTTCACCTACCCCCCCCCCCCCCTTATAGTTGTTATCATACAATATCATGACATTTCGGACTTCATTATCATTTCTTCATACACACAAAAAAAAAAAAACTTAATGAACTTAGTGATATATAACACAAAATAACATGAACACACGAATCTCTCTCATACATATTCCATATGCCTGCTTTCATAACCTATCAATCATGATGAGTACCCTGCATAATTTTTTGAAAACAGACAATGACTGCGCATTTCGAATAAAATTTGGCAAATTATTCCATTTATTTGAAGCTTGATAATGAAAAGAGTTCTTAAAATAATCTGTTTTGGGGGCATTTATGAATAAGGGACAATTAACGGCATATCGTGTATGAAATGGTGTGTGGCTTACAGCAATTAATTGTCTGAGATAACGTGGGCTCATCCCATTGATTATCTTATACAAATATATGCAAGTCTGATACTGAACTCGTTGATGTATTGATTGCTATTGTAATTTGGAGAGCATTTGCTTATGTGGCGTTAATATACTGGCTTTCAGAACAATTCTTGCATACCGATTTTGTAATTTTTGGAGTTTATCCAGATGACAATGTGCACTTCTACCCCAAACAACAATACAATAATCTATTTGTGGCAATATCAAACTATTATATAACAAATGCATTATACTTTCGGGCAAATAATGCTTAATTCTACGAATATATCCAATTATCCGAGAAATCTTACTAAATATTGCATTGATATGCTTATCCCATCTGAGATTACTATCAATAATCACACCTAAATATTTAAATGAATCAACATGTTCAATACTACAACCTTTATACACAATATGCAACTTATTTATTTATACTCCTGCTGCTGTTATACTGCTGTTTATGTTCTTGCTTTTGTAATATTTCAACATATTATCAAAAAACTTTATCCTAGCGCTATCTTGTTTATTTTTTTTTTCTATAAATTCCACTTAAAGAATATCAGCTGAAGGTGAAAAATACAGTGTTAAAGAGTTTAGACGATTCGGCAGTGTAAATCATGACTTCAACAATGTCCAATGCGTGATGACGCCATCACATCGCTTTGTTTTATCACAACCAGCACGAAGGATAAGCCATAAAAAAGGGGGATAAAGATAGTGTAGAATACAAACTTTGAACTCCTTGTTTAACCCATCTAAGTGTGCGTGCATGTCATTTCAAAACATGCAATATCAAAAACGACTATTTGAGTAATATCGAATGCTGTAAACTGGGTTTGTTTGTATGCTTCATGACTTTTTGTGTGTGCGTGCTTATTGTACAGTTTGTCATCTTTGGTTCTGTGGGTGCATGTGTGTGTGTTTTCGGTTCAAAGGGCGGTTACTATCGGTTGTGGTGACATAATACGTAAGCTTACCACAACTTCAAAAGCAGTATATTCGACGTCGAATGATACTGTTTACGCCGGACACGATCCCAGCTCAGGGGTTTCGAGTCGACGTAAATATGACTTAAAACTTGACTTTAAAACTTTCAAACAGCCGAATACATTATTTGTATCCTGGCTCATTTGAAAGCTTGTTTTCTTTATTAATTAGCAGACAGGTACGGTGATTGTGTAATACTTTAGTGATGCACGAACGTGTTTGGTTGTTGTTGTTGTTGTTTTATTCGTCTATTGCTGCTATGACCCAGGTTTTCCACCAAGCGAAGACTAACTGAAAGAAATCATTAAGACTGCACCATTGATTATTGCTTGAAATCCATAGTACATCAGACTGGCCTCCACGGAGTTTGCATTCGAAAGAACATTGAATTAAAGCTGTGATTAGCTTATCCCATTTGGGGCCGTGAACCTGCCTTCAGTAATGAATATGGGCTTGATTAGTTTATCATCGTCAATACGTTGTATCACACGGACAGTGTACATATTTGTAAAAGGTTCGGGCCCAGGAAGATCGGAGACACCTTCGCGCTGTAGGTCGATAACCGGATGAATGTGTCATGTTTATACCCCACAATACTATCCCCTCAGTTAATCCCTGCCGCCTTTGAGAAGGGAGGTAACGGTCTGGTGCGAAGGTCGTCTGTCTTTCAGTGTGGGTTTCCATTCAATGTCACTGCTACTGTTGTGGTAAACAAATTCCTCTTCCTTCAACCCTTCTTCCCCCCCCCCCCCCTCCCTCCCCTCCTTACTTTCTTTCCCTCCCCCCCCCCCCCCCCCCCTCACTCGCTTCACTCCGCTCCCTCTCTCTTCCTCACGTACAATGTTAGTCCACTGCCTGGACTGTTTTGTGTGATCATTTACCGCGCGCACACACCGCTTCAGCACGCGTATGCCCCACCGTACGCTCATGTATTAATTCGCCGCGCACGCATGCATCTCGACCTCCAAAACAGTCCAGTCTGGTTTGCCAAGTCTCCCCGAAATATTTCGGAAAAATCTGGCCCCACCCCCACCACCTAATTCATTTCGAGCATCCTGATTGGTCGATGAGATCGCGTCCAGCTGGCAATTTGCGGGATCGAAAAAAGTCGATCGATCTCTAATCTTGTAGTCTGATTGCAAAGAGGTATATTGCATTTAGCAATATAACATACGTATTTTACGCCAATATTTGTATTAATCTCCACATATATTAACATAATTTCAAAATTATTTTTCTTTTTATTAAAAATTGCTCAAATAATATATCTTAGAAATCATAAGAGGAGAATGAAATTAGAACATACATAAACCGTGCGTAAGATTAAGACTAACTTCTACTCGTTCCCATAACTGTTGTAAACTAAATTATAATATCACAATTATCAACATATCAAATCCATTTTTCGACAAAAAAATAATGATTTAGGAATTATAAATTAAAAATTTAGAAATATCTGTAGAAAAAATGTTCGCCCATTTAAAGCATCCATGACCTGTCGTACATGTCAATTTCGAGGTGGCTTTTACTTCTCGATCGGGGATCCCCCGGATCGCGTGTACAGCATACAGCTTGTGCAACAATGTGCTTTTCGTATTGATTCCGAGTCTTGCATTTTCCGACCAAAATCTGTGCAGCATTTCAAGTATTTCCTCCAAACCTTGTTTACATGATCAATGGATGTCTACATCAGCGTCTCCGCGTCGCTTTTCTGACAGTGATAATGAGGAGAGCATTCAATGCAATGTGCTACTGAGAAGCTTGGATTCGTTGACGGTTTCGGGGAGCAGCAGCAGAACTAGCCCGACCAGACGCTGTTACGCCTTCAGTAATGAATATGGGCTTGATTAGTTTATCATCGTCAATACGTTGTATCACACGGACAGTGTACATATTTGTAAAAGGTTCGGGCCCAGGAAGATCGGAGACACCTTCGCGCTGTAGGTCGATAACCGGATGAATGTGTCATGTTTATACCCCACAATACTATCCCCTCAGTTAATCCCTGCCGCCTTTGAGAAGGGAGGTAACGGTCTGGTGCGAAGGTCGTCTGTCTTTCAGTGTGGGTTTCCATTCAATGTCACTGCTACTGTTGTGGTAAACAAATTCCTCTTCCTTCAACCCTTCTTCCCCCCCCCCCTCCCTCCCCTCCTTACTTTCTTTCCCTCCCCCCCCCCCCCTCACTCGCTTCACTCCGCTCCCTCTCTCTTCCTCACGTACAATGTTAGTCCACTGCCTGGACTGTTTTGTGTGATCATTTACCGCGCGCACACACCGCTTCAGCACGCGTATGCCCCACCGTACGCTCATGTATTAATTCGCCGCGCACGCATGCATCTCGACCTCCAAAACAGTCCAGTCTGGTTTGCCAAGTCTCCCCGAAATATTTCGGAAAAATCTGGCCCCACCCCCACCACCTAATTCATTTCGAGCATCCTGATTGGTCGATGAGATCGCGTCCAGCTGGCAATTTGCGGGATCGAAAAAAGTCGATCGATCTCTAATCTTGTAGTCTGATTGCAAAGAGGTATATTGCATTTAGCAATATAACATACGTATTTTACGCCAATATTTGTATTAATCTCCACATATATTAACATAATTTCAAAATTATTTTTCTTTTTATTAAAAATTGCTCAAATAATATATCTTAGAAATCATAAGAGGAGAATGAAATTAGAACATACATAAACCGTGCGTAAGATTAAGACTAACTTCTACTCGTTCCCATAACTGTTGTAAACTAAATTATAATATCACAATTATCAACATATCAAATCCATTTTTCGACAAAAAAATAATGATTTAGGAATTATAAATTAAAAATTTAGAAATATCTGTAGAAAAAATGTTCGCCCATTTAAAGCATCCATGACCTGTCGTACATGTCAATTTCGAGGTGGCTTTTACTTCTCGATCGGGGATCCCCCGGATCGCGTGTACAGCATACAGCTTGTGCAACAATGTGCTTTTCGTATTGATTCCGAGTCTTGCATTTTCCGACCAAAATCTGTGCAGCATTTCAAGTATTTCCTCCAAACCTTGTTTACATGATCAATGGATGTCTACATCAGCGTCTCCGCGTCGCTTTTCTGACAGTGATAATGAGGAGAGCATTCAATGCAATGTGCTACTGAGAAGCTTGGATTCGTTGACGGTTTCGGGGAGCAGCAGCAGAACTAGCCCGACCAGACGCTGTTACGCTATGCGAAGGTACAGCGACTGGGCTGTGTAAAGTTACAGCAAAACCAGAACTACGAAGTCCCTACTACACGTACTCGTTTCTCCGTGCGTGGTCATGATTTGTGTTTCTCCCTGCCGACTGGTTCGGCAATAGTGTGGTGTTCCAACTTCCAAGCTGCACCGTTATGAGTTGATATTTTTCGCAAACTATATCTACAGGCATACTCGTGAAATAGGCCCCACCACTGCGTGTCCGTACAAATACTACGACGGCTCGCCTGTTTATACTCGTGAATTCAGCCCCACCGTGTGGCGTTCATCGGTAGATAAGCACGGCGGTGGGGCTTTCTTCCACAGTATAATACTCGTGAATGCGGCCCCATCAAACGGCGTTTACGCGAGATGCATACGGCGGTGGGACCGATTTCCACAGCATAGCACCTTTCTCCCGTTTTTTTCTTTGGTCTTCTACTTTTTATTCTCGGAAGGACTCCCTAATGTCCCTTGACTAATTTAATGGCCAATTTAACCATAAATACAACCCTACCTAACCCTAAACCCTAACCCTAACCTAACCTTGCTTGCTAACGCACGGGTGCACGCGCACTGCGGTGGGGCCTATTTCACGATTTTGCCTATTACTCGTGAAATAGGCCCCACCACTGCGTGTCCGTACAAATACTACGACGGCTCGCCTGTTTATACTCGTGAATTCAGCCCCACCGTGTGGCGTTCATCGGTAGATAAGCACGGCGGTGGGGCTTTCTTCCACAGTATAATACTCGTGAATGCGGCCCCATCAAACGGCGTTTACGCGAGATGCATACGGCGGTGGGACCGATTTCCACAGCATAGCACCTTTCTCCCGTTTTTTATCTACATGATGGACCAGACTCTCCGAAAGCTGTGGCTCATGTTGTCATGCCTTTTAGTCTTTAATTTTGGACCAGATGAGCAGGGCTATGGATCTTGCTTGGCCTGCGTGACAAAGTCGAAGACTCAAGCGGCCTAGCGGTAAGCTAATCATTTAACGTTAGATCTATCCAGTTTCTAAAAATGATTCGTCAAGGCAACTTTCATGACGTGTCTCTTGTCTTGAATTACAAACTGTAACTGTAGGCCCCTAGTTGAACAACAAAAAATGATTATAAAACTAAATGTAGTTAAATGTCTGGCCTCTGGGCCGGGTAGGGTAAACACATGTCAGGCTTCTACTACAGTACTACTCTTGTGAGTGTTCCTAGGTGTACTCTACTGAGTTAAATCCTGTGTAATTGTGATAAATTGTTAACACTGTAACTGCACTGGTTTAATTGTTTTGTACAGTATTTAGTACAGTTAACTACTGTAACTTTCTCGCATACAAATGCAGTTACACATAGGCCTACTGCCTTAGCTTTAGTCTGTGAGCCACAGCCTGTGTCTCGTTGGCTTTGCTCCTCTACACAGAGGAGCAATCGAGACACACGCTGTGGCCCACAGGCTAATTCTTCATGTGCGTGTACATTGAGAAAAAACTCAAATAGGAACATGCTTCAGTATGCAAATGTACTCATTCTTGTTCATCTATAGATTAAAATTATGCAGTCTTATGGCTATGCGATATGCATTGTAGAGACTGCAGGCATTATTAAAATCACATGTGCAATGTAGAATTTTTTTTTTTTTTAATCTTACTGGTTTTTTTTTTTCTTATTTTTCAAATAGGGGGACTGCATCTGGAGACACCATTTGAAGCATTTCGAGCAGTGTATGGAAAATTGGGTGAATTACGATCGAAACTCAAGTCGTCAGTCCCGCTGTTGCCCTGACAGCCACTGCAACCACAGATGTGCGTAGCGGTATCATCGAAAACTTTGGTCTTCGCAATTATGTGTGGGTAAATCAGTTGCCGGACAAGCAAAATATAAAACATGTTGTCAAGTCTACTGCAAGAGATTTAGATGTTCAAGTGGCTGGCAGATGACTTGAAGATCCAAGGTGCATGTTGTGAAAGGATGATAAGAAAAATGTGCAGTAATGTGTACGCGACCTTGTGGCACTGCTGTGCTTCCAGGAGGTTACCACAGGTATGTTAATAAGTTTATATGTACCACCGGAACACGGAAACTGATATCCAAAAGGAAATTGTTGACAGCATGTTAGCAACAAATGGTGAAATCAGAGTTCTGATAGCTACCATTGCGTCTGGCCTGGGTGTTGACGTAAGCAACGTACACAGTACGGTTTTGTGTGGATGCCCAAGTGATCTAGACGATTATATCCACTTTTTAAAAGCACTCAATTTTCAGGCCTTATCAGATATACTGGTAACATGAAGAATCATGTACATCTGTACAGCTGTACATCGTAGCTCAGATTTTTGTTTTTTATGAAAAATGTTACGTATACACGTGTACATGTAGCTTAGCTTGTACCTTTGGGCTTTGAAAATTGTTTTTTAGAGAATTCATATGACTGTTTTAAAACAAGAATCCACTGTGGGTGTTTTTCCTCCTTAAGGTTTGTAATGGTGAGTGGTTGGTACATTGGTTTCTGGTGTACCTAAATTTTTGCAGTTCCATGCTACATGTACAATAATTTTCTTTTTATCACTGCAATTACTGTACCTTGCTCTTATTCATAGAAACAAATACAATGTACATTTGTACACACCTACCTTTCATACTGTACTTTATTTTTTAGGCGTGAATATTTTCATTTCATTGGACATGTTGATGGGTACATATCATAATTACAAGTGATAAAATTATGGAAAAGTTGAAATATTTTAGTTCAAGGTTGTGTTTTTGGGATGTAGTGGATTACATGTACATGTACATACAGACCATGCCAAGTGGGGATGGGCTGTGTGTTTTGGGTGTTTGAAAATTTAACTGTTATACTGTTTGTCTGCACATGTAATTGTACATCGCATGTTCATTTATGTATACATGTACATACAAGTGTACACATGTGTAGAGTATGTTTTTGAGTTGTACAACTACCAAGAACTTGTTTACATACTTTCTTTACATGCAAAATCATTCATGAGAAGTACAGCATGTTCTTTGGCCCATTTTGATAAAAATAAAACTAGTTGTGTTTTAAATGCACATGAACATTAGTTTGAACTGTGTAGCAATGAATTTATTTTCTTTTTTGAACTTCGAAGCAATTTTTCTTTTACCAAGAATTTTTGTAAAACGCAACAAATGAAAAAACAAAATCTACAGTGGGACCAGGAAGATTTCTTTGTTATAACTTGTAACCAGTGTGTGTAATGAGAGTCTACTACACATGGTAATCAGACTGAAATGTGACATATCAAATTATTTCTCTGACATCAAAATTCAAAGTCAAACAGTTTACAATGTATTTTGTTTGAAATAATGCACTGTTGTTGAACAATGATCATGAACTATCATGAATATACAGTAAATATATTGAATATTACAGTACTTGTACATGTACATGTACAAATGAAAGTGTATAATGAAGGAATTTCAAGAGCATGGAGAAACAACTGAAATATGCCTAATATTTTATCAACTATAGAACATTTAATTTCAGTTCCTTATGAGTACATGGTGTACTTGGTGGCACAGAATATCCAACTTTAAAGACACTTATACAACTGAGGAATTATTTTGAACGTCCTTCTCAGAGTGACAACTTTTTGAACTCATTATTGACAGTTGGGAGTGGGATGCTAGCTTTGAAACTTCCTTGGTAGTTGGCACAACATTAACAGTTTTACCATCATGGCCAAATCTTTATAATGAAGGCTTAAGAAGTAATGTGATTAAAAGAAATGTACAAATTATACATATGTTCAAATTACACTACTCGTAGTCCATTTGTTTTCACTTTGCTGTCTGCTCTTACTGTACATGAAATGATGAAGACTACACAGTGTATTTAACAGTACATATATAGCACATGTACAATGTACATGTACACTGTACATTGTACATTTCAAAGTACAATAGTGATAAATTGATGTACTTCCTGAGCACACCTTAACACTGAAAAAAAAAATCTAAACTTATTTACCAATAATCAGGTGCCATAAACGTTGAAAAAAAGTAAAGTCTACTGCACTGTACAGCTGTATGTACAAA
Source organism: Diadema setosum (assembly GCA_033980235.1). Classification (NCBI taxonomy): domain Eukaryota; kingdom Metazoa; phylum Echinodermata; class Echinoidea; order Diadematoida; family Diadematidae; genus Diadema; species Diadema setosum. Next base: position 36,072,936 of record CM067060.1, read on the forward strand.
GTACATATACAATGTTTTAATTTGGATGTGATTTGTAATAGGGGTTTAATCAAATTGCTAAAATGTGAGTGTGTGTGTGTGTGTGTGTGTGTGTGTGTGTGCACATGCGTGTACAGCGTTTGTGTGTGTTGTGTGCATGGCCCACACATTTCCCAAGCATAATTTCGCACTGATATCCCCCTTAGATGTTTGTGAATTAGAAACAAACAAGTTGCTCTGTCAGACTGTCTTTTGATATGAATAGGCCTACTTATTTAATAATGTATATATTATACATAGAGCTACTATTTTGAGCAAATACAGGTACATTGTATGGTTTGCCAAAAAAAAAACAAGAAAAAAAGAGGAAGATATGAAGAGTTTGTTTGCAAAAACCGATAAGTCTATATTTGCCAAATGGAGATATTTGCGATTAAAGGTAAAAAAAGTAAAGAGAATAATAAGAAAACATTTGCTTCTTTTGACCATAACTTCAAAAATGTACCTTTATATGTAGTGACTAATATATCATTTAAAAGGTATTATTTTGTACTTTATGACAGAGACAGTAATTCAAAATATTCAAAAAATGGACTTATCGGTTTTTGCGAACAAACTCTTCATATATATAAATAAATAAATAAATAAATATATATATATATATATATATATATATATATATATATATATATGCAGAAGGGCAGTTCAACCAAAACTGTTCACTTCTGTAATGCCAGAGACAAATGGACCAATATCTCTAGCAAAAATGCCCTTAAGCGTCTTCATCTTGGTTTACTAAATTTATCTTTATTATCATGAAGACTAACAAACAAAAGACTGAGGGACGGGGTATTCTTACAACAGGGATATTGGTCAGATTGTCTCTGTTACAGAAATTATCAAATTGAATAGTTTCGGTCTAACTGCCCAGTAGGCCCTACATGAAGTGGTAATAAAATGATAAAAGTTGTACAAACCTAGCACAATTCTTTAAATTTAGACTGCTCTCTACTAGCATTTGGGGAAACGAACAAACAAAAAAGGCACCTTCTGGTTTCTTACATGTACTTCAAATTTGCACTACAAATTGTGTAATGTACCCTATCCCCTTCACCTCCACCACCCCTGAATATGCCTGATATCTTGTATACCATAGCTAAGTACCGGTTCATAGAACCCACATCTCACAGCCCTGAGCTTACATTACAAAATTACATTGTTATTTAGTGGGCCAGAGAATAGTGAAAACAGGTGCATACAAGTGCCTATATCAAGTAAAGAATTTCTTTAATTTCTGAATATTTCTTCATACAATATTATTAATGAAGAATAATTGATGACAAAATTATTTCCTTTAATGAGTACGATTGGCACAATCCCCCCCCCCCCAAAAAAAAAAAAAACAACAACACAAACAAACAACATATTGATCCCCTTTACCAATAATAACATCGCCAAACAAATCTTCCAACTTTTCTTGAGGTCCACATCTCATGACCTTCACAGAGTTCTTTGCAGTTTTATGTAGTGTTTGGACGTTAGAAGTGGCACATCACAAATCATACATTGGCGAGTTGGCGATTTGTAGCTCGCCATTTTCAATCCCAAGAATAATATTCAAGTCATCATCGAATCGGGGCACAACAAAGTCTAAAACACCACTTGAAAGTAGGTCGGACATGACTGCAACCATAACTTTCAGCCAGTCAAAAACGTTGCACGAATCAGCTGTGCAACAATGCATGGTACGGATCACTGAAGAACTAAGCATCGCATTGCGTTGTGATCAAAGAGTTGGCTCTTTGATTGTGATAATGTGTGTCGTGCAAAAATGCAGGCATCTCTGTGCACATAATTAGTAATTGTTGCAGATCGCACTGTATTCACGGTGCAATGCACACAGCTGGCTGCAGATCGATCGATCCCACAGAACTTTTTTGTTTCAAACAATATTTTATTTCGATTCCATCATCCATCGTTATTACAATTCAACAATTAGTTGTGTTGCTTGCTGCGTGACATTTCAAACGTATATCAAAATATTACAAAATAATTCTTAGGACTGTCATTGTGTCAATTTCTGATTATTCTACTATACAATACACAGCAACTGCTTCACAATAGTCATCCCCGCAATAATTATAAGATCAATTTTTGATAATGCCTAATGGGTCAGCAATACCATTATGTATGTACAATACACATTACAAAATATATCCATTGACTGCGTCCTGTATACTCATCACAGCAGTAATTATTAGATAATGAAATCAATATTGTTGAGGGGTCAAACAAAAGGCCTGCATACCTATGTATCAGGGGTCGACAAAAAGCCTACATACCTATGCACACACATACATACAAAAGCTTTACAAATCTACATGATCAGTGTCTGTACATAATCCATACCTATAACAGAACATTACCCCTTCATCGCTCACCCGTATAACCTCATTAACACTTCCTCCTCTAGATAGGCATACTCCAGGTATACCTCACTCCAGCACAGATGCACACACACACACATACACACACACACGCCCACAAACACCGAACCTGTTCACCAAACAATCAACAACAAAAAGCACAAAGAGGTAGCATTAGAACTCTTTTCTGTGATCGATCCCTAACTTTTCATGCATACGCAATGAGCTTGCGAGAGATAGGGCAATACGTCAGCATACCTAATATGAACTTTTGACCCAACGCACTGTCAAACCATTCTGGACGTTCTTTTCGGACAGGATTGTTGGCACCGAGCGGTTGGATGGGATAGCGCGATAAGCTGTGGAGCGGCGCGCGGATGCGTAATGATAGAGAACGTCCAGAATCTGGACTAGTACAATGTAGAAGCTGGCAACACATACCTTTTCCTTTTCTCCCACGCTTACTTCCGCTTTTTCTTATATGTGTGCGTGTGTGTGTGTGTACATATATATGTGTGTGTTATTGTTTACGTTGGATACCTTGGTAACCATTCAGTTTCTTTATATCAATCCACCTTGACAAGAAAAAAAAAACCGTTTTGGTGTGTTTCTGTTTTCCGAGTTGAATGTTTACGTGAGTGGGTGTTTTGTTCACGTTAACCACTTTCTGTTTTGCTGGAAGTTTATATCTTCTCATAGACTTTGCATGGTTTGTGTCGTCATCTTTCTTTTCTTGCGACAATTGTCATTTTCTCATAGATGAAATTCCCGGTCACAGAAACTATAAACAAACAAACAAACAAACAATCAAAACAAAACAGGACGAAAATAATTATAACACCACAAAACCAGAGAAAACACTCCCTTGAGCATTCAAGTATCTATATTTCTATGTCGGTGCCATCCGCAGCATTTTATGTTCGACCTACAATAATACAAAGCCATAACCAGGTTAATGCATCCATACGAAGCTATGATATAACTGTACTTGTACAGTGATGTTTGGTCGAGCAGTGACAAGAGCGTATACTTTTTTTTCCAAAATTGAACCGAAGGATAGTGTAAAATGGGCCCATTAACTTGTATAATTTTCACCTTTGCTAGAGGGGTTATATGTTTTTTCTTCAAGAGTTTGTTTGTTTGCTTGCATATCTGTCTGGACGTAACATTGCGCAGAATGAAAAAAAAAATGTCATTATGTATATAAGGATTCGATAATTTCGATTATATAATTTCATCAGGAGCATTTCGAAAGAACAAAGATCTCTAATCAATATGTGTTTGATGATTACCCACATCGAGGGGAAGACTGCATGCTCCAGAACACCTTAAAAGTAACTTTTAAGGCGGCAAAGGACGTCGTCATGTTATTGCTTCCATACATGAGAGTGACTCCTCTGCGACACATTGGTTTAGAACTGTTCTTTGCAGCTGATATCGGCGGCTGAAAACAAACTACATCAACTAGAAAAAACATGGCTTGTAACTCCACTACAATTGAGGCTACCCTTCGAGTGGGTAAGTTATTACGGATGAATCTATCGAAGGTAAAGATATTTCTATTCTTGAAAAATATCGTCAAATGTCAAATATCGACATTTTCGATCGAGCGTTCTTCTCGAGGTATAAAGTAGTTCGTCTTATAATCAGATTGCGGGATGTCCTCGGTATTCACAAAGTTAAATATATAAAATCGATTTTAACTCCCAGTCGGGACATATATAGGCCCTACATGTAATCCATGGCAAAAAAAAAAAAAAAATAGATAGATCGATTAATAAAAAAATCACTTAATTTGACCTGTTTAAGGCATGATATAGTAAACAACATTATCATATATTTATTTATTTATTTATTTATTTATTTATTTATTTATTTATTTATTTATTTATTCATTTATTTATTAGGCCATGTGCCGTCTGTCTGTCTTTCAGTGCTTTAGAAACGATACCGCTAATCCTGCAGCCGATATCGGCGGCTTGTAACAAAACAATAAAAACAAAAACCAACGACAATTGTTGCTGCAAAAAAAAAAAAAACAACCTACCGAGCACTTTCCCCCCTTGGAATTCATCACATCTTACATTTGATGATCAGCATTTTATGTTACGTATGTACAGTGGTATTATTATTACTCATATCACTGCCGCTCTGTTGAGGACGTCTGATGCCCATACTCTCATGCAGCCGTGCCTCAACTATGTCAGCTGTGAAGAAAAACCCAGCAGTCGCATCTATTTAGGGAGAGACTGCCTTGAATTTAGGCGATCGTATCTCTTGATAATAGCTTTCCAGCCACAACTGCTCTTGCGTCCGTACACCTTTAATATTTAATACAGAACAAACCAAAACAAACGCAATCCCTGCTGTTGTGGTATGTAAAGAGAAGTTTCCGCCGAACGTGTTCTTGGTGTAGGTTAACAGTGTATGACTTCAACCTGAAAGAAAAGAAGAAGAAAAAAAAGTTATGCAGATGAAATTTCATTATCTGACGAAATTCAGAGAAATGTTTGTCAGTTCGTTTTGTAAATTATACATGTAGAATAAATGTAATCGCTAGCGACCTTAAACTGTTGGACAAAGGGATTCTACCTCATAGTTTTACCGAAAGGATAACCAGCATCTACTGATATAGGACGTTTAATTATCCTGTGGTAACCTTCCCGCCAACTAGAGAATTATGACCTCGTGTCAGAACTCAGGACGCGCGAAACGAACGTCACAGAGGTGAAGGAAAGGAAATGGTCAGCGAGGAGAAATGAAGAAGCCAACCAGCTAAAAAGTTGGCTTCTTCAAAGTTCAGGTCTTACTCCCTGTCACCCCCTCCATCCCCCTCCCCACTTCCCTCACGTTAAAACTAACGTGAAGTGAATTCCTTTTTAACTCTTTTGTTCCATCTCTAAACCCACTGTTCTATATATCACGGGTGACGCGTCTATCAGTAACTTGTACGTGGCATGCAAACGCGGGGGTTAACGTCGTGGTGTCCAGGGTGACAAAATGAAATTCAAATCCAAGATTATCCATTTTTTTTAATCCCCCCCCCCCCCTCAGGAATCATATTGATTGATAATCTTTCGAAAGCGTTTTCCACAATACTTTAATGAATCTTAGACTTGTATAAGTTAATAATTTATACAAGTCTCAGATTCATTTTTATTTTTTTTTAATCTGCTATGATGAGTGACCGAAACTGTGATACATTTTTAAATCATTCCTAGCTAGGGAATATCTTTTAAAATCATTAAAGCTAGGGAGGGAATCAGAGAAGGGGAGGGGGAGAGCTAGAAGAGGGAGAGAGAAAGAGACGGGCTCAAAGTATCAATTGCAAAAGACGGAACACAAGATGAATTTGCGAGAAATCAATCCCGGATTTTTTTTTAGAGAGGATCAGTCCAGCGCCTATTCTTAGCGCTGCCGCCCCTAAAGCACTAATTTTATATTCAATTTCATTCCATTTCATGGACAATTTCCAAGTTGCTCTCCCTCTCTCTGCGATCTCTTCGTCACACAGCTCGTTCTCCTTTATTTCTGATTCCCGTCTTTGCTCTATAACATCCCCTTCTACTGCCCATCATGCACATAAATCACAACATGAACAATAAAGCCTAACTTCTTTTTCGAAAGACAGCACAAAATGAAGTTTTTGGTCATGAAAAAAAATATGGTACCCTGCATTTCCGTATATATGTCAAAACTGAATTCGAAGTGTTTCCTCTCGTTTGTTATTGTACCTTTAGTTTGGCATTGTTCATATTTTCCTCCTTATATGTTTTTCTTTACACAATTGTAATCCGTGATGTGTGTTAATGCATATAGGAACAATTCATACAATTTATGACATTTTGTTAAATTCTGTCATAATGTATTGGGAGGGGGATGTAGAAAAAAACAAACAAACACCTAAACTGAACTGAGCTGAACGAAAAAAAAAAGTCGGAAGAGGCAACTCAAGTGCCTTAACAGCCAAAATGTTGCTGAGAATATCCGAATGTACAATGTGACTGAACTCTGACCCTTTAAGATGTGAACATGCTCGTAACAATAAGACATATCTGCCTATATCTATTTATTATTTTGAAAAAAAAAAATGTGCACAAAAAGTGATTATGCCAAATAGTATACGTTTTATGAGCAATGCAAGTTGTGCTGTACATGTGTGCTGCACATGAAGAGAACATCTCTTGATACACATACACACACACACACACACAAATAAATGAAAAAAAAAAGAAAGAAACATAAACGTAAACTTGACCATTTAGAGACCACAATTTATATGCTGCTCTTTCACAGTCTCCGTTTTGGAACTTGTGATACGGGTAAATTGCGAATCAATTTATGTGAATTTTATAGGCCTATGTGTCTGCTCTGCTCAAATTGTACAAAAAATCGCAAATTAGGATTCTCTGCAATAGACCAAAATATGTCATTTGGATTAAGCGACTCAATTTCTTTTTAAGTTTATCTCATCTAAAAGATTAATCCTTTCTCTACCTAGTGTCAAAATCTGGAGGCTAAACAAAATTGAGGTATTGTGGCAGTTTTTCTAGACCATTTTTTTTTTCGGACAGGCACTGCTTTCACTGTGAAATAGAACATGTTCTCCACAGGACGCCTGAGTGTGACCCTTTTCTATGAAAGTGCTCCTTCTTTAATATACACTCTCTTATTTGAATAACTTTTTGAACGGGTTTGGATGGTCAAATTTTAACAAGTTATAAATCATTAACACTTAGAGCTTATTCTTGTAAACTATGTAGGAAAGTGGAAATTCATTTTGACCTACTTTTTGTTGGGTTTTGAGCTGGGAAGTTAGATATATTCAGAACCATGCTTGCATCTTGCCCATATTCGAAAAGCTATCGATCAAAAATATGATTTTTTTTTTCAGGATAAAGGAAATTATATACCATCTGTAATGGGGGCATCATACAGTATTGCAAATTTTTATGACGGCGAGGTGAGGACTTAAATCCAATTTTATAATTTACAAAATATTTCTTGAAAAATATTAAACAGGAAGAGGAAGCATCAGATTTTTAGAGTTTAAAAACTAACATCCGCCCTTATTTTTTCTTTCTCTATCGGACTGATTAAGAGAGTTATCTTTAGTTGTTGTTTTTATAATCCCATGGCTATCAGATAAAATCAGCAATTAATGTTGATGAACAGTTTGGCACACCTCATGCCCCCGACGCACCAACTGCGATCTGAGGTGTCTGTGCAGGCATTACCAACAGTCACGAAAGGGGAGGGGGGGGGGGGGGAAGCTGGGAGGTAGGGGTATGATATGTCTGTTTCCTGACTTTCTTTACACAACACACACACACACACACACACACACACACACACACACACACACACACACACTTTATGGGACAGAGTTAGCGTAACACGCACAACATGCAAGCCAAAAACAATCAACCAATTTAAAAAATCCAAATTACCAAATGTAAAAATCAATTTCATCATTAACGAGTGCTGATAATGATTACAAATAAAATAGCACCGATATGATATTATCATCATCATTAGTATCACTATTACCCTTTCATCATCATTACTGGTATTATTACTGCTACTTTCATTATTATCATTGTCATTTCCATTCTATTAGTAGTCACATTATAAACGAGGAAAATTAATAATGCAACTGTACTGAGCGTCGTATGGTGCTTTCATCACATGTTAATGGCAAGGGCGAAACCCCCCCCCCCCAAAAAAAAGTATATCATTAAATTAAAAGCTGAAAACTTATCAGGCAACATTTACATACTCATCTCTAAATCGTTTTGATAATGTTACCTAAGGATGAAGCAACCATAAAAATAAGAAGAAAGAAAATAATTACACTTGTCATGACTTATTTTTGCTGTTCACATCTCTGATCTTAAAGCCACTATTTACCATTTGCAGATGAAAAAAGAAATAGCTTTAGTCATTAAATTAGTTCTTATAATGTGAATTACGGATAGAAGCAACCGATGTAAAAGTGTTAATCAGCTGATCAGTAGGCCTATAATTTTTCAATATTCAAAATGTGAACAGAAATCTTATTACACTCGTTTCTAGAATAAACGTTCCAAAGTTATGGTTTAATGTGAAAATTAGTGACATCTCCTCATATTTGTGACTTTGGTACGAATTTTTTTTTTTATATGAAGGGATGATTTGAGATATATCTGAACTATACATATGCTATTCAACAAATGTGACAGCTCAAACGTTGTTTTTTTTTTTTTTTTTTTTTTTTTTTTTTAAATCACTGCTCCCAACAGTAAACAGTGGCTTTAATTAACACTCCCCTCCCTGAACATTCGGTCTATTGTGCTTTTATTATTAGGGGTGAAATCTCATTCCCCATGAGTTTGATATATCTGCTTGTTTAAACTACGAATTTTGTTGCTGTTTTAGTTGTGTGTTTTTTTCTCTCTTTTCCTTCCTCTCTCTCTCTCTCTCTGTCTTCCTCTCTGACCTCAAGCTTTTGTGATGTATGACTCGACGCTGTGTCAACCAATGTATTCTCATGAAATTATGAATAATAGTTATGACAGATGGATTCAAAAGGAATTTTCAAAGCAAGTCGTAATCTTGAAATCTTTAGTTCTATATTTTCTCTGTGTGTGAGATATATTGGTTTTTGCCTCCTTCTTGCAGGGGTGGTGAAAACATGACACTTTTGTGGTAAACGAGGGACAATAATATTTGACCCTTCGCAGGCTGTGGAATGAAGGGCAATAATTATCACATATTGGACATGAGGCCTTGATTCTATGCCAAATAAGATATTAAACGTAGCTATATTTAGGCTTATTATTATGTGAAGTCATTTGCACTGTTTATTCCGAGAAGGCCAAACGACGTGCACACAGATGTTTACATCAGGCATTTGTCAGGAGTTACTCCCTATGTTTGAACCTCTTCCAAGCAGGCCAACGGCAAAGACTATGCGTGCTCAGCTACTTCCGGATGCCCATTTTATCGCTGTCTCATTTGGAGCACAAAAAAAGTCTTGGAAAAAATCATCAAACCAATGCACCACGTATACTCAATAGTCACAAAGAAAACAATTGTTTTGTTAGGTCATATATATAGGTCATATAATTGTATTGATAGGTCTTATACAAATTTGAGTCGTGTTCAACATCAATGGGGAGCAGAAATAAAACGGAGCATCTTTTCAAGGTCAGGTTATCTATTAATGAATTGAATGTACTTACCATAGTAAAGCGGGAAATGTGTGAACAAATATAACATTACCATTTTGGATTCGACCCATCTCATTACACACATACTCTTCTTTCTTCACATTGGTATGGGCCAGACTGGTAAGGCAGAAGTGAATTGATATATAAAAGGTAATTAGTGCGAGTTTTTCTGAAGCAGCGGTACATGGGCAGACAATTAAAATAAGAGAATTTGGCAACGTCTGAGCTCTTCATACAGATGTGTAGTGATGAGGGACATTGGCGAGATGGGTCGAAAGTAGGATCGATTGTGACTGGAAGTCCAAAATCCATGGGTTATTCATAGCCACGTGACATTTACTTCCTTTGATTGTGCTTGTTTTTTGCGTGACTATTGAAATAGCCATTCCACATTTTTCGCACGCTTTTGTCACGACAGGGGCCGGTATGAACACGCCATCATAAATTTCTTTGGATCTCTTAATATCAATTTATTCTTCTTTTTTTTTTTTATTTAGAAACCTCAATTTACGTCACATTTAATCACTATAATGCCTGTTATATTGACCGATCGTAAAAGATGAACGACACATTATAAATAACGGGTGCTGTTCGTTATTCCGAAGGTTCGATATTCCGAAGGTTCGATATTCCGAAGGTTCGTTATTCCGAAGGTTCGTTAATCCGAAACACGCAAATTCCCTATACCTAGAGGTTCGTTTATCCGAAAATGAAAAAGGGTTTGTTAATCCGAACATTTGTGGCGTTATTCCGAAGGTTCGTTATTCCGAAGATTTGTTCATCCGAAATGAAATTCGGAAAAACGAACCTTCGGAACAAGAAATCTTCGGACTGAAGAGCCTTCGGAATAACGAACCTTCGGAATAACGAGCTGTAACCTAAATAACCTGTGGTCACATAATGACAATTACTTATTTGACTCTTTCACTAGTTACTCCGTGGCTCTTAAAATTTATAATGAGTTCACAACAAACCATTGGCAGCTACAATCGGGTATACCTCAGGTAGTTGAATTGTTTACATTTCGTATCGTTATAATATTCATTTCTATTTTACTTTTCTTTTGAGCAGTAGGCCTACTTGTTTAACAATCTGATTTTCACATGCAACTGTTATCTTGAAGCACATTTAATTCCCTTAGATGGTATTTCACAATTGGAACAATCTAACAATGTGTTTGAAATGCACTAAAAATATAATAATTTTATTAATGTCTGGAAAGATAAAACTCTCTCCTAGTGGAAATCAGTGGAGCAGAATTGACTTTCTGTGTGTCTCATAGGTTCATAAGTTCACTTTGTTTGTTTTGGGGGTAAACTTGTCGCAAATTCTTTAAAGTACTTAATTATTGACGTCATTCCAGAATACATTAAAATGATAATGAGGTAGGAAAACAAGCCTTAAGCAATCCTTGCACCGCGGTACAAAATGGAAGGATACGGAGTAAGTGAAAACACGCCGTTCTCAATTAGTAACCATTACAAGCACCCGGTGTCGCCCATGTGTCTTCGATATATCCAATCCCTGGGGAGTACAGGTGAAAAGATGATAATCCTGCCCCTGTAGCTCGGCAGTAGCAATATATAAGCAATACGCAAGCCACGTTGAGCCCCTGATGTCGGCCCAGACAGACAGTCAGACTGGTGACCTGTGCTGTATCAGCTTGCGCTCTAATCTATCCCGATGGAAAACACACACCTATCATCTTATGCTAGAGTCTATCCGGTGTCGGGCGTGGGAGCGTATTGCTTCGAATATCATCTGAAGATACATTATTAGATCATATGTTGCTGATGGATATACAACATGAACCTAGTTTCCTCTTCCATCCACCCTTCCCCTCCCCCCCCAAAAAAAAAAAGAGAGGAAGAAAAGCTCAATATGGAGCAAACAAAAAATGACTCAAAGAAACATTTTGCTATTACTCTTTCAAAGTTGTGAAGTTTGAGACTTGTCCGGAACACTTAATACCATTATACCTCGTTGTTCAATTATTTTTTGTTAATACTATTTTAATTATTACTATCATTCGTATTACTGTCAGTATTGATAATTAAATAACGTGGCGATCAAGATTGCCGTGTGCTTTAAATCAGATAGAATGATTATTTTCTCCTTTTGTTATGATAATTTCAATTTTCAATTTCAATTTTATTTCCATTTCCATTGAATAAACAGGAAAAATCATATACAATACATTTACAGAACATTATTTGTAACAATTTCAAAGAAAACGTACAAGTGGTCACGAGTAAAAACAGAAATTCCTTTCTAAGGTATATACATATACATAATGTTTTCTTCAGGTAACGAGTGGGGAGTTTTTTCGATGCGGAGTTGGGAAGAGAATTGAGTTTGAATTGAATTGAATTGAATTGAATTGAATTGAATTGAATTGAATTGAATTGAATTGAATTGAATTGAATTGAATGGAATCGAATAATACAAAGATTAAAATGGAAATGGAGGGTCCCACTAAAAAGCAAAGCTTGTAGGGTATGGGACCCTCGGAAATACGTACACAAAAATCTAAGAAACCAATGTCAACTGACATGAAATTAACTTAGGAAGGAAAAAAGAAAGAAAAAAAGGAAAAAGAAGAAAAAAAGGAGAAATGAAACTATGGTACAACACAGGCCATCGTGGACACAAGCATACTGTACTTCATGATGTAAATGCAATGATAAAACGATAAAACGCTCCCTGGTAGAATATTTTACAAAAATAGTTTAATTGATTCTAACATCCCTTGCTGTCACAACTCAAATACCTCGACAGATACGTGTCACCATCATTTATTTGCATACATAAAGACAAACCTACAGCAGCCCACAGAAGGGGTGTAATATGGACGGATATAGCGGGTATGCAGCCACAACTACCACCACAAAATACTTTGAGGATTGCTAACTCTCGGGTGATGATGATATTGGTGAAGTGGATATAGTTACTGATATTTTGTGTTAGCCCCCCAATCTTATTTTGTGAAATTGAAGAGAGTTGTCAACAAACGCCCCTCTGTCTGATAGGGCCAGGGGACAAACCCCCTGCCTCAGGGTGCTTTTTTTGAACCTTTACACAGCCGCAACTTTCTATAATCACAGTACACACAATGTTTATGCCGCACGCCATAATGACCCATAATTCCCCATCCCCGAGAGCGTTTAGCGGCTTCGCCGATCCGAAATGTACTGACGACGTGCGTTCACGCACTTCACGAATTAACCTCAAATGTCACAAGAAGGTCTCGACTTATCAACGATGAACTCCTTTAGAAAATGCATCTCAATAGAGGGAAGGTTGATCGAGACGTCTTGCGCGTGGCGGACCCTGAATTGTATGTAAACTTTTAGCCATAATTACAAACAAACAAGCCCGAATGACGAAAGGTGTCAAAGCGATGAACCGTGCTTCACTGTATGAGTGGTATTAAAAGGGTCTCCCCTCCCAAATGATTCTCTAATCATTTCACACCAGTTGGCTGTGGTTAATGGTCATAATGAAGGGAATGAAGCCACGCGTATAGAGGATCGAGTTTAATCTACTGAAGACGTTTTGCTGTTCAGAGATGTAGTATCGCTTCAAACGGCACTATCGGTCGCATCCGATCAAAACCAGAGGGACAAACAGTTCCAAGAACATTATTGCAATACAGTAGATACAAGGGAGTTGTGTGTTTTGATGATGATGATGATGCCAAATTTCGCAGTGTTTTGAATGCAAGAGATAAAGCTTCAACGGATGCCACTACTCTCCCTCCGCTAATGCCCATTTAACCCTTTCTTTGCCAATGGGTCAAATGTGCACACATTTCACACACTTATTTATGGACAGGTATAATCAATGTGGCACTCAGAGGGTTAATAATGAGCATGGTAAGGTCATGATGCGGCTTTATCTTTCAAAATCGCTTCTTCTAAAAGCTTCATGAGGACGAAGGCAGAACTGTCATTACTGCATTGGTGAATAGGATGACTACCGGGTATCTTTTCTGTTGAATTTCACAGAAATCCATGTAAAAGCAAACAAACAAGTTAGTGAGAGGTTTAATATGCAGAACACAGGTTCACTTTGAGATTGTCTATGGTAGATAACTCTTGCCGCAAAGGTAGTGCGCAATTTCTTATAGAAAGAAAATACATTGATGCGTTATTAGTAACATATTTTGCCAATGCTGCGATAAAGCGCTAAGTACTTTAAAATGCCAGCAGTTATTACACGGGAGCTTCCGCTCTGGGTATAAATCACGTGGTTCATTTGCGATCAGCCAATGTGTTTGGCTGATCACAGTCACGTGTTCTGATGGATTGCATTTAATGATGCTGTGATTCCTTTTGGAGAAAGAAGTGAAAAGTTCATTGATTCCCATGAGAACTCGGGTGAGGTTTTTAGAGTGAATGATATCAAGATGAATGAGGAATAGCCCAATTAACAAGACATGTCTGCTTAAAGGTCCCAGATATAAGATTGATGTCATAATCAGGTTTCTCAACACAACTCATAATGATACATCTGTATACAAGCTATGGTAATGGGATTGTACGGTGAGGGAATCCTAGTCGTCGATTGTACTGTGAGAAGAGTTTCCGTGATATTTTTGAAGTTATTGCTTACGTCACCTACTAAAACAAAAAGCTTTTCATAACTTGTAGAAGATTGTCATGAAGAAAACGGAAAAAATATCATGAACATTATATGAATACACAATTATAATGTTCAGATATAAATCTGTAGATAATTATTATCTGAAGATTTTTTTCTGAACCTTGCATTCACCTATTTGGTGTGTTTTCTTTCAGACGATCGTCAAATAAGGGGGGGGGAGCTTACAGTATTATAGAGATGGCTTCATAAAAAAAAAAAACACGTGGGTTTGATGCGTTATGAATTTGCTAGCTTTTAGCGAGATAACAGTCTTTCTATCTCTCATTCTTCGTAACAGTATTTGCGCACTTCGCGAAAAAAGGAGCCTCTCTCCCAGTCAAAATACATGAATTACTATGGTAAACTTATACTGTTTGGCATATATAGCTTTGGTGAACGGAGTAAATTCTGTATTCGCTTCTGTACATTCCCTCTGCAGGAACGGCAACACCTGTTTACAGATAATCGACATCGATTTTTCAGTCATCTCGCGTATAAGGGGAAACCCCTCGGAAGCCACCACACAGGCTATAAAACAACAGGTCAAAGTTATTGTTTACCATTGGCTGATTGAAGTAATGATATAAAAAAAAAGTTCAAGTTATCACATTTGATGCATATTCTGTAGGTCAGTTGTACCACAAAACATCCTATGTATACCATATAACAATTTCGCAAAAGAGCCTAAAATATAGATATATCACTATTTTTTCTCAATAAACTATAAATGTAGACGTTTTTTTTTTTAATCTAGAAACAGTTTTACTCTAACATTGATTATACTGAGAACAATTTTCAAATTGGTTGTTTCTGTCCCTAACTCATGTTTTAGAACTATTTTGAAGCACCAAAGCCGGGTTTTTGTTTCATCTGCAAATGATAAATAATACCTTTAGGCAATCCTTCTGGACCAGCAAAGTGGCAATTCTCTCCCCAAATCGATGTCCAATACAAAACACGCTACAAAACCCCTATTTGTATCAAGCCCCTTCTCGTCATGTGCGAGTTATAATAACACTAGCAGCTCTTTGCCTTTACTGGCACCTCGTAAATTATCATAAACTTTTTGAAAGTCTGGAATCTAATTTTAATTCAATTAAATTACTTTATCTCCATCCAACAAAAGGTAATACATATAATACAAAGTATGCATATGCAGCAATCTTTAACAATGGATTTGTAGGAAGTACAATTCATAAGGCATGATACAAAATATATACCAAAAAAACACATAAAAATTTCAAAGTAACAAAGAGGTAAAAAGTATAGTGATGGAAAAGAGCGATCTACTGAAATGCCGAGCAATAGTAAGACGTGGACACTCAGGCCCGAATTCACGAAGGCGGTACAAATGAAACCATGGTTTAAACCATGGACAAAAACCATGGAGCTCCAAGTGTTGCATGGAATATTTCGTTACGAAATCAGTCATTTCGTCGATGAAATGATTATTTTGTAATGAAATGACAACATTTTGTAACTAAATAAAAATTTCGTCCACGAAATTATGATTTCATTAACGAAACGGTCATTTTGTCGACGAAATGACCAATTTCGTAACAAAATATTCCGTGTGACACTTGGCGCTCCATGGTTTTTGTCCATGGTTTAAACCATGGTTTCATTTGTACTACCTTCGTGAATTCGGGCCTCAATGTCTCACGATTTGTATACTTTTCTTGTTTGCGGTTACTGTCATATTTCGTTTCTTTCCATCTCCAAATGTGAATCTGGGTTTTTTTTTCCACTACTCTCATCTGTAGTGTTCCTTTAATCCCGTGGCCTCGATCTGCACACAATGAATGAAGTGAGTAACCATATAGCGTGCACGTCATATTGGGTTTTTTTTTTTTTTAATCTCGAGGGATCTCCTGCCCCCTTTTTATCACATTAGATATTTCTTTGCCATTGATGCATCCCCCTAAGAAAATAAAAGAAATAAAGTACTGGATGAGCAGAATAAAGTGGATAAGAGAAAGCCATCACTTTGAATTACAGAAGTTCTTTTCGTTAACTTCGACAATCGATGTTCATCAACACTTCGTTCTTTGGGGGGTTTTTTTTGTGTGTGTTTGTGTGTGTGTGGTTTTTTTCCCCAAATGTACTCTCATGATAACATGAATTATCGGAAATGGCTATACCTCTAAATTTGATCCAGGACTTTTCAAACAATGACAGTGAATTTAACTGTATGTTATTATCCAATCATTTCAAATTCGATGAACTTCTGCATGTGTATTACATGTTGTATGGGGTTATGATTATGGTCGTCTAGCAGACTCGAAATAAAATGACACTTTGTTGTTTAAAGGAGTTGTTTACCATTGGGAGCAGTGATTTACATTTGATGCATATGTGTAGGTCAGTTTTACCACAAAACATCCTACCATAAAAAATTTCGCAACAAAGCCTTAAATATAAGGAGATATCGCTATTTTTCTCAGTCAACCATAACTGTTGGTAGACAGCTTACTCTAATACAATTTTGTTATAACTATTGTTCACATTTGGTAACGGAACTTAACATTAATTATGCTGATTAACATTTTTACATTGGTTGTTTCTACCCCTAACACACATTTTAAAACTGTTTTGAAGCACTAAAGCTTAGTTTTTGTTTCATCTGCAAATGGTAAATATTGAATTAATGAACACGAACATCTGTGAGATGGTAATCCGTTGTAGGCAAACCATACACATTTGTTGTTCTTGTTGTTGAAAATTTGCAATATTTTCTTCTTCAAGGATTATTGGCACATCGATCGATGACAAAGGATGAAAAACAATCACAGGTATCTAAAAAGTTCCCATTGTGTAGTCTGAGGATGAAATTCTTTGTTCAGCATATTTATCTGCAGTTTTGTGACAGCGAACAGCCTCTGCAGACAGTTCTTCATTCAGCGGCATAAAACAAACATCCATCTAATCATATTTCGACAGGAGAGCAACTATAAAACGACAACAGAAGCAAGTGTTCTGGTGATATATCATGGTGGAATTGTTGACTCCAATAATTTGCCTGTCGAAAAAGAAAAAGAAAAGAAAGGAGAAAAACAAACAAAACTTTTCAAACTGGGTAGGCCTGTAGAAAGGTTCAGACTGATGAAAACCACCCCCAGCGCGGTTCCTGACAAGTCACCATGAGCAATGCCCGCTCTCTCATGACCGTTATGACCGGGGGACGGAAATGGGGGAAAGCCGTAGAACCGAACTATCACATGGCCAGTACCCCACTGACCGCACAGAACTATAGTATCGCGCAACTGTCAGACAATTGTCGATGAGATCGACATAGAATTTTAAAGGGAAGAGTCATTTTGGAATTTTGTTTTGATAGACCAAAACTTAGCTTTTAAATGAATACAAATCTGTGGGGTGGAGGGGGGGGGGTAGGGTAATGTATATTGTTAACGTAAGTTTCTACTCTGTTACTTGATAGGACATTTTGCCACAACAACAAATGTGTAAACTGTGTATCGTATCATTGGAGGTTGTCACACTAATTCCGTAGTCCATGAAATGTATCATGTTAGGAAGATAACGGTAGATTTGCGGAAGGCTATAATTTCTATAAAAACAGCATCGCCGGTTTGGAGTTTTTAACCTTCGCCAGCTTTCGCCCTTGAATCAAAGGCCATCGAACAGAAATTTAAGCTTTAAGTCAGTAGTAAGCTATTTGGAATATAGGATTAAACAATGAAGCTATACCTGAACATGATCATTATAATGGTATTCTTGTCTCCAGATACATGGCAAAGAAAATAATTCAGTCTTCATCGTTCCACCATTTCCCTCAAGTTTAGTAGAGCTGTTAATTGTCATGAAAGCTAACAAGACTTGTTACGCGTCTCGTATCAGCAGCGCACGCTCAGCGAACTTTGCATCCTTCAGTCACTGTCGAGAACAGAAGAGGCATTGTCCTCCAGCTTTACTCATTTGTAGTGTACTTGAACATTGGCCAATGTAGTAAGTGCATGGGATGAAGGAAATAAAAAGCAAAAGAGAACCTGGGTGTCGATACACAACACCTAGCCGTGGCAGGGCTTCTCTCTGACGTCACAACAAAGGGAGAAAAAAAGGCCCTTCGCGCAGGCGCTGTACGATACGCCTACACACGACGAGTAGAGCCCAGACGATCAGAGAGAGATATAAAACTTCAAATCCGCCGAACCGCAGCTCAGTGTATTTACCGACATTAGCCGAAGTCAGAATGGTCCGCATGAGTCCCGTCCAACAACACCATCGCACTAGTATAAGGCACTTCAAAACGGGTGATATAAATGTAGAAGAAAAGTCGATAGACACAGGGCGACTGTGATTTGGTCGACCGACACACGCTCCTTTTCGTTCCTTTTGAATTGCCATGTGGAAACTAAACAGTACTATAGGACGTGTGAGCTCGTATCTTTGGTGCAGCTTTCCAAAACTTTGAGCCTCTGGACTACTTGTAATTTGCAAAGGACCTCCCCGCAGCAGACCATCTCTCGAGATGCAGATAAATGAGACGTGTATGTGTGTACTATTCACAATCGCCATCGCCTCGGCTTGGAATAAACGAGATGACGGTAAGTACATTTTCTATTTATTTTATTTCTTTTTTGTCAAATGAACGTCAAATTTAAGTTGCATTCTGAGGGTAAGAGAGTTATCTTTGAATAAAGTTTAGAATAATGATCAAGGGAATGAAAAATGAATGAAACAGCTTTTTTTCTTAATTCTAAATTTTCAAACTATAGTCATTGATTATACTGCTTTTGTCTTTGCTATAGCATTCGGTCCCATGACCTGCTTGGAATAGCATTATCACACACTACATATCACATACCCACCTCCTTGGTTTGCTTTATTGTGTTTAGATCCCTCCCTCTCCCCCCCCCCCCCCCTCTCTCTCTCTCTCTCTCTCTCTTTGCTCGATACCTAGTTCAAGCACGGGGGTAGGCCTACTAGCTAGTACCTCCTTGGTTCAAGAGAGCGAGTTTCCCAAGTGCACGCTGTCATTCTTTGCAATCCGCCGGATTTGAGAAAAGATACCGCCGGCTCTGTTCCGATCATACAGATATGAACCTGAAATCCAAGGATTGTACCAGGATCTCAGTCTCTCCCTAGTTTGTAGGACGTGCCCTACTTAACTCCCAGGAAAGCCCCAGTGCTGTTTATCCATGATCGATCAACAGAAGTAGGCCGGCATGATTGCACTGACACAACCGGCATACCATGTGATAAATATCCCTGGCATTGAGCACAACCAGTATGTATTCTGTGCTGGGACTAAAAGAGACATCTTGTGTCAACCAGGCCCTGGGTATCTCATCAATAACATGCCGCAAAATGTTGTATATTCCTCCTCTTCTTCCTGAAATTCCCATTCGTCTTCTTCGGGGATTGTCTCTTCTTTTCAAGCAACAATCGCATTTTTCCATGCTTTTCGATAATCTGGCCATAACATTCTTTTTCCTGTCTCTACTGTTTCATTCTGTGGCGTAGTCATTGGCATCCCCTGACAAAACTTCTGTGTCATTATCACCATTTGTTAACACAATTCTAGACAAAACTACTATACTAATGTTTCGATGAAGTGCGACCCTTCCACACTTTCAGGGCCATCATCTTAAAGTTCCATTAATTTGACAGTGTGCATAAACACGTAACCCACGAAATTAAAACAGATAAAAAAAAAAGAAAGAAACTGGCTTAAGTGTTTGTGTAGGGATAGTTTATGGATAGATAAATTTAGCAATGTAGTGCGAACAGACGATGTATTGAAATGATCTTCCACTAATGCGCTCAGCAGAATGATTGCACTCTGAAATATTTGCGATGGTCATGATATTCACTTAGAAAGCAATCTGGTAATGGAGAAGCTTTGCGTAATTGATGATAACGTTTCATAATGCAGACTGTTGATTAAAATCACATATTATAGTAAACGTAATCTAGCACACCATAGGCATTCTTTGTTTTTCCCTGTCTGCCAGAATTCCTTGAGTTTTGCAGCAGGACCTAATTTGCCTGTAATATCCAGCACTATGAATCGCTGTAAAACGTTTGCTGCAAATGCCTCATTCAAACCAGTGAGGCATCTCACCTCCCTGTTCAAACGTTGTGTATGGTGTGACCGTCTATTCAACCCGCCTAACATCCCGAATGACATCAATATCGTATACATACCTTACATCATAGTGAAAGTGAGAATATATGCGATGAGGAATACAAGACTGACTCTCGAGGCACTAAATCTGTTCAACGAGTGACGAGCTTGTAAGACATCCCGCGTCAAATATCCGATGTTTTGCTGATAAAAGGAACCAATGTACCATGTCATCGCGTATCACATAATATGCTTCAAAGGTGGTGCGCTGTAAAATAGGCCCCCTACGTCACAATATAATATGGGAAGTTCTGAAGGCGCGTGCAAATATGTCAGCATGTCCGCCTCTCAGTCAGTCTTCCCGATCGCAAGTCATGACCTCACGTCTGTGCCTCATTGCCAAAGTCAGGGCTGCCGAAGAAAGGCGGTAACTATTTACAACTGGGGTATCTTTCTTTTTCTTTATCCCTTGGTGTTTTCCTTCTCCTCCCCCTCCATGTCCTCCTGTATTCATCCATTTCAAACGTCTCTTCAAACTTGTTTGCTTGTTGCTGTTAGTTGAAGAACAAACAAAATCGAACATTTTAGACGTTGTCACGGTGAAATCATGTTTGTATGTTTGTTTGCTTTTTTTGTTCAAATACAATTACTTTGTTTACGTCTGGAACTCGCTGACAGAATCTCAAAAACAATGAACTCAAAACCGACAAAAAGTCAGATTAGGATTCTATGTAATGGATCAAAATAATATAAATGTCAGTTGGGTTGACCGACTCGAGCGTTTTAAGTTTGTCTTACCTGGGAGAAAAGTCTTTATTTTTCTTTCTATATATTGTCAAATTTTCGCGTAAAACAAAAGCAGACTGAGATATAAGCAGTCTTCCTGGGCCATGATTCTTCTTTTTTTTTCGGATATGCGCAGCTTTCACAGGGAAATAGAATATACTCTCACTCTTATCAGTATAATGGTATTTTTGCAGCGTTGGTGTAAAGAATGTTATCCTTTTTCGAGGGTGATTTTTGCACAAAGTTGTTGCAAACGTAATGGGATGGTGAAGGAGGAGAAAAAAAAAAAGAAGTGCAGAAAACAAAGAGGGTGAGGGGAAGTGCAATTTCTTTATAACGAAGACCTCGGGACCCTCGGGTTTTTTTTAAATCAAAATTTCGTTGTAGCCAAACAGTATAAAGATGACTGAATAGATAATAATTTCGGGACTGAAAGTTTTCTTTTGTTGTAATGAGAATTTCGTTATAACCGTGTTCTTTGTAACAAAAGCGCACTGTACGTATTAACAGAAATTGACAAACGGAGAAGAAACAAGAGAAGAACAGAGAAAAAGAAGAGGAGGAGACAAAAGAAGGGGTTCAAGAGATAATAATGAAGAAGAGATTGCGCTGGTTGGTCTTAGGATGTCACTCATGGCATGCATTTCTTGGAGGTTTTTTTTTTTTCAGTGTTTCTTGCCTTTAAATAGTGCATGGACAAATCAGCGACATACTCCCACATCTAGACTGTTGATGACGAGGAGCGTGTATCCATTCACGCCCCGTTACAGAGGGTCTACGCATTTCGCCAATGACCGCCAATGGAAACGCTTATTAAACTAATGAATTGCCTCCGTTCTTCGTTCTACGCTTACTTACTCTCTGCATTTGCTTCCTCACAGGTAGTTACTCTCTCTCTCCCTCTCCCTCTCTACTCTACTCTCTTCTCAAGAAGTCACAAAACCTTCGCAACATTACTTGTAAATTATGTTAACAGTAACACTTTGCTGATTCTCAAGAAAAAGATATTGTACCTTCGTGATTGGCAATGAGAAAATTAATGGTAGTGTTGAAAGAAAATTAATCCGCATTGGTTTGACTTCTTTGAAATGAGCGTCGTGTAATTCTGTTTGCCTGTCTGCCTATACTATGATCACTGGTATTGATCAATTGCAAATGATTGGCAAATCCTCCACATCGACGTAAATTTTATTCATTTATCAATTTGGTCGTGTTATTGTCGCAGAGCATGAATAGAATTTGGTGGCTCTATCTGAAGCTGCATAAATTTTGTTAAAGACGTGAGTTACTAAGGACGTGGTACTTTTACATTTTTTATCATGACGGGTTATTATGTATGGAAGGTATGTTTCGACTCACTGGCTAACTACAATGTACGAGATGTGAGTTCCAACCATTCACAATGAACATCCCTCCCCCTATAACCCCACTGATACAATCGTGCTCATTTGACTCACAGCTTTGACAACTTGCTCGCTTGCATTGCTGCTCTTTAAGAGAAGTTATTTTGTCCATTACTGACAACAGGGGACACAGTTTTGGCTATCGACGTCAGCTGTTGTGATGCCATTAGTCCTGATAGCTCACCATCCGATGATAATTATTACAAACCTAGAATTTCACGGACGACAACGTAGATTACATATTGAGGGGATAGTCTGCAAAAGCTACACCATAAAATAGTATGAAGATCGTACTTTCGACGAACCTATTAAACTCCTACCCCCTTTTTCTTCTTCTTCTTTCTCTGTTTCACGTCTTCCCTCACGTTCCCTGTACCGCAGAGAATGAATCCAAACCCAAACAAAATTTCAATTTTCGTCATCTCCCATTGCTAACTGACGAGCATGATGAGCGGCTGCTGGGGTAACTCAATCTCTGAATCCTACTTTTTGTTTCGGAATGATGGATGGAGCTCGCTCAGTTACGGGAATGGTGTTTTAAAAGCCTGCACCCCTCCCCCTTGAACACTTTCTCAAAAATTCCCATGTATTTCTCTACATTTCTCTTTTCCCATCAGCACCCCGCCCCACTATCTCTACGACTCTATCATGTCTATATCTCTCGAATTATTACCACTTTGGAGGGCCTCTGGTCCCTGGACATAGCACGACAGGGCAGGCATCGGATCCAATAATGTTAGAGTAAAATAAAAGCTCGAAATTACTCACCTCGCTTGACGATGATTCACTCTTCTCCTTGATATAATTAACCCCCTTGACGTAAGACACGATGTCTCACACGCCCCCAATGGGTATTTGGATGCGTAGTTACCAGTGAAATTGGTGTGAATATTGACCAACAATCGCGGTTTCGCAGCACCCATATAACAAGTGTGAGAAAGTCACTCGGATATGGACCTTGGTGCTGCCGCAATAAGTGGCCATGGCCTGGGAAATGAAAAGTTTGATTGAAGTACTGGTACACGTCGGGAAGTTTATGCATGATTGTTTTGATCATCACCATTAATTTTCACGGTGATTGTGTTTAGGAACAATAATATTACGATATTATTATCGAGTTTATTATATTGACCATGATGTTAGGACGACTGTAAATAGGAATGTTCATGCAGAATAAAAGCCAGACTACTTTCAAGAATTTCCACATTATTCGTTCAAAATTTTCAGGGACAAGAATCGTCCGAAGCAATGAAAAAAAAAATAAACAAAACACTACAAAAACAACCCGAGGGGCCTCATTTCGTCTCATGGGAGTCTGGTGAGTCTTCAATAACTGGGGCACTCCTTGAGTCTGCGCTCCTTGAGTCTCTTCGGTCTGTTATAGCAAGGAGGTGAGTCGTCTCACCTCCGTGGTAAAAGGAACACTCCATTTTCTGTTCCTTTTAGGATTGTCCAATGGTCGCAAGACCTTTAGGGAGGTGATATTACCAACATCTAGACACTGTTACATCAGTGAGCACATGCATAATGCCAGACGAGTGGATAAATGAGTATACAAAATAGAAAATAAACACATGGTTAGACTATAAATCAGATAGTATGCTTATTACGATTGATTAGTTGACTTAGACTGATTGATTGATCGAGCGATTGATTGTGTCCAGTTGTCTGTGAGTCATTGGATGCCCAGTGGTTGAAACTGTCAATGTAGGTTCAAAAAAAGAAAGAAACAAAGGAGGAGGAGGGAAAAAACATGGTCAGTGTGCCGACAGTTGGATAGGGATTTGTCTCTGTACGAAGGCTGCTGTTCCTCAGTCTAACCATGGTAATTAACCATAACACCTGCTACTAGTATTTGCGTCATTCGAAAATTAGGGCATTTTACTCATCTCTGTACATTGGTTAAGAATCTGTGCGACACAAGGGGAGGCCTACCTTTGCTGCCAACATAGGGCAGTCAGTGTAAAAATCAAACTAAAAATCAGCTACACATCGGGTTAGAAGACCAGGGAGGGGAAAGATTTTCACCTCCCTGGGCAGACAGGGTCGGTTTAGGGAGGTGACACCTCCCTGGTCGGTTTAAAGAGCAAGCCAGAACAACATCACTCCAGGACAGGGGCCCGAATAGCTGAATGAAACGTCCGTATGCAATACTAGATGTATGTATACAGTATTGCTCTTCATTAGCAGAAGATGCTATAAAATTGTGTGGATATTATTGCATTGACAGTAGAGGGGATATGACACATTATTCCCCTCTGTTTACTTTCCGCATTCCACACTATAATGTGGTTTCTTTGTGACTCAAAACATTATAATATGTGATGTTCATCCGAAATTACATTTTCACACGCTCTAAGGAGCGAACCTTGTTTCAGAATTAATACTCTACAAAGTTTCCTGTTGGTAGACGGGTATAATTTATTCAATGCCATCACAGGTATAATTATGTCAATGTCATACCCTTAATTTGTCCTTGACAGAATGTTCGCTGTGCCATTTTCTACCGTACAACCCCCCCCCCCCCCACACGCACACACACCTTTACCGACTATCTCGGGAACCGGATATTTCATGTGTCCAAATTATGGAGTATTACGATGTTCTGGAGGCAACGAATTGATATGTAGGCCTTTATGTATGATAATGGATCAGATAGCTGTATTTAGATGACTGTTGTATTTCTACCAAACCCGTACAGAATGGTACATTTCGAGTGTACCTAAGACTGCATAGAAAAAAAAGAAGGTATAATATGTAGTTATGCATGTCTTGATCCAACAGAATAACTTCGCACGGTTTAAAGATGGTATAGGATGTGAGAGAAAGATAAGTCATGTATTCTTCTTGATCCAACCGACAAACTTCACACGGTTCAAAGATACTGTCCACTCTCAAGAAAGGCAAGTGTAGGATGTACAATGTAAGAAAAGATTATCCACGTATTATTCTTGAGACTATATGCAACCGAAAAACTGTTCAGAGATATTGTCCACTATCAAGAAAAGCAAGTATACAGAATGTGACAAAAAAGAACTTCGTTCGAGAACTCACTTGTACATGTACAAAACAGTTACCGTCTCTGTCACCTCTCCACGGCTCATATTATTATATACTTGATGCACACTCACCAAGGTCCCTGAAGACATGGTCGGCAGAATGCAACAGATTTCTTACCTTGGTTACAGGAGTCAAGTGTGAAGATGCAGGTGATGACAGAGTGCTTTGCCCGTTTGCACTCCCATTGCTCTCGCACTACACATTCCACGGTCATGCCACCTGTGAATTCATCCTTATCGGGTTCATCAGAGGGGGTAAGCATGGTAAGAGGGGAAGAAATCGAACCTGGACCGCAGATGAATCGGCATTGATATCACAGCAGGTGCAGTCATTTCTGTAACAGTTAGTTTTCTCTCGGCAAAAAATTGCGTTAAATGATTTCGATCTGTCATGATGCCAGTAACGCTGAATCACGTCAAAATACCTGGATCCATTGCAAAGCCAGTGAAGGCCAAACTCGAGATATTCTAAATGCAAAATCAGCACGTGTTCATGACTCGAAACTATGGAGCAAAAACAAACAAACAAACAAATAAACAAACAAAAAATAACGGAGATATGGTGAGGTAAAGTTTTAAGTATTTAAAAAAAAAAGGTGTCCTTTCGTGAAGCAAACTTTTCGCAGGATTGCCACATTTATGCAATTCTTCTGGCCTTGAAATAAATATACTTATTTACATACATAAAATTACATAATATCTTATATCGAAGCTTATAGGAGGATTCGATTACCACTACAGTACTGTATTTGCCAACAACCCTGCATCCGCCTTTGGTTACGAGCGAAAGAATTATACGACGCGTTTCCTTGATCACGTCCGATTTTTCTGGTCTACTCCGTAATCGTAAGGTCATTCTCAGTGGACCACAGTCAAAAGTTACTCAGAAAGCATCAGGAATTAATATCACAGGAGGTCATACCGCAACATTTTCTTCATATCTTCTCAGTCAGCCGGAAGATCAAATGCATCACGCCATTGTGTAATATAAAATCAGTGCTTGAATTGTGTTTGTGCTTTTATATTTTTTGTTTCAGTTTTCCCATACAGTGCAGTAGATCCTAAATTCTATGTATTTACTGCTATTCACAATGACCTACACCAGTCAGACACAGTACTGTTTATTTCACTCCATACACATGCATTGCAAAGAAAAAAAAACACATTAGAAATGGGCGAATCCAATTTTACTATTCACAACTTCCAAATTGCACGTAATAAGGACGTACGTGCCTTGAGATTGACAAAGTGTGAAAATAATTTTTTTTCCTAAAAAAAAAAAGAGAGGAAGCAGAAACCAAAAACAAAGCTTACAAGTCATTTATATTAACATGTTGATACTTTTCCTTTATGGAGATACACGCACTTGTCAGCTATCTACAGACTTTAAGTGAGACATGGCGATTCCCTTGGACGTCCCAGAAAACAGATTTGAAATAATTATGATTATTTTTGGCACAAAAGAATAACAAGTGAAGCTCAAATCAGGCACATCGTGGTGAATTTTCCTTCCTTATGCCAAGTTTGCTCTCTTGATGATGAATTTATAATTACCCTGTGTGAATTTGCCCTTGTAGCGAAAATCTCTCCAAGAGCAAAGTTTGTGCACAACGAACACTTGAAGGTTCACAGTGCACCAGAACATGCCGATAATTTAATTTTGGTGAGTCACCTATTTCTCATTGACGAGGAAAAGAAAAACTCATATCAATTGCAAACTCGATTTTGCAATCTCAACACACATATCGAGTCAGACGCAGGATCATACCTAATGAATCGGCAAAATTCTTAAACACAACACACCCTAACAAACAGCCTAAACCCCTCGTTGTTGGTACTACTGTAGATGCATGACGAAAAGTTTCAGTCAGAAAGTGGAGGGGGTGGTCATAAGGAAGCTTATAAGTGCTATCAAGAGGACGAGATTGTTCCTTGCCTTCCTATAATCCCCGTTTATTTTGAGATTTAATCTTTCTAGGGTTAATGATTTGTGTAAGAGGTGCAAAGTGAAGCTTCAAAGTTTATTGATTTATTTTCTTTTACTACAATGAGGAGGATAAAAAGACTCCGAAATATAATGCAACAGAACAGAACAATTGCAAAGTTTACGGAGTGAAAGTTGTTGGTGGAAGAGAGGAATAGATGATAATAAAAAGCAATAATTTAACTGATGACAGTTGGACAGCTGAAACAGTAAACAGCGTTCATGGGTTGTGACAGGACTCGCGGGATCTACAAAATACTTTCCAGACAGGTGCAGCGGCGCGGGAAATTGGCTTGTGTCAAACATTTTCAGTAAAGTTCGGTCATTGCATTGTGGGCCCTTAGCTCCAGTTGCTTTGAAGTCCACCTTGAACTGAACTGCATAAACAAAACCGTATTTACAAACTTTCAGGCAGCCTACAACAATTGGTTTTATGTATGCTTGCGGTGTTGGCTGCATGTTTCTAATCAATGACTCATCTAAATTAATCAATGACGGTTACACAATGTACCGTGCATTTTTGCATGTTCTCAAGCGTTTGTTACCGATACTCGTGTAATACTTATCCGGGATAGTAAATGACGCAGAATTGAGTTCGCTTTTCAGTTATTTATAGACAGATCGGAAGAATGGGAGCTTTCTTTTAAGCTGTATTAAATGCTGTCAGAGTCATGTTTCAAATTTGATGTAGTTTCTGATAAGTCTCTGACTTAAATTAGGTAGGAAACGAAAGTAGGTCTGACATGGCCAGTTACTAGATAATAATCACCATAGATGCCCTTAAATTTTAGGACCTTTTGTGGTGGCGTCAGCAAGATCTCCTTGACCCTTCCGTCACCTCAATAATCTCGAAAGTGAATCTGATCTTATTTTTGGTGTTTGCTCATCCTATAAAATTCTAATGATTATATTGCATTTATTCATTGAACACAATTGCACTTTTACGAGCATCATCACTTCATTTCAAAAGATGACCATCACTGATCGAGGAACTTGTTGACCTGAAAAGTGAGATGAATGACCATTGCGAGCTCTTAAGGTCAGCAAAACCTTGAGATGAATGATGGTTTAAGAGAGTTGTAGGCTGATAGCTAAAGGGCATGGGAAGCATTTTCTGCAATACAATTTACTGACGTCATGGGAAAACGCACACACACACACACACACACACACACACAACCGTACAACCAGAGAGCAAGATTTTCTCTTATATTACACCTTCAAAATTGTGTATTTTCGTTTGTAAGTACTTGGTCAGTTTTTCGTCTATATTCCCTGTAAAGCCAACCATAAGTGACCCTCACAAGCGTAATAATGACCACAACATTCGGCACACTTTGCAATCAGTTCATTTTCTTTCCACCTGTTGCAGACGTCAGATGGGTTACGCATGATATCATCTGGCCACGTTGGTCACTTTTGTCCCTTTGAACTTAATTATGTCTATTTCATTTGCATAATTATCATTCCATAGGAATACATGAACTTGCTTAACTCAACTTCATTCAATAATATTGCACTAGAGTGTAATCCTGATCCTACTGATGCATCAGCACAGTGGAGAAAGTATTCTCTCCGCTAAAGTTGTTAATGACCACCAATGTTTACCAATTGGCTCGGTTTCGCAGCTTAGTCAGATTCAAAGCGCACTTCCTCCGTGAACATGATACCCATGGCCACCCCGAAGCTTGCCCGAATTTGGCACAGGGTTTTCCTGACCTATCAACCTTAGATGCGAGTTAGAGAGTTAATATTTGGGAGTGTAAATTATGTAGGAAGTAGGTTAAATGAACAGCATAATATCCCTGAGCGATTTAAAGAGGTGTGTGTGTGTGGGGGGGGGGGGGGCACTTTAATCTGACACTCCTCATGGCAACTTAAGTGATACACAGGTAATACTATACTCCTGATATAGAAAAAATGATATGATTGTTACCGATACTATTAAGCTGAAACCCCCAAAACACAAACTAGCAGTCGTGTAGGCTGGTCTGCTAATTTGACCACTTTCATTGACAGATCTCATCCATTCAATGAGGCATTCATTGTTCCTTCATGTGACGCTCAAACTTGGAAAATGTGCAATTTGTCTAATTGTTAAAGTTGATGTGCTCAGTCATGCATGACATTGTGTCAGCACAATTAGGTATCAACGGATAGAGGAAGATTTCCCTTTCGTCACAACTAATATTGCGCTGTCCATATGTAGCTGACAATAATAGTAGCCTTCCAAAGTCGGATTACTTTTTTTTTTTTTTTTTTGATACGCACTGTAGATCGATCGTGGGTGGCTGGGGACGTCGTGGTGTGCCACGTGACTGTGTAGCAAAATTTTCATATCGCATCAGATCCACTAACAAGGATCTGGTTACCCAACCTGAGATAAGGCTGGCATGCCATTAGCACTCAGTTTGAAAGAGGTTCGAACAGTCAATGTTGAGCTGCAGCCTACAGTGTCACGTGAACTCACATGACAGCGTTGGCCTAATTCTTCTCAAAAACAAGGTTGGGGATTTTTTTTCTCCTCTTTCATGTAAAGTTTATATGTAGGGTATTTATTTATTTGGCACAAGAAAATGTGTACTCGTCGGCGTCATTGTGTACAATTTTCAGAGCTTAGCCTGCGGATGAAAAGAGACATCCGAAGGTTGCGTCTTATCTTCCATCTTTATGTTTTTGACCCTCCGTCCCCTGACCTCGTTTTAAATGAATGGGACTAATGCGTGGGTGCGCGCCTCTTAGGAGGGTGCAGCATTCACAGGGCTCGGGGCAAATATTTTAATAACATTACGAGCTCCACTTCAATCCTCACCAGAAGGGTAAAAGCAAAATGTGTGTTCCGTCGATTTTTGCTCGTTTCCTCGTTTGTCTTCGCTAATTCGCCGACGGGAAGTCGGGTGTTTTCATGACCCATTGGGTTGATGTATGAAGCGCGGTCTCGGAGTGAAGTCTTAGCAACGAGCCCCCTAGCAACAGGGCAAGCAAAGGGAAGTTCAATACCACGGAGGACAATGTTCCCCATACCTCCATCGGGTCTACTCTCGGTCCCCTTCAGGAATCCAAACACTCAGAGAAGATGCCAGATTGCTTCGCCCATTCTTGACCGATGACTGTGAACCAACGGCTGTCAACATGGATCAGGAATGTCAGTGTTCAAGCACTGATGAGCATGCCACATCGGATTATTTTTAGATTCTTCGTCACGCCCATGAAATATCATTCAGGACTCCGGGCAGTGCTTTTTCCCGCTTAGTATACATTGAGTATACATTTATAGAGTCCTAGCTGTGTGACTGCACACCAAGCACTCTCCAAAAATCACCAGTGGATGATCTAAACCCTAAGTCGGCCAAATGACAATGGAATAACGATAAATTTCCAAAGCATGGTTTCAAGATGTCACTGTTTAGACTCGATGACGTTTCATTCTGTCATTACGACATTCATCACTGTCACTGACTTTCTGAGGTTATTGATTCTAGTGGGTTAATTTGGGTGGGTTATTAAAAAAAAACAAAAAAACTCTAACGCAGAGAGAGCACTATGATGGAGATAGGACTCTGGACTTATAAAACTGATATTTGGGGTTCGAATCCTGCCCGGCGCATATGTTGTCATGGTCAAGACATTTTACCCACTGAGTCCGTCTTGACCTCAGTGTATATAGATGGGGTGATATGAACGGCATGGCCTTTTGAAAAAGCAGTGTTCCATCACTGGATCTGCCTTCCTTATAAAAGATTTTGATCATCATGGTTTGTACACTTTGCAGCTTGAAAACAGCTCATAATAAAGAGACAACAGACAACGTGGCTCTACTATAGCCTCTGGATAATGTACTCCGCTATCCAACATCATTTATGTCCAATATTTGAGATTTGTTTTTGCACTCTTGGATAAGTAAATACTTTCAAATCATATAGAGGAAAATACACATCGAAGGAACATGATTTTCTTTCATGACAAAATGTATTTGCAATTTCTCTTTAATATCGTCGCAAAGCGTCTTACTCGATGTTTTGCCCCTCTCTGTGATTTAGCAAGTCACCTTAGGCTGTCAGGGAAATATTCTGAGATCTATCGTGTAATGAGTCCATCGGGGGCTACCCTTGGGGAAAGGGAGAGCCCCTTCAGGACGTGTGGGATGCAAATGGAGGAGAAAGAGAAGCAAATCGTAGAGACCAGGAGCAGGGATGAGTTATGAATGAATGGTTATTGATTGATGTCATAGGAGCCCTCCAGTGTAAGTAAAACCCTAGAGGATCACCAGGATGCTATCTAGGCCCTATATCAAACGAAATTCAGCCTGCTTCACCACATTCCATTCTCTACGACAATAGAAAAGAATAGGTTTGTTTTGATATTTCTTTACACACATAAAGCACATTTTCATATGATAATACGGTTTCCAATTTTCTTGGCCTTTGTGGTCATGATAATACTAGGTTCAAGTCTTTATTAATATACAGATGATAACTGACGGCATGTTTCTAATAACACGATAACCTTCATTTGCGTAACGTAAATTTCGATGCAAGGCTTTTCTTTGTTCCGATATGCCTTTCCCCCTTCATCCTTGTGTTCCCTTCAGCTTTATGTGGATTGGGTGTAAGGGGGGGGGGGGGGTTAGTTGTAATGTGTTGAAAGCAATTAAGATCCTCCCTTTGATCACATCCCGTAAGGAACGAAGACAAACTATTTTTATCTTCTTTTTTTTTTTTTGGGGGGGGGGTGTATTTTTCCAAACGTAATCCTCAAATTGGGGTCTGCATTTCGCATATTTTTCCAACCTTATGCCTACTTGTCGTCCCAGGGTTGTGATTTACTTTTTCACAACACCTTTCCAGATTTCTCTCAAAATTGCGTTTCGTGGCGGCCCCTCTGCTAGCTGTTCCTTATGCCATTGAAATGTGGAGTCTGGTTGGAGAGATATCATTTTACGTGGGTTTATTCTCGATCTTGTCATGTTCCCTAAGAAATCTCAAGTTTCACGACGGGGCCATCTCACCCTTGCACTGGATTTCAAGACAGCCGAGGATCAAGGTATGAGACGAGGAAAAAGGCCGAATCCCGTCACTGACAGATCTAATCATTATGCATCTGAAAGCATTTAGCAAATTAGTGCACTTACTTTCAGTAGGGAGTTCTCACCTCCATGCTTTCAGCATCATGCAGGCCTATGTCTGACTGTCCAGGGGCGGATCAAGGAATTCCGTAAAGGGAAGGTGCCTTTACAAAATTAAAGGGAGGACACACGCCCCCCCCCCCCCCCCATTTTTCTTTCTTTTTCTTTCTTTTGTTTTAATAATAAATGAAGAAGAGGCGCTCGCCCGTTGCGCCCCCTCTGAATCCGCCACTGCTGGCTGTCTGTCTGTCTGTCTGACTGTAAGGCTGTGACTAGATCTATTTTTTAAAATCTCCATCTCTTTCCGGGTCTGCGTCTTTCTGTTTTCTTTTGTCAGAGAAATGACAGAATACAACATTAATCACTCAGGATGTCTTCTAAAGAAAGGACGTTGTTATAGCTATCCTTAAGTGCAATTTAGTAAAATGCACTTACTACCATGAAGGTATTGTACAAGGACGTTTCACAACTCCGCATGAGATAGCTGTTATGGGGGTGACACGGCATCTTCTCCTGCGACAATAGCTCCGGTCTTATTTTCTCCAAGGACTTAAGGTTAGGGGTAGGGTTGTGATAGGGTTTTAGGTTTAGTTTGATGTGAGGATTAGGATTAGCGTCTGGGTCATGTTTGTGGATAGAATTTGTGTTAGACTTAGAGTGCAGATACTTCATGGGAGCAATTGTAGCAGGAGCAAATGTAATGGAACCGCCACATCAAAATGATCAAGTTTTGCTGATTGTAAACGGGAAGTTGTGAGAGCTCAAATGGAAGAACACTATAGTTGATCAGTTGAAAGCCGCATAGGTCTTTGTGAAAATCCTACTAGACCATTCCGGCTCAAATGGTATCACTTTATCAAAATCTGGTTCACTCGATTGACCTTTCAGTGCACCCGCCAAAATATTATCAACACCCCCGCGCAATCCGACTACACAGGAACCTTCCTGCAGAGAAGCTAAACAATCACCCCCTGTCATGCCTTTGCTTCAGAATTTGCAGGTTGCTCACTCCTGTGCTCATCGACAGGATGCATCAAACTTATTTCGATCCAAAAGGGGCTTAAACTTTTATCATATGGGGCGTCCGTGGAATTTCCAAGGAGGATTGAAAGGGATCATAGTAACCTCTCTGGTCTTTTCGACTAGCGATGTATATAGCCGGTCGCCCCAACCATACAAGGAGTCCATGGTCTGGGGTCCCAACATGGAGTAGCTTCATGGTCTCAATGTGTGCTCGCTCATTCAACGTCTGTTCCTGTATTTTCTTCTCTCTCTTTATTTTTTGTGCTCTGATATCATGTGTATGATGAGTGATTCCAGATGGTTGAGGATATGGCTTTGGCATCTGGCTTGGCATCTGAGAGCAGACCTAACACGGTTATCACAAAGTCTCAGGGTTGGGACTGAGGCAACGATCTGAGTCGTCTCGTCACAACAATTCGATCGTGGGCAGAGAGCGCAGGAGGAGTGTCGGCTGCCAGGAAGCTAACCGGCATTCTCTCTCCCCTCCTCTGTTCCTTTCTAACGCGCGTCCTGTTCTCTCAAGGGACTATCGCAACTTACAGTTCGATCTGCAAACAATTACCCCGAGCCTTTAGCAGGCTGTAGGAGAATGCTAGGGCCTGACATTATTGTACACCACGGAGTGAACATGCTTACCGTGTGTAGAACACATGCCGTGCGAACACGGAAATCGCATGTATTAAAGAATAAATCGTATTTCAATGCGATCTTCATCTCTGATTTTCAAAGCAGTCAATTGTATCATTAAAGTATTTCTGTAATCAAAATTTACTCAATTGATTAAAGAAAAACACAACCGCAACCATAATTTCATTGAAGACGATGTAGATGATTAGAAATGGCACTTTAAAAACGCCGAAATTGCACATTCGTTAACTTACGTTTTATTTCGCGTTTACTGATTATTGACATTAAATGAATTTGCTTTTCCGTTGTATTTATGTATAGGTCTATGATTTGTCTATATTTATCATTGTACGGGGGAAGGGGGGAATGCAAAGTTAGAATCAAGTCAAACCAAGTCGGATCAAGCGAAAGATCTCATGTGTATTGCATTTTCGTTTCAACAGATGACGAAGGCCGATCGTGGAGGAGACAGCTTGCCAGACAGTGCCGTTCAGTGTGCCGGGAGTGTTACCGAGAGATGAGGGGGAAGGGTCTGCACAGAGTGTGCGGCTCGGACAATAGAACTTATAAAGACATTTGCAGATTAAGGAAAGTGTCGTGCCTGACACAAAAGACGATAGTCGTCATTTTCGACGAATCGTGCAAGAGGAAAAACAGGTCGTCATCGAAGAAGACAGATGCCGGTAAGCACTATGTGATCACTAGAATAAATTGGCGCCATATACAGTGTATATAAATATATACATGTATAGGCCTACATTATGTATTAATTATATTTCATAATTATATTCGTACATATGCACTAAATGCACATAATTTTGTGTATGCTGGCATTCATATAATTGCGTATACATAAGCATACATGTGTATATGTGTGTTTGTGTGTGTTAATCTGCATTCGTATTCACTGTTCTTGAAATGTTCTGGAATCTGGATCTTGAGTGTCATATTCTTAGATCCGTTTTAACATGGGAGCATACATTAATTTGATGCTGTTTCAGCAGAGAAATACAAAATTTATGAATGGATTACTCACGAATACACTGAAATACTAATAGATCAAACGAATGATGCACTTCACATACTTTTATCGCGAATATATATGTTATCTCAAACATATTCATTCCTTCCTCCGTCGTGTTTAGTAGATTTGCGTTTCAGTTAGAAGCACTGCAATAAAATCTTACTTATCTGTTTGTAGGTATGATTTAATCGTTATAGGCAGTCCTAATTTTCTCCAGTAGTGTCACGAGACTTCTTAAAGATGGACTTCCCTGTGATGACAGAAAATGTACAAAATTAAGTGATGCAAATGGATATAGAAGATTAGCCTAAATGCCAGCTTTAACCCAAATCTCATTGAAGACTTTATCAGGATTAAGTGACGTCCCCAATTTCCACGGGCGCTAAGACCTTTTCCCGGTACCGGGGTACCACAGCGATAGACTGCAATGCGATTAGTTTATATCAGGTAGGTGAGAAGCCTCCTGGTTTAAATCCAGAGGCGGATCCAGGAATTTCGTAAAGAGGCGGCGTGTTTACAAGAATAAAGGGGGGGGGGGGGCGCACGCACCCCTCCCCCCATTTTTTTCTTTTTATTTCTTTTGTTTAAACAAAAAATAAAGGGGGGGGGGGCGTGCGCCGTTTGTGGTCCTCCCTGGATCCGCCCCTGAAATCGACTCACTTAAGTCGGCTATCGGGTGTAATGTGTGATTCTTTGCGTTGATCACTTTATTTTGCCATTTGTTTCGCGGATTTTGCGCGCCGCCTTGAGATCGGTTGCGGGCGGAAATAACTAGATTGATGATCGTGGGCACGATTTCTTTGGCATGAGGAGTGTCGTTTAATAGAACGCAGGTGTACAACTCAATACAAGGGGAAATCATTATCGAGGTGACTCCAATTTTTACTTTCAACAAAAATCGTGCCTTCTAGACATTGCTAGACAGGACACGTGTTTTATATTCTAACCCACTCTGACGGCTTTCGACAAGTTGATGTGCATTGATATTTTTTTTCTTAGTGTATACGACTATTTTCCTTTTAAGTGAACATGATTTGGAGCTTACTCCAGATCGATTTATCTTGTTGGATGACCCCACTTTAATGATATATAGTATTGCTTTACCTTTTTGGTCTGCGATTTGACGAACAAAAA
The DNA here is from genome assembly GCA_033980235.1 of Diadema setosum. Classification (NCBI taxonomy): domain Eukaryota; kingdom Metazoa; phylum Echinodermata; class Echinoidea; order Diadematoida; family Diadematidae; genus Diadema; species Diadema setosum. The sequence continues at coordinate 36,109,449 of CM067060.1, forward strand.
CACGTAATAAAGACACACACACAACAGTTTTTGAAAAGCTATTTACTTTGCAATAACAATGGTTCAACTCCTTTCTTCCTTGGTAGAACCGTGCTAACCTGATCGATTAATATAAAAGAAAAGCTGCACCTATAGGCCTACATTGTGACGTATTTCCTGTATTCTTTTTCTATACAGTTTTAATTTATCGGAGACAGAGGATGAATAAATCTCAGTTGCCTCTTCGTTTTCTTAAAGATATAATGTGGTTATCTTTTCGGTCATGTCGGTTGCCGAACATACCACAGCTGACTATAAATTTCATTACATCAAACGCCATGACAAGTATTACACAAATTACCGGACACCATTTACCTCAACTCAGACAAAAGAATACTTAACTTGTGTTTTTGCGTATTTCTTTTAAAGATTTATCTAAAGGAAACCGACCAATATTCATGGTGCAATTCATTGATTAGGACATTTTAATCAATGCTTCAACATCCCTATTAAACGCGCGGCTTTCGATCGGAACCGATAGCTCCTGATATCAACATTTATTAATAAAGGTCAGGAGTACTCTCACTTTTGCCGATCACATGGTACGCTTACGTCACTTTCCAATTGACGTCACGAAATCGTTGTCAGTCCTCTTGTGGGGTTGTTTTTTGAAAGGGAAAGAGAGAGAGACAGGGAGAGAGAGAGAGAGAGAGAGAGAGAGTGTGTGTGTGTGTGTGTGTGTGTGTGTGTGTGTGTGTGTGTGAGCAATCCGCCCGCTAAATCCTGGGACTTCCGTCGCAGTTTATAAAGCGAATGATCCATGCCTTGGCAAGGGATGCAGCAAGACTCGGCAGCTAGTGTTCGGTATCAGGGAATCTCGGATGAGTTTAATGTATGATAATGAGTAATAAAACGCGCTTTTTAGAAAAAATGACTTTACTTTCAATGTTTTCTTACCTTTATGTAGTGTAGGTTATGAACTCCTGCATTCTGATGCTCACCTTTAGCATCAGAATTTACCAAGTCACACATGGGAATATGAATCATCTGCGATAAATCTGTGCTGCTGATATCAGATGACGAATTAGCTCAGCTATCTCAGTTTGCACCCGAACAAAATATATCTGCCCTCATCATACTCCTTATTCCCCCGCCATTCTCGACCTGACAGTTAAAGATAAAAAAAAAAATAATGCATTTGCTTTCCAAGCTGTTCCGTAAATTTCCTAACTCTCTCTTTTTTAGATTCATACGATTTACCGATTCATAGATATAGATTTACAGCCCATTCGTGTGGTTTCCAGATGAGGAGTATCAATTTGTAGTGTTAAGAAGGGAACAATAACAGCAAGACATGCTTCAGTATTATCAGACTGCACCCTCAAGACAATTTTCAAGGCGCTCCTTGAACAGAATGGCGGTGGCTAGATAGCATGCCGTCATTTCTGGTTGATTCACTTGAGAAAGAGTTTGATGATAAGTCTGATGCATGCAAATTCCGTCGTGTCATTCTCCAGTAAACTTTGGTGGAAAGTGAAAGGCTTGCTTCTGCAAAGAGGAGTGCAACAAAATATAGAAACATGGCAACGATCGAAATTTATACGGTGACCCGGGGGCTCGATTCTCCTTTTATGTCGGGAATAAATGGCGCGGTCAAGTGATCTGTCTGTGGCATCACTGGGATTTATTGAATTGCACTTTCATAAGCGTGTGCTGACTGACGAGGACTGAGCACCGGAACCAGGGGTATGTTTTGTGGATAGAAGTATGATTGTAACCCCACTTCCGTCACAGTGCGCCGCTCCTGCCCGCGGGGGCCAGACTCCGCAATGACACCACAATTTCGATGATGCCGATTTAATGCACATTAAAACTGATGTTTTGATTTACCAGGCAACGGCAAAGAATTATTTCCGGCAAACATGATCCCTTTGGTACCTTGCAGTGATGATCCAATCTCTCTTTTCTCTTCTCTCTCCCTCTTCCTTCTTGTCTTTGTATTATAGTGTACGTATATGATATATATATATATATATATATATATATATATATATGCCGATACATTTATATTTATTCATATATTCGTCTCTTTCTCTGCTTTCTCTATAACAGTTTATAGTGTGAGGTGTAGTTTCACCTTTCCTTAATTGCCTGTCTCAATATCTTTGTATAGTGACAAAGCTTATCATAATTTTATACAACCAAACGTTAAACACACCAGTCTAATTTACTGTACCTTGATCAGACAGTCCCCCCCCCCCTCCAGTCTACCTATTGTTGAATAAATCACCAGAATATTCTTTATTATATGATGCCTAATATGGCGCGTACAATCAGAACTCTTTGAAATTCGTCCCTTCGGAGCTTTGACACCCCACATCGGGAAGAGTGAAGCTCAACAATATTATTCCATTTCAGGAAGCATCTAAATGTATTTAACGTTAAAGGTCCTGTTTATCATTGGGAGCAGTGATTTGAAAAATATCAAGATATCACATTTTATGCATATGTGTATAGGTCATTGTGTCACAAAACATCCTATCATATACGAATTTTTCAATAAAACCTGAAATATAAGATCACTATTTTTCTCAATAAACCGAAACTGTAGACGGTTTAGTCTGGAAACAAATTTTTTATAACTATTGTTCACATTTTGTATATTCAACAATGCTTAACATTGATTATACTAATTCAAATTTTTACATTGGTTGTTCCTATCACTAACTCACATTTTAGAACTGTTTTGAAGCACTTATGCTGGGTTTGTATATTTCATCTGCAAATAATAAATTATGCCTTTAATAGCAGACGTTTACATGCGACAAAATAGGTAACTCGTGAATATTAAAAGACAAAGTGGACATGAACGTGCTAATCAGCATTCCCTATTAGGGCCTATATACGGGAATAGAACATTACGCCAGAAGCGTGCGGTAACGCAGATTGTTCATGTATCCCTAGTCAACACAGTGTACTTATTTTAGAATTTGATGTAAACTTCAGAAATTAGTAATACTCACTATGCGGTGATAGAGTACCGTGGGCGTGTGAAGCCATTGACGGTTTTGACTAAACCCAAGCACCTGTATTATGGGCTGAACATTTTGAGAAAATTATGTCAGAAGTCAAGTTTGTGCGACGGACGTGTAAGAAAGAAGGAAGAACTTCGTTTGTGTCTAGCCGCGCAGCAAGGGAAAGCGCCGCGTCGGAACGGCGTGGGATGTCTGCGTAAAACGTGTGGGTTGGCGGACGGCAATTTATTTTGGCATACCGACGACAAGTTCAAAAATGACAACGGCAATCGAAGAGTACGATAAAATTCTGAGAATTCTTGCCAATGTGTCATACATTTTATTAGAATAACAATTTGTCAATGATTATGACGTTAATAATATTGATGACATTGATGGTGATGATGGTGACGACGCCGGCGACAGAGAAAAAATGGATAACTCAACTCTTTCATGCCAACCTCCAATGCCGGAAATACCTGAAAAGAAAAGAAAAGAAGGGGGAAAACCAGAAGAAGAAGAAGGAGGAGGAGAAGATTGTTCGGTGAAGGGGAAGGGGATCGGGCCCTCGATCCGAGTTTAGAGTTCATCTTCATCTTATGGCTGTTTCTGATGAGTGCTTGACGAGCTTCCTGAAAGCTAAGAATTAGAGTCATTAGATATAATTTGAATGACACCCGTCGCAAATTAGTTATAACAATTTAACAAAGAAAAAAAAAGTGTACGCCTCGGTGTGTTCTTCCACACGCAGGACCCAGACTAATCGGGGGTTTGGGATAGAAGTAAGGTAGGAAGACCTGTCAGGTACGTCAGATGAAGATAGTGAGGCATTTTTTTTTCTCTCTCTCGTCAAAGGGGCACACTTTCTTACCCGTCAACGGCACCGCTACTCACATTGCAGATGGGATCCAATAACAAACGTTTGGCTGAAGCTCAACGGACCAATTTGCCCTCTCGCTAAAAATAAACCGTCAGTAACAGTGTCGCCAGCTCACGTCAGGAACAGAAGAAAGGGGGAGGAATTGAAAAAGTCAAAAGCAAGGCTGGAGACAAACCGCATGCCTGGTAAAAATCCAAGGTCATTCACTAAGGAGGGAATTCCGTTGGCACGCTCCTTGTTAAGTTTGAGGCAAGGAATTCTCTTAGAGGAAAGGGCGCGCGAATTTGAAGAGAAAGAAAGACTTTATGCTCGTCGTGTATTGTGATATGTAATATCTAAAAACCACAGCAATTCAGAAGTGTGTTTTTTTTTACATTCAGTCCTTGCTTTTTAGGCCACTTCTTTACCTCCGGCGCTACAGTAGCAAGAATATCGGCTGGCACGCTCCATGCCAAGTTTGAGGCAAGGAATGGTATTCTCGCAGAGGAAATGGCGCGAATTTGAAGAGAAAGAAAGATTTTTATGCTCGCTATGTATTGTGATAATGATATCTAAAAATCACTGCAATTCAGAAGTGTTTTCCTATACAATCAGCGCTTGCTTTAAGCCACTTCTTGACCTACGGCGCTACAACAGCTTGAATATTAGCCCATAAAGAATAAAAGGAAAACGCTATACAGGGTGTAAAATTATGGAGTGTGCAACACAAGGGATTTATTTCAAATAGTATAAACAGGAAGTCTTTATGAAGTGTGTTTTAGCACCGTTCTTAGACAGCAGCGTATTCCCGTTCACTATGAATACAGAATTTTCTGCTTCAAAGAAACCATGTTTCTTATGGCAGGATCCAATCGGAAAAAAATGATACAGAGAGGTGCGACATTTACATTGGACATCGCATAAACTTGGTCTTAGCGGTTTTGGGTGTATCGTACTGGAATTGTCACGTTATCATTACATGCGGTCGCTCAGTAGCGCCTATCCCGGAGTTGTCCTTTTAAGATTAATTATCATTGCAGACGATTTATTATGTCCTTAGTGTGAAAAAAAAAGCATTAAAAAATCAGTACCAGACTACTGACGGAAAATGAGAAACTATTGACAATGACTGGGCATTAATCTGAAATTTGATATGGGAAAAATGGCAAAGACATAGCAAAAGAGAGAGAGAAAAATGATAATATTTCTACAACCATTCGGTGCACACTGACATGTTATCGAACGTGCATTAAAATCAATATTTTCCATAGTCGTCTCATTGTCATATTAGTGTTAGTGAGATAAAAAATGGAGTTTTGTGGATAGCAATGTACGAGAAACTAATACATGCTTCAGACATAATGACTATCGTTCAGAATGTAGTATACAGTTTGAAATAATCCCTTATTCCGCTTCTTGTGGCTTTCAAAAATCCGTCAAGACCGTTTGAAAAGCTCAGTCAACATGGTCAAGATGGCGACCAGACATGGAATTAGAACGCGCTGTCAATCGCCAGTACATAAAAACCACAAGACAAAAACAGAACACTCGTCCTCAATTAATGAACATTGTCCATTCTCCATTCTTGACTTCAACCACTTTGCTCGTTTCCTTGCTCGCGGGCACTTTGAAGCGCTATAATTCAGAACAAAGGGGAAGCAAAGAACGTCGTGCTAATGAGTATTACATTGCGGTCGCAGAGTTTATAGGTAAATTGAACGTATAATTAGACAGCTATGACGCGACCGCCTTTGTCAGCGGGAAGTACTTAGTTTTAGTATACGAACCCGCAGAGAAAAGGCGGAGCGTGCAAATCACCGCTCCCTGTTTTGCAAAGTGGGCCGTGACCATGCTCAATTTGAAGAAAGAACTAGAGATTGTAATTTGTCATCACTGACAAATTAAGGTGATCCGATTTTTTTTTTATCAATGATTCGAGTCCTGATCGCAATAGGAATGACCATACAAGTTTCATCTGTGTTTAGAGACATTGGCCGTGTGATGTTTGCATTCTCATTTAGCAAAGGGAGTCATATCTGCCATGTTAGGTACCAAATTCTGTATACACTATAACAAAGAAACAGCAACAAGTACATATGACCTTTGACCCACCATTGCACTCCCAAGATTGCATCTGATGAAATAGTGGTTATTTTGTGAAATGATTCTCGCGACATCGTCTATACGTGCGAAAAATATGGGAAAGATAGGACAGGCATTCACTAAGATACAAGATGAAACAATTATGACATTTGACCCTAATTTACATACCCAAGATGTTGTCCGATCTAGTAGTTGTTATTTTCTGAAATAATGTACGTGACATGAATTAAACATGTGCAAAATATGGGGGTGATAGGGCTTGTTTTTCTTGAGTTATTGCAAAGAAAGTTGCCGAAAGAAAGAAATATCTCAATATATAGAAGATAAGCTTTAGTTTCAACCAAGTTTTTTATCGTAATCCCGACATTGTATGAAAAAACGAAGGACACATTACGATAGCGCAAAGTCTCAGCTACAACATATTAAAATCTGGGAGAAATTCACCGAAGGGTAAGTGAGCTAGTTCTCGATAAAGACAATCATGTCAATTTTCACATTAAAAAAAAATCCCTCCCATAGAGATAACACGTCATAACGAAGATACAAAAAGAAGTACATATGACATTTGACCTCAATTTGCACAGACAAGATGGCATCTGAGTAAAAATTAGTTGATTTGTGAAATGATCATTGTAACATGGTCTTTGCGTGTGCAAAATATGGGAAAGATAGGACATGTATTCACTAAGATACAGGGTGAAACACTTATGACCTTTGACCCTAATTTACATACCCAAGATGGCGTCTGATCAAGTAGTTGTTATTTTGTGAAATAATGTTCGTGACATGAACTAAACATATGCAAAATATGGTGGTGATAGGGTATGTTTTTCTTGAGATATTGCACAGAAAGTTGCAGAAAGAAAGAAATGTTTCAATACATCGAAGATAAGCTTTAATTTCAACCAAGTTTTTTCACGTGATCCCGACAACGCATGAAAAAACGAAGGGCTCATTTACGATAGCCCAAAGTCTCAGCTACATCATATTAAAATTTTGGAGAAATTCACCGAAGCATAAGGGAGCTAGTGCTCGATAGAGATAGTAATGTCAATTTTCATTTCCAGAAAAACTGCACTCCCATAGAGATAACACGTAAACTGGTCAAATTCGACAAGGTTACTTTCAATCCATTTTACTAGGTTATGCTGTCATTCAATCAAAATTGTTTTATTACATAACTGATAGAGCATTAAATTAGCTACAGCATACTGAAATCTGGGTGAAAATTGGCCAAGGATAAGTGAGATACGCTCAAGTAAACTTGAAATTTGATGACGTCATTTTGAAAATTTACTGTTTTTATTTTATTAAGAAATTTGATATCTTTTCATCATTTTTCCAGCATCGCCAACCCATGAAATGACATGTACAACTCACCAGCTTCAAAATATGTAAAGAAAATGGGGGGTCACCGTCCATCCTGGCGAGTAAAATCGGATTGAAAATTGGCGGTTTTTTGGCTTAGTTGCACTGTATATCGCCATTGACGCGCGCGCGGAATTTCAACTTTGATTGGCCCGTATGACGTCATATTGAGTCGGATCGACTTGAAACTTTGTAGAAATATGCCTTGACATTTCAGACATTCGATCCGTACGATGAAACGGGAAATTTCTATTCCATATGAGCTGTGCGTGCGTATATGCGCGCGCGCGTACGCGTCCGTCGATTTTTTTTGAAATACTGTAAATGACCTGAAACGTGTGCAAAACAATTTTGAGGTTGATTAGAGCATGTTTTAATTTTAACGCGCGCGTACGCGCTCGTTTACTATGAACGTGGCTAAATTTTATGAAATATATCATTAGACCTTGACTTGAACTATATGATATCTTAATTTCATTAAAAAATTCCGTTCCATTAATGAGATATTGATGTAAACGTGATTTCAGATAATGACGTCATACTGACGTCACGGTTAACTGATCACATTGATACACTAGATCTGTCGTCCTTAAGACATGATACATATATGGTATAAGTTTAAAAGTGATAGGTAGGGGACTTTTTGAGTTAACCGCTGCACAAGATTTGAGGAGAAAGAAATAAAGAAGAAGAAGAAGAAGAAGAAGAAAGAATCCGTACAGATACAATAGGTGATCCGAGAGGATACTCGGATCACCTAATTATGAAGTTCCAGAGTTACTCCATTCATACCTTGACTTGATTACCAAGCAGATCTTGCAAACGGAAAATGAGATTGGAACCAACACTGTAGCAGATTGGAGCTAGTTTCGCTAGTCGGCAGAGTAAGGGGCCTACTTTGAATGCAAGCACATTGTAAACGTAGAACCCCTCGCATAAGCAAGTTACTGGAACGGATAGGGAAGGGTGTGGGACCCCATAGATGATTTGACAGCTCCTGTGGTTAGTTTATCATCAAGTTAAATCCGTTGTAGTACTGAAACGACTCAGACTCAGTTATCTTTAAGTCTACAAGGCAACCGAAACGCCTTAGTAAATGAGAAAGTGAGGTAGTAAATGGACAATTATGAATAGATTTACAAGTTAGTGATTGATATTCAAATGAATGAAAGAAGGAAGAAATGACAAAGAAGGTACAGTATTGGAAACTCATTGCCATTTTCCTTTTCTCTGCTGATGTATCGTAATGTAGTTACTCTGTCCTCTGAAAATGTATTCTGTAGAAAAAGGAGATTTACCATTAGTAGGAGAAATTGGGAAAAGGGAATCCGCTGTCTCTCGTAACATTATGACATCTGTTTCTGCGCTTGTGTTGTTGTGTATGTTGTTTAAGATTATTGTTTTTTGTGTGTTAGTAAACATGTGTATAGTTTAATGTGCCTGTGTATAGGCCTACGTATGATTATGTGTGTGTATGTATGTATGATATTTGCCATTTGCACTTTATATCAGGGAATGATACGGTTATTTTACCAAACTAATTTGGGAATTTCTTTGTTCAATCGATACTATTGACATCGTGTCAAATAGACGAGTTACGTCATTTTTTCATTAATAACCGGCATGGAAAAACTTGCCAAAATACTGTCATACTAACCTTTCAAATTCTAAAGGACCTCAGCATAAACATGACACACAGTATTATCAATTTATATTAAAACTCTCCAACGCAGTCAGAATGCACCTGTACAAGGTCATTCAAGTTTACACCCTTGATTTATACGTCATTTTGACCACAATCTATTTTGGTACACAGCTTGATGGAGTATCCCGTGTAATCATTATCCTAAAAAGGTTCATGTTTCTTGAATAGCCGATGAGTCATACGGGTATTTATAATACACGCGAATAGAATTCTTCGATAAGTCTAACGCTGATAAAGACAGGACGGACGAAAGTATGCGTCTTAAGGTTCTGCTTCCTTGCGGTTTTTTGATGGGAGTGGATTCCATAAGGAGTGCAGGAAAACCCCCTTCAAGAGTTTGAGTTTAACCCTTTGTATGTTTTGAGTGCCGATTGCCACAGAAAACCCCAAAGCGTTATGCGCACTGTCCAAAGTCCCTGGTACAGAAAAGGTTAAAGCGAGCTTGTCAACTGGCCTGGGAGAAGAAGATCACTGGGTTCCATTAATACGTCCCAGACAGGACGTCACAATCAATTGCGACTTGCAACTCACAGCACGTCTTTGATCTCCATGGCAACCACTATGTCATAGCATAGGGAGGCCTACAGCTGCCCTGGACAGTGTATGGAACTGTCGCCGGGTACCTGCCTAACGCTGATTCGATTATGTTTTATTACCCCCTTGATATTATGAGCGAGATGCTATGCCCTGGTTGATCTGAATGATCGACCTAAGTAACCATTACGGGATTATAGGTCGGACAGTTAAAAGATGAATGATACACATGCTCTAGCGTTGAGCTCAAACATTGACATCTTTTCTCTAAAGACGCAGATGTATATAAAAAAGACAAAGTTATAATAGCCATAGTGTCTTTTCTGCTTTTCTGTTAGCATGATTGTTGTTAATGCATTTGAACGATAGATTTTCTACCGTCGTAGTACAGACAACCCTGTATACTGACCACGATCACGGGACGATTAACTCTGTTGTTACCATTGGCATACTGTCTACTGAATTCTAACGGGTATTTTGAGAGGATGTTTGTGGCAGGGTTAATAATGTGACGCTTCTGTTGGATGTTTTGGTTTTTATTTTGTTTGTTTGTTGTTGTTGTTGTTGTTGTTTGTTTGGGGTTTTTTTCTTTGTGTTGAAAGGCAAAGCTACTAAAATTCATTGTCAAGGACTACAGACTTATTCGATAATTTTATGATATAAATGTTATTTCACTCATTTTCCTCAGGCGACAGTTCGGAGAGTTCTGAGCAAACCCCGCCAGAGTTCTGCACCACCATCCAGCAGCAGTGTCCCCGGTGGCTGCTTCGTGGTCCCGTCTGCGGCACCGACAGGAGAACGTACCGGAGCGACTGCGAGCTGGAGAGGGCGAAGTGCGCAGGAAGAGCGGTGGAACGCGCCACCAAAGGGCCGTGCGTAAGACCTACCACCGTAGCGACCACCACACAGAGTGAGAACATGGTTCCCTGATTGGTTTTGATTTGGAGCTGATTCCAGCTCAGCAGGAATCTCCTCCATCGAGAATGACCTGCCAGTTCATGTGACCCTACATTATTCTGCCCGCCAACTTCAATAGGGGTAACTAAAAAATAAGTGGGTTCCGAAACTCTGTTTCGATGTGAAATTTAAACATATTACGTACAGCTGATTTGGACAACATCATATGTCGGTCATAGTACTAAGTTTAAGAATATGAAAATCAAGACCCAACGCAAAACTTACAAATATCTCGATATTCCAGTATATTACAAGGACTTCACCATGTACAAGAACTTAAAGGAATCGAAAGAGGTCAAGAGGGAATTGCACACATATTCAGTTGCGCTTTCATCCGTTTTATCAATTATTCTGATATTCTGATATTCTAATTGTTGTCATTATGACTTCATAAACATAGGTCCGTCAACACCAAAGACGTGCCACCAGGACTGCCCGCATATCGCTCAGACAGTCTGCGGTACTAACGGGGTCACCTACCTGTCCAAATGTCATCTAGAAGTACTAAGATGCATCTCAGGCGAAGAGGTCTACGTGCTCTATGAAGGGCCCTGTCGCCGCAGACACGGAGGGGGCACCGGCGGAGGAAGCGGGTCTGGTGGAGGAGGAGGTGGTGGAACGGGAGGAGGAGGAGGCGGAGGAGGGGGTGGTGGAGGAACAGAAGGAGGAGGAGGAGGAGGAGGAGAAGGAGGCGGTGATGGATCGGGAGAAGGAGGAAGAGGTGGAGGAGGAGGGGGTGGCAGCACTGGTGATGGAAGTAGTGGTGGTGGTGGCAAATCTACCACACCTGCTACAGCATCGCCGTTGACTACCATCAGGGGTTCAACGACAAGTGTAACTCTGGAGAAGCCAACTACTACAATATCCATCCCAACTGAGCCACCCATCCCTACTACTTTATTTCCCGAGTTAAATCCAGGTAATTGACGTTTTTTTGTTTGTGTGTTTGTTCTTTGTTTGTTTGTGTATGTGTGTGTTTGTTGTTATTTTTTTTCTGTAATTTACTCCATACTGTTTAATTCAACCATCTGCAGTACTCCTTGAACCCACCACCTGTAGATCGGTCAATAAATCTCTTGTACATTATTGTTCATATATTACGGTTTATCACGATCTTTCGATGCACGTGAGTGTAGAGGTTAGTCATACTTAATATGCAAATACATTTTAGCGAGAGGTTTTAATTCACAGTTGCATATCGTTGTCAAACTGATTTGACAATGATCATCGTTACAAAGATGTTATGACAGTATACGCTATACACTTTTGCGCAATAGTTAATGTTGGAGGTTTTTCTCTTTTTTTTTTAAACGTGCGTGTCTGTATGATCCGTAAGTAATGTGAAATGATAATTCAATGTCGTGATAAGGGAGGAATGACATCACAGTCATCTCTGAGGTCGTTTACATAATGACCCCTCGAAAGAGGCCCCAATTAGCCGGAAATGAGCAATTGAACAACAAAGATGCAATGTAACGGTTGTTGGCACTTATGTTTCCCGATTATGCGTAAATGCTTCTCTTAGAAAGGTGGCAACGGTGAGAAAACACTACTTGGAAATTGTGTGTAGAGTTAATGCTGGAATAGGCGTTCCCGAGGAAACGAGGGTGCAGAGAACGAGCACAGCCCGGCACACCTTTTCTATAGTTGATGAAAACTTGTAGCCACCTGGTAACACACTGTCGAGTCTTTACCTGTGTGGTTTCGTCGGTCGGTTTTCTGAGAACAAGTAATACGCAAGAGAGGTATGGCGTAAACCTGGAATCGACATTTCCACCTCCTTCAATTGAACCGCTTGCCGTTCGGTTTCCGAGGTGTGAGATGCATTTAGAGAGTTTATCCGGGACTTCCGTCGCCACTGAATCCCGAAAGCCCCTTCTCACGTTCAGGGAAAATACCACGATGTGAGCAGAGAGGTACAATTCCATCTTCCTGATGCGAGGGAGCTGGAAAACCCAATAGAGCGATTTTACCGTCATCGACGCAGAGCTTAGATCAACAGGCACATCCTAATCTTATAGCTTGGGTTGCGGGAGATGATGGTAGGGGCGTTACATCTTCATGTCAAGTTCAATATATGGCTTCTTTACCAATGATTCGTCTTTTATTCGTACCCCAGTTCTAGGGCCAGAGATGTAATTCTGGCAAAATGGGTTTAGCGGACATGTAGGCACCGCTATCATCACACATGTCTCCTCCTATAACCTCACTGATGATAAGGGATCCTCAGTAAACTGTTGTAGTTCTTCTTCTGTTTTTTTTTTCCCTTTGTGGCTTTCACTCAACAGGAGATTCCATCATTAACATTTGTTTTTTGCTGTTCACTTGATCAGAGGTCCTTGGTAACTACTACCTCGTTCCTGTGTTACAATTCATTGAATAAATGAATGAATGGCTGAAGTTGCTGATTCAATCAAAGAGCTAACCTCGAGACTGGTTTTGCATCAAACTTGGAGCCTCCTTTAGCGAGACTGCGGGGGGGGGGACCTCACATCCCAAAGTGCCATCTTATTGATCGTATTTCATTAGACGTTACTTGTCTATCTGCACTTCTCAATATCAATAACGACTATACGCAATGTCGTCTTTGCTTAAATCGTCATTTGAATGTTAAAGGAACAGCAAATTCAAAGTTTCCAGTAATCATTGTGCCTGCAGAAGTCAAAATTACTATATCATCCCACGTGTCAATGACACGTCCTCCAATGAAAAAAAAAAGTATGTTGATGGAGTGCAGCTTCAGGGCAGTTGTGATACAGAAATATGATGTAGTCCCTGGTGTGCCCTTTTTGAACAAGATAATTTCATTGAATCCAATAGTGATGTCATTTGGTATTGTTGTATAGCCGATCATCACTTTCGGTTGATTCACTCTGCACCCTGATGCATGCAGCATTCTTTATGGGTGATGACTCGATGCCTCCCTCCCCTTTTGACTCTTTCTCTTTCTCTCCCTCTCTCTGCCTGTCTCTCTTCCTCTTTCTCTATCTCACTCCCCTTGGCCTGTGATCTTACGAATCTGTCATCCAAACTTTGGAAGAAGATGCATCATCGATTTGTTATTGACTCTCTGCCAGACGGTAATTCATTTTAAACCTTGTAGCAAGAAGTTCAAGTGCGGGTCAGGCAAAGGCGACACGCGAGGCATTAAGTAATAAGTCCCACCCCGTCTCCACCAAAGGATGAGGGGTGGATGACAGAGACGATGCATCCAACAATGCATTCTCCATGTCATCTCTCTCGAATCCTTGACGTCACAATGATGTCGTTTGTCCTATAGTAACAGAAAAGGGAAACGTTTAACCCGGAGCAATGTAACCCCCGAAGGCTTCGAAGTGCTCCTGCAATAAAATCTGAGTCATTGACATTAGTGCGGGCTGAAGCTCGAAGGGTTGATGTGCTAGCATCACAAAATTCTTCCAGGCTGATATCACAAATGCTTTTCTTTTAGAAGAGGCAATAGAAGTGATCTGCATAGATGTGTCCAATGCTTTTCTGTATTAGATGATTTCACAATTGCTTTCATTGTATTATACCCTTACCGAGCAGCCGCAGTTAATGTGGCATTTATACAATTCAATATTAAAGAGAAAGCTGCCATCATTGGTCATGGAAAAGCCAGAAACTCTTTAGATATCAGTGTAAAGGCGCTGTTATCACACGTACACTGAGAAAAAGGAAAGAGAGAAAAGAAGAAAAAAGACGGAAAGGTAACGGAATCTGAGAAAAGACGAAGGGACAGTTGCAAAGTTACAACATTTCTTACGTCGAAAATTCGAGTACAGTTTTATTGGTAGTTGGTAATGATACCGTTCCGCAACTAGCACATGATTATTATTACAAATTGTGCGAGATTTAGAGAAGGTCAGATGCACTAGTATGGTATAAGTAATGATGAAAATTACTTAGATTGCCCCTTTGTCTCAAAGCATTAAAGTCCCACGTGAAAGAAACTGGCGACGCTAGACCACTTACTAGTTAAGGAGTGAGACCATGTTGGACCATGTGACCGTCTTCAGGCAGGATTAACATAAATTTTATTGATTTATTCTTGAAAACGAACAATCTACGCACTATGTTCACCTTTATCAGCCACCGGTAGATACGCGCTCAAATCCCCATGGTAGTATAGGGAAACAGCAAATTCAGAATCTTTAGTTTCTGATGTATATCTCTTTAGTAGAAAGTCGCCGGCAATTCTAAAATACCTTTAATGCTTTCGTAAGTCTCTCGCCAGTAGGACCGCACCGACTCAATGCTGCTGCGGTTACAACACACAAGCTAGCAATTGCTCTCATTTCCTTCCTGATTGTTATCTCTCCCCAGATTGATGTTGACGCTGGGAGGGTGTTTCAAGGTCTCTTTTTTTAAAACGACGGCGATCACAAAATATGAATAATTTAGGTCAACACGTACAATATGGCAGAACATCGTCTCCAGTATTTGGTGCGTGTTTAGCATTAATTTGTCTGCCCTGTTGGAGGAACCGTCTTATGTATTAGTATCTATTTATGTATTTGTTTGTTCGTTTGTTTGCTGTCTTCAAGATTCCACTTCTGGGATTGGTATGCAAATAATTGCGAATGTATTCTGGACAATGTTTACAAACGTTTTGACCCGAAGCTGATGGAGCATCAGATGGCTAGGATAAAACTTTATTTACCTGGGTCATTGCTTGTTCGACCAGGTCATTAGCATCCTTGGACATTCCAAACTATAAAAAAAAAAATCTAGCATTTCGTTTCATGTTATCATCTTCCTAGACTTCTCAAGATAACTTCTGTAAGAAAAATCTAAGTAATAGCAAAATCTGCCTATATCACCACCGTACTGCAAATCGAAAGACGATTTTGTCGATATCCTTTATCGTTCACGATATCCAATACGTGATGGCCGATGGTCAGTTACTATAATGTTTTGATTACGTAGTGCAGGTTGTGAGTAAGATCGATGTCACAGTCACTGCTACTGTTAAGAACATTGAAGCGAAGGGTAATAGAATGCTGCGGTGATTTTAGTGTCAGACGGTCTCCTGTTCTCTGGTAGCCGTACATTAAAGATTAAATGTGCATGTGCTGCACATTGTGGCAGATGCTCAATCTAGCTACACCAGAACAAACTTGCGTAAGTACTGACTCATTGCTGTCAGAGCCACTGTGGACCGAAAGCTTGTAACAGAAACGGCAGCTCTTAAATAAAAATGACAACAATTAGTGGCGACGTTACTTAGATGAGAGGGATAGAGAGAGGTGAAACAAAATAAGAAGAAAGATAGTGGATTTATCCAGGCGCGTTCTCAGCATCTAGCTTAAATGCCATTGACAGTTTTGGAAACTTGTACATGCAACGCTAACTAGCCGATTTTTTTTTTCTCCTCTGAGAATTTTACACTCAAAACATCTCACCCAGAACCTGGGCGCAAAGCTCTCCTTAGCACGGAGCAGCCAGGAAAAGTTTGATTATAGGCATGTCAGATTGATGAATCAATGACAACTTTGCGGTCAATATCTTCCGCTCGCCTCTTTTGCCGTTTTGCCGCGAATGTCTGATTTTAATAGGGCGGCACGCGCGGATGCGTGTGATCCGTCACTTTGACTCTCTGAACGTGTATAGAAGAGTTGAGTAGAAGTAGAAGTTTCACGTTAAAAGTTTGTTTGAGTGCAGTTGCGTCGAATCTTCCCTTTGTCCAATCTTTATTTTAGCTGTCAATTATGACGATGAACTCGTTTCCCGTTTCTGCTCCCTTGTGGGTGCTTGCTTTTAATTGAAATTAATCTAGAGGTCATCTGTGGTTACGGACCGACGCAGCCCTTTGATGTGATGAGGCACAAGTTTTGCCGCACCCGGGAATCTGAACTGATTCTGAATTATGCTTATACCTTCTGAAGGGACACGACAAATGAGATGCAATCGCAAATATTGTGGTATTTGTTGTATCGTTGTATTTGCACATGATTGATGGGTCTGGGTCCATGTTTACACTTCAACTCACGATGATCATTAAATGTTAGACATACAAATATCACATGAAATGGGACGTGAAATGGGTTCATATAGTTACTTTTCTTCCGATTCCGTAAAGTGATTTTCTCCCAGTGTTCCCCCTATATACATTAAAGGCACAATTTACCTTTTGCATATGAAACAAAAACCCAACATTAGTGCTTTAAAATAGTTCTAAAATGTGATTTAGGGATAGAAACAACCACTGTAAAAATTTGAATCCGTGTAATCGATGTCAAGTGTTGTTAAATACACAAAATATAAACAATAGTTATAATAAAAATGTTTCCAGACTAAAGCGTATACAGTTACGGTTTATTGAGAAAAACACTGATATCTCCTTATATTTTAGGCTTTATTGCAAAAATCTTATATGGTAGGATGTTTTATGATACAACAGACCTACACATATGAATCAAATGTGATATCTTGAACATTTTTGAAATCACTGCTCCCAAAGGTAAACTGAACCTTTAACACATCTACAGATGACCCTTCACGAATGTTTTGGAAACCTCAATGCGCCAGTCATGCGGGATACTGTAATAGCTGTATGTTCTGCCTTTCTAATCATAATACACATGGGCACAGACTGTGACCGCTACAAAATCTGAAAGTCTCGAATGTTTTATTTTCCCGGTTTTCTAACCCAAGCCGATGATCCTTACTCAGATGGCGGCCCGTGCCCGAGTACCTGTGCCAACAACAAGTGGAAGCCGGTGTGCGGAACTGACGGGAAAACCTACGAGACCCTGTGTCACCTGCGCTACGAGGCCTGTATGCCGGGAACACCTGACGTCTCGCTTGCCCACATCGGAGCGTGTAGCGGAGATGGTAAGACTACGTTGACTGTATTCAACCTTCATGTATTTCCGTTTACCTTCTCAAGACTACTGTCTCCAAAGTAGTCTTGGATTAGGTGATACAAGGGTAGCTTGGGTAACTCTGTAAATGAGAAGCAAGGGCTTGAGTGAGTGACCTTGAGATAACACTATTGCCATGAAATGGGATGATCATTCATATAGACGGAACAAGCTCGTTGGTTACACCAGAGTGTATGAGGAATGACATACACCTCTACATCCAGTCTATGTATTGCCTCCCAATTTCGCAGTGAGAAATAACGAGATATCAAAACGTTCAATGTTTAAGCAGTTCTATTGGTTCCCAGACACTGTTCATTCTGTAAACCGCTTAATGTGTTCGTGACGTCAATTGTGACAGACGCAACATACTACAGTACACATTGGCTCTAGTGGGAAAAGTGTTCGGACGATGATCTGCTAGTGAAGAGTCATTGGTGTGGCAACATCTGATCCGCGGTGGTCAAACTTCTGTAAACATTTCTGAGTTTATTCTATATTCTTGGCAGCGGAGGGTAGCAGTAATTATTGGCTTTCGTGGAAGGGAACTGTTCAGGGACACTCGCATCGCATGGGAACAACAGCAAATGCGTTTCTTGTCATCCCTAACACGATGGATTTGTCATGGAAGAATGTTAATGCAGGTGTTTTGAGATGAGAAGACTAAAGTACAATCCTTGTAATACCTTCATGTCCAATACCTTGATCTCATTTCAATGACGTTTTTGTAGCGAGTGATGCCTGTGAGTCTGTCACAGTTATGTGCATCATACTGACGTAACTTGTATTTTTCCCTGTTCCGTCCTCTCCTTTCAGCAGACTGCTCTACAATATCCTGCCAGGACTTCACCTACAGTCCCTGCTGCGGGTCCGACGGCATCACGTACTACAACAAGTGCGAACTGGAGCGATATGCCTGCTTCACCAACGTGCCCAAGGGAAAGCTTTACGTTGTGCACCAAGGAGCCTGCATCGCGCCCTCACCAGGTAGACCTTCGCCATGAATTTGCAACAAATCAAAATAAAACAAACAAACAACAAACACACAAACAAACAAACAAACAAACCAAAACAGATTTCGTTTTCTGGTTTCATTTCGTTGACTGTGTCAAACCTCATGCCATTGTTCTTTCGGTCTAGCAGGGCTACTGTCAAGATACTGTTATGTGGTATCACCATTCGGTAGAATCATCGACATCAATGACATCAGCTTTCGCCTTGAATCAAAGTTAAGATAAAACAGCCTCTAAAGTGATTCAACTTCTGAAGAATTTCCTTTGAATCATTCCTCGTCACAACCAACAACAACATGACATTGTGGTGAGCTGGCGCCATCAATGTTTGTGATAAGATTAAGCTCTGATCGTGCTCTTTCCTCGTGATAGTGCATCGAAAGAGAATACAAAATGCATACGTATCATGCGCTAGGTTGAGGGTTTGGCATGATGTTCGTCCTTTGGTCGTAGTAATCAAATGTCAAGAGATCTTGGTCCCGATAACACGTCTCAACAGGTAATTTGAACAATCCGCCATTTTGTTTTTGTTTCATGATATATTCCCTATCATTTCTCAATATTCTTGATCTGCGATCACGTGTTTGTCTCGCTGTGTTTTTCCGTATTCTCATTACTGCGTTCTGTAAATATCAATGAACAAGGCACTAAAGATGCCCTTGGGCTATTTCTTTCAGGAAATCACAACGAAACGTTAAATATGGTACGGATCATTCAATGTGTTCTAAATACTACGTCATATTTTCAAAATTGAAGAAACTGTTCCCTAGTATATAATAGACCTCCGGACATTTCACAGTGAAGTATGAAAATAATGAAAAAGTACTGGTATTTTATGACGTGGAGAAGGAGAGAAAAAACGCAAAGGGACGCTCGCGATGGGGTTAAGTTATGAGTATCTGCTGAGGTAGAACCCACGTGACCTTGCCAGGTACCTACGTGACATAAAAGGCCGAGCGGCCCCCTCAGAACACTCTTTAGGAGTTGTAATCTAATTAATGTCGTCTGACTTGAATTTCCCGCCAATCACACCTAGTCATTCTTCTCTCCATCAGGTTGCCCGTCCGCGTGCCCGGCTCCTGACGATCACGAAGTGTGCGGCTCAGACGGTAACACTTATCCATCCCTGTGCCACCTCAACCAGCAGCGCTGTGCAGACGGCAGTAATCTTACTATTGATCATCCGGGCCCCTGTAGGGTTGTGACTATAGGTATGTCATACAGAGCGCATACATTATTCATGGTTAGCCAATAAGATTAATTTCAATGTTGCTCTTGGTCTTGAGAAGGAGAGAGATAAGAAAGAGAAAACGAAAAGAAAAAAAAAAACGAAGAGGAAGGAGAAAGGCTTTAGGAAGGAATGTTAAAACGTTTACCAAACGGTAGGGATGCACTCTTTAACAACACAAGTCACTTGTTTTGGAGACGCGCTACAACTGAGGGGGAAAGAAACATTATACCCATGAGGCCTTGCGTTGCAGTGTTACTTTCTTACAACGCGCTATCACGTGATGCTAAACTTCAATAGGATTGATTACAGGTCACGTCAACCTGAGGGGCGTATGTTTGCGAGATTTTCCTGAGCAGAATTACTAATAGTTCCTTCCTTTTGCATGCAAGACAGGCTAAATGGCAGAAAGTATGACGTCTCTTCGATCCGAATATCCCCCTCCCAATTGTTCAGGTCATGTGACATTTTGTTAAGCCTTGCCAACAAATGAAAAGAAATGAATTACGAACATGAAGTCACTATGATAGTATTGTTTATCGAGTAATTGAGTCTTAAACCTCATAATGTGATTACTGAAGAGGAAAAGACATCCTGCAGCTCATATTGAAACCATTGGAATACGGGACATCATTTAATTGGGGAGTAAGCTCTCAACATTTGAGTTCACACCTGGAATCGGGCAAACGCGTTATCACAACCATTCACTGCCATGCGTCAAACGTCTCAATAAAAAGAAGAAAATTAGATTTAAATGTTCCCAACTTGGAGAATAATTCCCATATGGACGATTTCCGACGAGCGGATAAAAGCCATGGTAACGTTTGACGACGTCGAAAACAGAACGGGAAGTCTGGGTGTGCGAAGGAGTTTATGAACTGCCTCATTCTTTGCTGATGATCACGTGACCCTTTCCTCCACCTACCTCCCTCCCTGCCCTCCCCATCCCTTTTATGACGCAAACAAATGAACTTCATTGGCACGCGTCCCCCCTCTGACTTCCTGATGCTGAGTTTATTTTGAATTTGAAAATGAAAATTCAGTTTTATTAGCAGGAATAAATCCAAACGAAAAGCATAGTCAAAACAAAGCCTTCCATTTTCTCCAAACAGAATATCGGCATGCACTAATCATCAATGTTATGGCCATGTTCCAATGTGCCTCATCGTATTGCGAATGTCATTTATTACGTAATCAGCAAGTGTCACAAAAAAAAAGTTTAGCTTCCTTTTCCATCAATTGCTGCAGACCCATATCTGTAGAGTTTATCATTTCTGCATTGTTCTGTTTTAATCGTAGATCCGTGTAAGAGAGATTGTCCAATCTTCGTGTATTCGCCTGTGTGCGGCTCGGATGGTACGACGTATTTCAATACATGTTTCTTCGAGGTGGCGCAGTGCAAGAACCCCGAGCTTCGAGGCGACACCGGCACGTGTGGACTCAGAATACAATGAGAACCTGAAGCCCTACCTTGAACAAGACTAGCACTCGTCCCAAAGGTAAGTGTCCGTTATATGTTTTTATGAATGTCTGTATATTTACATGTATGTACACATTGTATTTATCATATTCTATTTGTTTATGTATTTGTCTCTTTACCTGTCATTTTATTCATATGTTTGTTTATTATACTTATTATTTATTTATTTATTTATTTATTTATTCATCCATTTATATTTTATTTATTTATTTCATTTGTATGATGCTCTCAGCACAATCCCCCTGAACGCATCCAGTCACACATGCACAAACACGCGAAAAATACAATCTTGGTTAAGAAAAGTCGTAAATCCAGAAAGACCAATCTCGAAATAACAGATTACACCAGTTACGATAAAAAAAAAAGTCTACGCTCTGCACAGTAGTGTTAATTAAACAAACACGTTATTTGGATGTAGCAACATGAAGGCAAATCTTCAAGTAAATAGTAAAAAAAAAATGGCTACGAGCAAGCATCAATTTCATTTATGCAGATAAACGTACAGATCAAAAACAACAAAAATATGAGATTTGCTGACCAGCCAGAAACCCTTATCAGTAGGGGTAAAATTTTATTGTTATTTTGCATTGTTTTGAGATATTGTATCGAGTGGTTTCGACTGATGAGGCACGAGTGTGCGCTGTAACGGGTATAGAATCGGGAATGATAACACCATGTTTACACACGCAAAGAGTGAACACGTAAAGGAGCAACATAAAACAAAATACTGGTAGCTGTGAATGCATAGAGTCATTTCTGTGGGGCATATTATTTCTCTGCGTCGATGCGTCTACCCCCCCCCCCCCCCATCCTCAGCTTCATTAACTAGGAGGCGGAAGTGCGTCACTCGTGGTCGTTGTTAACATCCCACTTCCTATCCCAGGCACGATGGAGCGAGCGTGCGCGCGCGGGCTCGGATCCTGTCGATTTTTATGGCCCCGCATATCACTAGGAATTAATTATCAGTTTTATGAGGCAAAAGAAGAAAAAAAAAAGTTACATCCTCATCACCAAAGTATGCACACACCCACAAACACGTATCCACATTTTAATATACACATGCACACTTACACACAACAATAAAGAACAACAGGAAGCCAATCAACATATCTGACCTTCTGGGATTGAGTCTCTTCATACTTTCTGACCTCCTCTGATTACAAAGGGCTATATGACTGCCGAGAGTTTCCCGCCAGAGTAGTCCAGACACGAAAGCCAAGAGTTTGCTTGCGCGAGGAAGTAGTCAATTCAAAGATGCCATGTGGGTTACGTTTCAAAAGAGATTTACCAGCAGTGGCGGGTTTTTTTTTTTATTCATTTTTTTTTCCATTTTTTTTTTTTTTTTTTTTTTTTTTTTTAAGGAGGGAGTATTTTGTTTTGGTTTTAAGCTGCTCGCCCATATTGTTGGTTCATAATCATCGTTGTTCATAATAATTATCTACCCTATTAACTTCGTTTTGTCAACTACGGTATAAGTCAGTCCAGTTAAAGATCAAAGTCATTTTTAAATCGTGTGACAATTTAAAGCCAGGTATAGCATGCTTTGATACATTGATCGCACAATATACTGTCAATTTAGATTTTAGAATTCAAATTGTCAGGGTATGCAAGACACGTCAGTGATTACCCGATGAGAGTCAATACGTTTACAGCAGTGATACTTTGAAATGAATGACTAAACCCCCTGATCCTACATGTTCCTCGTGTTTTCATTTTGTCTTTCAGATCTACAGAGAATTCTTTCATCCAGCAGTGATTGTACTACGTAAACCAAATCTGCCGGAGAAGATGAGTCCAGTCCGTGTCGAGGTGGATATGATGACGTCATCGAAATCATTCTGAACTCGGGACGAATTTGTATTCGCACTGCCAGCTGAACTTTCCGTCTCAGAGATGAGCATGTTGTTTGATTCAATTCAGTTCAATCTGCTTTATTCATGCACAAAACTGCTGTGGCAGCCAAAAGGCTGAATTGCGGAGTAACATACAGCTGCATTTTTAATAAGATATGAAATAATTATAATTGTCACATTGAAACAAAACACTTTATATATTGCGACAATTAAATGTTGAAAATGTGAACAGATAATAAGCTTAGTCCACTATTAAGATAAAAACTTCATAACAAAATGTCGATAATCAACAATCAATAAGAATATTGATTATCAAATTATCGTGAATATGCAATCAGGACATACAAAAAAAAACATCCAAACAAATCAAGTGAAAAAACTCCCGATAATTACATGAAAAAAAAAGTAGATGGGTGTCTTTTGTGGAATATACAGAAGCACATCCGAGGGACGAGAAGCCGAGTATGTTAAATCTGTTAACAAAACGGTAACTCTTGTCTCAAACCATGAATGAAGGTTAATCCTGGATAAAATAAACTCAAATAACATTTTTTTTTTCAAAGATTGAAGATTCAAATTTATTTTTACTTCCATCAAATAAACAAAGAAATTATATACAATGTAATTTTACATCACTTCGAAAGCTTGAAATCAATTACCACCTCCAAGAGAAAAAAAAACACAACAGCAACTCACCTTGCAAATGTAATCAAATAATGTACATGAATTATCATAAATGGAATTATTTTTTTTATGTAATATACTTTACACAAGCAAAGAGACGCATTTCATTTCTTTGATTACATCAGATATCTGCAGACAATTCCTGAAAGCAGCAATAGCCTTCTCCTGCCAGATGTAGACCCTAGCTTTCATAATAATGTGATCACATACAAGCACAGACCTCTTGATGTTTGGCATGGCGTACCCTGATGGTTATTTACATCATGTTCTACATCAGGATCCCTGTGGGGCTGTATTAGTTTCTTTGACGTTTACGTCTCGCTTTTCGGCGTGGCTGACCAACCAAGCTAAAAATATCCATATCATACGCATCCTCGTGAGTGTCCTATTATACGCGCACGAGCACAACAACGTTCA
The DNA here is from genome assembly GCA_033980235.1 of Diadema setosum. NCBI lineage: Eukaryota > Metazoa > Echinodermata > Echinoidea > Diadematoida > Diadematidae > Diadema > Diadema setosum. The sequence goes on from CM067060.1 coordinate 36,133,509, forward strand.
TAGGCCTTACGTCTCGCTGGCCAGACATCATCATCACGAGACCCGTTGCCGTGGAAACGATGGAATCTGCATCCGTTTCGGGATCATTTTATTGTGCGGCTATCAGTAGTCTGGAGAGGGGAATATCTTAACTGGATGAGGAAAAATATTTGCAAAAGATTTTACCCAAACAGTGACTCTTCAAAATAAGGAATATGTGAAAAGGCCACGTGGATATTCTGTTTACGACCATCGTGGCAGACTTTACGAGACACCGTACACTTTTGACCTTACATTGTATTTTGCGAGACTATTAGGGCAACCTCGAGTGATCGGTAAACGTAACATAAAAGCCATGTTCTAAGGAAATTAGAAATTAGGCGATGCCCAATAGATGTCACCTTAAAACTATTTACTTAAAATGTATCTTTCCTATGTTCATCTCCAATGAAAATTTGTTCTAAGAGTAACTGATATCAAAATTCAAGTATCAAGTTCTCGAGAAAAAAAGACAAGCAAACACCCATGATACTCTACTTTTCTGTCATCAACATTCCATAGTTATATATTGTTTAAATCAAGCCAACATCATGGTGAAATCGAATTAACAAAACTTACCTATGTCATATTTACATCTCTTATGATGTCAATTAATAATTGAAGATTTTCATGTTTATATTCTCCCCCTTCTCTCGTTATTGGTGGCATGATTATGACGCCAGTATGGGACCAATTTGTTTTATCTGGATTTTAGGCACTGGAGAGGAGGAGGAGGAGATGACCAGGACAGAATTATTCATAATTGTATCCTAGCAACTATGTACAGGGCTCGACACTAACTTTTTTTTTCCGTTGTGGTCCGTTTGGGCCACGAATATCTTTAAATTTCAAACTGTGGTTGCTCGAAATGAAGATTTACTGGCCCGAAATAAAGGAAGACATAACAATAAAGTTTGAATCTTAGTTACCCGATCGGGTCGCCAAACGATAACCGTTTTGGTATCATTATGGTGGCCCGACATCAATTTTTGGTGGCCCCGGGCTACCCGACTAATGTCGAGTCCTAATATTATGTGTATGTAAACGTATATACATAATTATCTTATATAAATGTACGAGTAGCTCCATTATGTAAAAGCGTCCATTTCGAGGAGAAACATATCAATGCTGATCCAGGGAGAACTTACGTGAATGCACAAAAGATATACGTTGTGTGCGAAATAATGATGCTTCTTATCGCATTTGTGAAATGTCAATTGTGTAAAAGTGTAAAATTTTGACCGCAATTTCATTATTAAATGAGCATCTTTTAACTAAACACCTAAATTATATTATTACGAATTACTTACTTTGTTTTTGTGGTAAAGCAATATCAGTTCTTCGATTCTTCCCTTGGTTTGAAGCAAAAAGTTTTTTTATGTCTTTGTTTTCACACTATAATTAATGACATTCTTGGAAATTGAAATCATCAATTTAAATTTCAAGACATTGTTAAATTGCAGTGTCGACTTGCTCAAGATTAGCTCGGAGACATTCAGGCGAATCTGGAACTGTGTTAAATATCATTGCCAGAGACTGTCTGTGATATGGCATGTTGTCATGGTTACAATTATTTTACGTTGAACAGTGATTGCCCAGGTTAGCCGACGGCGGCAGCCCAGGGTAGCCGATTAAGAAATTAAGAGCGGGTGAATCGGCGTACCGGTACTCTGTTTTGTTTTTGTTTTTGCTTTGTTTCATTTATAAAGTTTATAGTATGTGCGTATAGTGGTGGTAATTCACAACTAACACCCCTGAAATCAGGAGGTAGAAATTGTTTGACATCGTCGATGTACATTGGAGCTTTTAATGATATTTATTGAGCTGTACGAAAACCTTTGAAGTGTGTGTATTCATGTGAGTTTCTGCCTGTTCATTCAATGCAGTTTGAAAAGAGCGTATGTTTCGTGTTGGTCACGTTACACGTTACAAACGTTCGAAATTAAAACACAAACTCGCCGCATCGCAATAAGAATGTAGATTAGAGCAAAGTTGCATGGAAGGCAGTTATTTATGGGACGCTTGATGAGTAGATAGATTTGATATCATTAATTTTATGTAATGAAAGGGTATCTCAATTGCTCAACGTTCATAACGGTTACTGTAGAATATTTACATATCAAACGTATTTATGATCAACTACTTAAAACGCAAGTTTGATATCTGTGTTTTGTATAGCTGCTGGATGTACATAATCTTTTTATATGATGGTGAAATAATTCTAAATTCTGTTTGTATCGTGATTGTCGTGTTACTTTGATTCCTTTTGAAGATATTGAATTTGTCGTCTTTTGTGTACATATTGATATGACGTTTTAATAAAAGCATTGTTCATAATGGCAAACATCACGTATCAGCATATCTGTCCATGTGTGTGTGTGCCTGTGTGTTTGTGTGTGTGAGAGAGCGTGAATGGGGATCCGTGTGGGTGTGGGTTTGTGAAATATGAGGGACTATTGCATACGTGTTATGAGTACAGTATGAGGTAAATGTACAGTCAGACCATTATGTTATGTTACTCCCGCACGCACTGCGCGCGGGGCCGCTTCGTGCGGCTGCGTGCAGGTTCGTGCGATCTCGCACGGGAGCGTATGGCTCCGTGCGCCCCTGTACGCGCCCGTGCGTAGTCGTGCACCTCCGTGCGGATCTGCACGCCCCCGTGCAGATCCGCACGCCTGCGTGCGAATCTGTACGCCCGCGTGCCTTTCATTTTTTAATGATTTTTCTTCCATTTTTCTTATTTTTTGTCCTTTCTGCCTTTTCTTCTTTGTCTAGTAAGTTTCTGCAGTTGATTTTTTTTTTTTTTTTTTTTGTGCAGCACATACACGGAGGACAACGACAAAAAGTTTGGATGCATGGACTGCATTGAACTTATCGTAATTTGGGAGCAACAAAGTGGAAAGGGAGTAAGAGAGAAAAAAAAAAGCAGTACGAATTATTCTATCATGATTTTATCATCAGCATACAGAGTCAAACTAGATTATTTTCATTTCTTCTAATGAAATCCACGAGACAAATTGTATCTATGGCGTTATATGATTTTCCTAGTGTATTATAAGCTAACACTGACATTTGAACTGCAAGGGGTTTGCAGGTGCTAAGTTATTAAACAGATGATACACGATTCATGTAAAGAAAGAAAAAAACAAAATATTATTTTAACATTGATAACATGCAAAGATTTCAGTAGATGTAACTACACAAAGTACCAGGACTTAAGACACAGAGGGTGCTTATATATAACACTAGATGTTCTTACTTTCATAAAGCAGAGTTAAAGGGGATGGCTAGTAACTGATCAGTGGGAATCATTGGGAAAGCTGAAAGATGATTGTTCCAATTCTTGTGGGATGCATTTAAAAGTACATTATATATCTATTGTTGTGTGAAAATTATTTGCTTCAGAACGGTCTCATATTCAAGTAATGTGCAGTTTAATGCCCCGTCACTGTACAGGCATGCTAACCTGGAAACATTAAACTGCACATTACTTGAATATGAGACCGTTCTGAAGCAAATAATTTTCACACAACAATGGATATATGAGAAGGGTTTGTTTGCAAAAACCGATAAGTCCATTTTTGAAGATTTTAAAGTACGATCTTTGTCATAAAGTACAAAATAATACCTTTTAAATGATATATTGGTCACTACATATGAAGGTATATTTTTGAAGTTATGGTCAAAAGAAGCAAAAAATGGCTTTAATGGCATATTTTCTGTCATGACATTGAAGCATGCTTGATATTCTGTTAGATTATAATCTATGATAATATTGTAATAATTATATGTATCATAAGTATAATACAGTGTACGTCCCACGTCTGCCGTTCACGTCTCTCAACCACCTCTTTTTGGAGTCCTCTGTAGTCAAGAGAGGGCGACATTCCTGTTTTAACTGCATAACACATTCAGTGCATTTTTTTTTTTTGCAGACGAGAGTGCACTCTGATCCGCGACACGATATTTGTATTGCTTTCCAGCTTATAATAAATCTATCGGAACTCCTCCAGAACTTGTTAATGGCATTATTTACCATTTTGCAGATGAAAATCTCAATAAAAAACCAGCTTTAGCGCTTCAAAATAGTTCTAAAATGTTAGTTAAGGATGGAAACGACCAATGTAGAAAACAATCAGTGTAATCAATGTTATACAAAAATCTAATGTGAACAATATTCAAAATAAAATTGTTTCTAAAATAGACTGTCTACAGGTTTGGTTTATTGAGAAAAATAGTGATATCTCCTTATATTTCAATTTCTAGGCATTATTGCAAAACTATTATATGGTAGGATGTTGTGTGATACAATATCATCTGACCTACACAATAAAGGTGCATCAAATGTGATAACTCGACATTTTTAAAATCACTGCTCCAAATGGTAAACAATGGAAAATACAAACGGTTAATGAAAAAAAAAAAAGGTGGCATTACAACCACATTATAGTTTTACATTTTTTGTGTGATTTCTGGCTTGTAGCTGACTGCCCGTGTACCTCCATTTTGAGTTTGAGTGTATTATTTATGATTAAAAAAAGGGTGTTTATTATATTCTATACAGCCAAGATTAAGTATGACATCCTGTCAAATTCAAATTCTGTCACTGTCAAATTCTATAGCATGGAGGCAGTCGTGGCTGAATTTTGCGTTGAACAACAACAGCAACAACTACACAAGCCCACAAGAGAAAAGCAGTGATACGAAACGCACATATAATGTAATTCGTGTGCAGGTTACTCATTTTGGTAGGTATCTGATATTAGCATAGCGCCATCTGTAGTTATATGGTTCTTGAATCTTGTTTCTTCGCCAAAATCGCGGTTTACATATTGATAATGAACAATAGTAAACCAAGTTCATGTCTCTCCCCCCATCAATCTGCCTATCAATCATTTCATCTATCTCTCAATCTATCTACCTATCTATCTATCTATCTGTCTGTCTGTCTATCTATCTATTATCTATCTATTAAACACGCGCGTACAAGTGGAAGCACAATTGAATAGTAAGACTTTGTGCTCTGTAACGGAAGTTTCCGAGTTCAGTTCTCGCCCACGAAAGTGATTTCCACCTTTTCCCTTTTGGCCCAGTTATATGGGTAAAGAGATTGTAGCAAATGATAGAAAAACAGCGCTCACACAAACGAAGCTACACGATGCAAACAAACAATTTATTTATTATCATATATTATTATTATTATTATTATTATAATTATTATTATTATTATTATTATTATTATTATTATTATTATTATTATTATTATTATTATTATCATTATTATTATTATTATCATCATCATTATTGTTATTACTATCATTATTGTTGTTGTTGTTGTTACTACTAATATAATAATCAATGGCATTATCGTTGGCCACTTGTGTCGAGTTGTCCGATCACAACCCTGACAATGTCGCCGAGCGTTGATTTTCTGATTTTAATTGTCAAGACTGTCAGCTGTACAGTGATATCCCGTATAAACACACACAAACATACACACACAAACACAAACAAACATACACACACAAACACACACACACACACACACACACACACACACACACACATACACACACAAACATACACAAACACATGCACACATATACATACATACATACATACATACATACATACATACCCGGTAGGCCTATTATGGCCACGCTGTGTCAAAATATTTTGACTCGAATTGGCAAACCAGACATCAGGAATGACAATCCTCACGACAGCCAGTGACGAGCATGACTGGACGGCTGGATGACATCATCGCGCGGGGAAACTTCTCTGGGTATCGATAGCATGGTCCCGATCGCTCCCAATACAAAACCTCGTCAAAAAACGCTGCCAGATATGAATCACACATTTTGCCTGCCTCGTCAATAGAGAGAGAGAAAAAAAAAAATATAGCGGATGACGGATGTGAGTCAAATGCAGCTCAGTTTTCCAGCAAACCACCCATTTTAGTCCCTTATGTTTCCCTCCTTATCTGCGTCAATTCCGGCCAAATAGATCCTGATGACGATTGAAGTGGCTTACGTTCTTGACGGACTGCTGTTTGGAATGGTAACTTTATCAACAATCTTTGGCCATGTTTAGGTTAACTATATTTTTCTTCCCATTTCTCTTTCTAGTATTCAATTAAGCGTTTATTGTTAAATTTGATAATCATGCCAAAAAATTGGTTTTTTTTTTTTAAAGAATAACATCAAGAGTAAATAATAATAAGAGGGAACAATTATCACCCTGCTGTTGATGCATCCAGACGCAAAATCATCATATTTGGACCTTCAAGTCTTTTGGCGAATCTATATAGGCCTATATATAGTTTAGGCCTATAGGGCCTATATATTTTAGGCATATATATATATATATATATATATATATATTAGGCCTATACATATTATAGGCCTATATATATTTGGACCTTTAAGTCTCTTGGCGAATCTATATAGGCCCAATTGTAAATATGAATACTGATTTCAAATCAAGGAAATGGAACATGAAAGTTTGCGCATATACGGCATAGACAAGAACTATTAGTAAGTTTTGAAATAGTGCGTCCTTATGATATCTCACAAACAAAACAGAAAAAAAAAATCCCTCGACATCATTACAAACATAAATATTATCTCCTACAGCTGAAGGTCAAAATGAGTAAGTAACTGACATTGGTGACATATTTGTGTCATAATATTATTTGTGTTACTCAAGTGACTCAGAAGTCACGTGACCAACATGACTATTCCAAACTAACTCTATAACCGCAGTGTCCGATGACTTCCTAGATTTTCAACAATTTCGAAAGACTTTCTAAAATTTGCATTGTTTAATATTCACAATGCTTGTCATAATTTCGCTCGTATTTTTCCCGATCTGTAAATTTTGAATCACTGCGTATGTGATGCAATACCAAAAATGTCACTTAGGCCCTAAGTATTTTCCTCATTGACGTGGAGGGTAAGGATTAGAGTAGGTTAGCAGCATCTATCTAAAACAGTTCTAGGATTTGGCAGTATTTACCTTGAATACCAAAGAGTTCATCAAGTTGTTGACATTATTGAGATACCAATAAGAATATTATGTTGTCATTCATGTACTTGAAAAATCATTCTTATTAAAGACGACTGCGCAATTGTGGAATCCCCATGGATCTACTGTCAAAAGGTACCAACTTGTCTTCGTGTTCTGGGACAGAAAGTGCTGAATTGCAAAATTCGAGTATCATCGTACTATTGAACATTGTATGAAAACAGCAACATGGTGGAACTTTAGCCACATTAGAAAATTTGAAAGGATCGTGAAATGAGATTTGTGGGCTCCATAGTCTTTACAGATTAGTTATCAATGTTTCTGAGGTTTTAGTTAACCGTTAAAGGGATCATATAGTTTTGGTTGAGACCTAATTTCAGGTTTCTAACATTTTTTGGCGAGATAATGAGAAACCTCTTATGAAATATGAAAGAGCATGTAATTCTATGAGGAATCCAACATTCACTTGATGAAAATTGGTTTGGAAATGGCTGAGATATCCAAAACAGAGTGATTCTAATAAAGTGTGGGACCCACACTTTACTACGATCACTTTGTTTTACTTTGTTTTTGCATGTTTCAGTAATTCCAAACCCGATTTTCATCAAATAAACTTTGAATTCCTCTTAAAATGGTATGTTCTGTACTACATCATTGGTGTTTTCTTGGTGTCTCAGAAAAAGTCAAAAGCCAAATTCTCATCTCCACCAATATTGTACTATCCCTTTAAGCTGCCCAATGTCACAATTTCACCTGCAATAACAATGTCATTGTAAGACTTCTTTTTTTTTCATGTCGGAAAGATTTTCATCAGTGCATAATTCCATGTTTTCTGCCAAAATTATATTGATTAATTTATAGAATGCCAGAACACTTTACTGGCATTACAAAACTAAAACATTGTATGATAAGTTCAACTTTGTGTCACTTTTAATTGACATTAAGTGAACCGGATCCACTGATGTGGAGGTCAATAACAAACAACATTGCGGTTGAACTTTGTTTCCATTACAAACTCATTTTGACAGCTCGTGCTCGGAGAGACTGCACAATCGAAATGTAATCATTGTAATTTGCAGACCTGCCTCCGCCGAATAAGGATCGTTATGTCATTAAGGTGACAAGTGCTCAACGTTTCCAAGTTATGGTTTTGCGCGACCCGATAAGCACTGCGGTGCGGAAATTTAGACAGGAAGTCCAAGTTAGCGCGATTGCCAAAGGTAAACCGACAGGCCAGACCTGAGAGACAGCCGAACTCGATTACATACAAACGCTCACGGACATAAACACACTGCATCATGATTACCTTTACACGTGTCGTTTCCATGTACCAACCGTCTGCCTCTATCTTGGACGAGTTTCAAGCCTGTGAACTTGTAGAATAAAAAAAAAAAAATTGAAGCGCGATCGAATCAAGCGTCGAGGAATTTCTATATCTCGCATGTTTTAGCGTCCCTTCACACGTCGTGGACGCAATTCCGTACTATGAACGATTGCAGGAGAAGTGCATTGTTTTTGGGTGACGCGATTTCCCGCAAACACAGGAAAAGTGGTCTCACTCATATTCGAACTGGATGGTGAATTTATGGGGGAAAAACTTTTTTGCTGTTCTGTCGAGTGACGTTTGTGAGACAATATCCGGTGGTGCTCCAGCGAGATTTCCTCGTGGAAATTTGCAGCAAACCATGGGTTTCCTCTATCGTGTAGCGAAAGGCAGTGGGCAGACGATGGAGAACTGAAAAACGTAAAGTGACAGCAGTTTATAAAATGGTTGGACAAGAAAACAACAAACAAACACACGATCCCAAGGACGAGATCTACACCTAAACAGACAATGCTGCGTCACTTCGTTGAGAAACTGGAAACGTTTTTTGCCGGTAGATTTTTTTTTTTTTTTTTCCAGCAGTACCAGTACGTCGAGAATTTGATATCACTACGTCACTCCCGGTTCTGAATCAAAGCTAGATTATTCTCAGAAATGACAGAGGGCTAAATCCTCACGTACAAGGCCTCAAATTGTATTCATTTCAAGTGGCCTTTGAACACTCATAAATATCGACTTATTTCCTTATTCTACTTCCCAGGAGGTGAAGGTTACACACGAAGTATGATTTGAGTGGTTTCGATTTATTCCTTGCGAGAGGACATTAACACTTGATTCCTGGTATATTAATATTGTGACTGCTGTCTTCAGTGTCAGAAACGCTTACTGGAGCATCGTATTTGGATACGAACGGACAATCAAACAAGAACGGAAAAAGCGTTACATGTTGTGCGTGGTAAGTTACATACCGTTATGCCTAAGATTGCCGCAATCTTCGCTTATCAACACAATCTAAATTGTGTCGCTGATACGTTATCCTATAGATCGTCGTTTTGGTTGTTGATTAGAATGTTATCGATGAAGATGACGTTTTTGGAATGACATTATTATGTGCTGTGTGCATGAAACATTATATCCGCAGGAATTTAGGCATACCGGATTCATTTTGCCTCTTTGTTAATCCTCGTATTTCATCGGCATGCAGCCCACTGGTAACGTGGCCAATACTTAGTATCGTTTTGATTGACAGTAATATCAAAAGAAGATATTTCACGGATTGAGATTGCGACCCAAAGGCGGTCAACTTTGATAGCACTCATCAAAAAAAAAAAAAGTATTTACGCATTGCGATAACTGAATGTCACCTCCCACGCGCTCGTCATTCAAACATTATAACAGCTGATTCTTCACGCTTTCATTGTAATTGCTGCGTTGCCAAGAAACTAAACATGCTTTTAAGTCCTCTCCACTGGCGGTTCAATGCCCTCGAAACTTAACGCGTTCATGAATACGCAATTCTAACTCTTTAGCAATACAGTAGCAAATAGGCCCTGTATTTTGTATTTAGAGATATCGGTAAAAGTGACGCCATTGTGGTCGTCTAGTGATCTTTTCCGTGACTTTTCGCTCTCACGGTAAGGGCAGTGTCAAAGTAGATAATTATTAAAACAACAGTCAGCAAAACGTCAACTAAAATTGATCTTCATAGGATAAAAGTGTTCGCATAGAAGGATTTGTACCCTGCTTGAATATCATATTCGTGTTTTGTAACCTATGTCCTCTGGCTTTGTCACAACGTAACCATTTCTTTTCCTTATCTTCCTTTTCTTGTGCGATTTTAAGCATGACAATCAAAGTGCAACATGTCTTCACCATCCCTGAGATTCTGCCAAATAGCACAAAGAATTCAATTTTACATAAATGTCGAAGATTTGACCTTCCTACACTAATCTAGAACTTTGATGGACATTCTTTCAATTTTTGACTGTTCATCCACGACAACGAATATGTCCTCTTTCTTTTTGATACAGCAATGATTACATTTTGGCATCTGCTCCTTTCGACATTACAAACCTGCCAACAACACATGAATGAACTTCGATACATTTGCAGTTTAATCTCTCATCTCGTTAATCGATAAACCATACAAACAAAATCGAATGTCTCAATAAGGACGTCCCTTCTTGATGTATAAAACGTGCGTCTACGAAAGCAGAACGCGACTGTCCTTTTTTTTTTGGGGGGGGGGGGATGAAAAGCTCCCGATATTATGTGTCTATTTATTCTTTGTCAATCTTTTTTTGTGAAAGGTACATATGTAATTTCTTTGACCCGCTACTTAAAAGGTTTTAGGCGAATATTGTTCTCCATGGCTAATTCCCTCACGGAGGTATCGGTCATGTGCTCCACTGATGTCCTTGAAATATCTTATCTTGAGATTTTCCAAGGAATTTGTGAATGTTTAGTCAGTCTTTCAGAGTGTTTCTAACAGTTTCCTTCATAGACAAAATCCACATCTATACTCATGTCCATTCTTTTTTAACCTTGATGATGACATGCAGTTCATAGCAAATGCCGCGCAGAAATGTGACTTAAAACTGTAGACGTGGGTGTCGAAATAAATAAACCACTCGCCTTCTGCCATGTCTGCTATAAGGCGTACGTTTATAAGCACCTGAAGTACCTCCCTAACGTGTTAACAGTGAAGTTCTGATTTACGTTCTGTATTGAGGCAATCAACAAATTATTGTTATGACAAAATGTTGGAAATTGTGTCGATATCTATATTCCTGAAAGAGGAAGAAGAAGACGAAAACAGGAAACAATATAAAAAAAAAGGCGAAAGACGGGAGATTAGGCTCAGATTTGATAAATGCATTGCGTCTTGTTGTTGTAGTTGGTCGTTTTTCTTCGTCGTAATGGTGTGAGAAATGAAAAAAAAAAAGATCTGATAAATCTCCGCGAAGTTGTTTGTCAAATATGAATATGATAGTCTCTCCGAATCATATCTGCTACGAGAAATCCTTGCTCCATTATGTCGTCATCCGGAACAATCACATTGAGTAGAAACACAGACCAGTTGTCGCTAATCCAGCTAGCAAGGCAAACGTCTAGCGGCGATACCCATCATCTTGACTCCCTCTGGACAAGATTCAAGATGCTTGATTTCTCGCCCCTCATCAACCTTCATTTGGGTCAATCCAATTACGACGAGTTTAAAGTGGACGATGCGGGATCGTCCTCCAGAGCGTCGATTCCATCTTCCCAAGTGTTTGTCTCAATCGCTCAGCGTACGCGACTTGTAAACTCGTTGAGATGGACCGTCCATTGTTGCGGATTCGTTATAAGCCTCTCTTGATTGGCTGCCAACGCCATTGAGTTCTTAACCCTTTCGGGATATTACTTTTAAACAAAATCAACATCTTACAGAACTAGAATTGACTATCTAATCAATCGTAACATTCTTAGAGAGAAATAATGAATGTGTTATCAATGTGGTGTATTAGTGCAGATAACAAGAATAAAAAAGCGATATAACCCGTATAATGTACGATTTCTGGAAGTTTTCCAAGTTTACAAGGTCCAATGGCTTTCTTGTTGTTGTTGTTCTTTTGTTCTTTTCCACTCCTCCCGCAATGTAAAATACACTTTCAGGAACAGTCATTCATAACAGAAAAACACCTTAGCAGGTCACCAGAAATTAATTAAATCGAGAAAATTATAGTAACTATAGATACCTTTTAATGTCACATAATCGGTCTTGATATTATCGAAATGTATCAAAGCCACAACAGTTAACATAGTTAAAAAATACCAAAGTCAATTTCAATTTCATTTTTTTTTCATCTGGTCTCTAATATGCCGATTCATGTAAGTTCACTCAACAGCCAACACAACAATCTCAGTATAAGTACCACGTAACAGACTGTTTGATAATCTTCTTGCAATTCACGGCACATCTCTTAACACTTTTTCTATCTGATATGTTTAACTAAATATTTTGAATTTGAATTCATTTCCACATCTCAGTGTGGAACACCCTGATCAGCAAAGCCGGTTTCCATACGGGTCCACATACATTCATATATAACAGCAAGATGCGACGAATAATACATAAGCTCCTTTATTATGAACTTTATAATGATGATGCTCAATTAAAACTATTCTCTATTCGACATCATGCCCTTAACATAAATAAAATAAAATTGTGACAACCCTCGTTAAGCAACTCTTTTGTTTTCATAGTAACTTTTAGCCGTGATACATAATTATGCGTTTTAGTCATGAGTGCTAAGATTCGGGAAGTGTCATAATTTGGACCTTTGAATCTGAGTCTATTATTTCCTTCACAGACTGCACGTCAGAAACGTTACTTCCTGAAGTCCATAATTTTTGTTGAGGCCATGGCAAATTTTCAAGAGTCACATTCAAGGGATAGAAGACTTTATTCTGAGGGTATATCCAAACGGAAAAGAGTTCGCTGAATTTATTTGAAAAAAAAAATAGTTTCCAAACTGTACAAATGGTACATTGGCAAGCGTGAAGGTAGAGGAATCATTGAGAAAAAAAAATGATATTACGTAATAATGTCAATTTTATATCATGACCTCTAGGACCAGTGTGAGCATGGTGACGTGACCTGCCATGAGTAATATATACATAATTATGTAGAAATCGTTTGGAGTCACATTAATTTGAAAGCACATCACCAAGGAGGATGAAACAGAAACCGTTTAAAACTTGGAACATAGCATTTCTCCACGATTTTAATGTCGCATTTTTTTTTTGAGAGAGAGAAAGTATATATATATATATATATATATATATTATATATTGTATATATATATATATATATATATATATATATATTATATATATTATATATTGTATATATATATATATATATTATATATTATATATTGTATATATATATATATATATATATATATATGCTTCCGCATGTTTTATGTAAGTTAGAATTGCATTCACAATGATGCTTTTGATTGACTAGTACGCAGTTTTTTTAGAAGCCAGTCATCAGATCATATATCCAGTGTGTACCATTCAATATCTCAAGCACTGCTCGCATGACCCTTCAAGAGCACAAGGCGCCTTATTCCAGATATTGATACGATGTACTTCAGGATAAAATGTCGTTTGGTTTGACTGGTGTACCAGTCTTAACAATCCGTTATGGTATCCAGTGCATTTCAAATTGATATCTTCTCCTGAGTAATAAACTATACCTTTTGCCCTTCCTCCTAGAGCTTAATACATTTCGATACCTAGGATTCTGTTTGCTTGCATCAATAAAAGCCAGTTTACAGTTAACAATGGTTTGTAAAGGCCTCTGAACCACAGACTTTTCAAAACATGGATTTATCCTTTAATTGGATGAGCAGTTTAAAAACAGCCAAACAGTGGTAATTTATATGGCTTTGATGATAGTTTGGTTAGTAAAGAATACACGTTCACCTGTGCATTCCGATATACACCTACTCCATGCAAGATTATCAACATAGTTTTCATCAAGGACATAACTTTTTATTTTAGATACCTAAGCCACAATTCAGTATCAAGAAAAGATCTGCTCTGGCCTCTATCTGGACGTGCTCAGATTGTATCTGTAAACTGGCTTATCGTTCCTCTGTCGGTTGTCCTTTGAGGTTGTCAGGAGCAACCTATGTATAATATTATGTATTGGTTTGCATGTAGACTCCGACAATTGAAATGAAACGGTCCCTTTCTTTTCCCTAGTTTTATTAGGTGATCCGAGTATCCTCTCGGATCACCTTCTGTATCTGTACGGATTCTTTATTCTTCTTCTTTATTTCTTTATTTCTCCCCAAAAGTTGTGCAGAGGTCAGCTCAGAAAGTACTCAGCCTATCAATTTCAAAATTATACCATGTATGCATCATGTCCTAAAGACAACAAATCTAATGTATCATTGTGATCAGTCGACCGTGACGTCACTATGACGTCATTATATGAAAACACATTCTCAATCATATCTAATTAATGGAATGGAATTTTTCAATGAAATTTGCGTCACATATATTTCAAGTCATGCGCATTCTACTCATATTCTCAAAATTCATATTTTTTCTAAAGACGTGCGCGTACGTGCGCGTTGAAATATTTGCATACTCCAATCGAGCTCAAAATTTTTTTGCACACGTTTCAGACCATTTAGAGCATTTTTTGAAAAATTGACAAAATTGGACGGACGCGTACGCGCGCGCACATATGCGCACGCACAGCTCAAATGTCATAGAAATTTCCCGTTTTTTCACTGTTATCGGATGCCTGAAATGTCAAGGAATATTTCTGCCAAGTTTCAAGTCAATCCGATTCAATATGACGTCATACGGGCCCGTCAAAGTTGAAATTCCGCGCGCGCGTCAATGCCGATATACAGTTCAACTATGCCAAAAAACTGCCAATTTTAAATCTGATTTTACTCGTCGGGATGGACGATGACCCCCCATTTTCTTTACATATTCTGAAAGCTCATGAGTTGTAAATGTCATCTCATGGGTTGCCGATGCTGGCAAAATGATTAAATGGTATCAAATTTCACAATGAATTAAAAAAACTAAAATTTGAAAATGACGTCATCAAATTTCAAGTTCACTCGAGCGTATCTCCCTTATCCTTTGCCGATTTACCCCCAGATTTCAGTATGTTGTAGCTTATTAAATGTACTTTCAAAGTTGTAATAACAATATTTTAATTGGATGATGGTATCACCTTGTAAAAATGGATTGAAAGTAATTTTGTCAAATTTGACCAGTTTACGTGTTATCTCTATGGGAGTGCAGTTTTTCTGGAAATGAAAACTGACATGACTATCTTTATCGAGCACTAGCTCACTTATGCTTCGGTGAATTTCTCCCATATTTTAGTATGTTGTAGCTGAGACTTTGGGCTATCGTAAGTGTGCCCTTTGTTTTTTCATACGGAGTCGGCATCACTTCCAAAAACTTGTTTGAAATTCAAGCTTATCTTCGATGTATTGAAATATTTCTTTCTTTCTGTAACTTTCTTTGCAGTAACTCAAGAAAAACATATCCTATCACCACCATATTTTGCACATGTTTAGTTCATGTCACGTCCATTATTTCACAAAAAAACAACTACTTGATCAGACACCATCTTGGGTATGTAAATTAGGGTCAAAGGTCATAAATGTTTCATCCTGTATCTTCGTGAATACATATCCTATCTTTCCCATATTTTGCACACGTAAAGACCATGTTACAAGGATCATTTCACAAAATTATCATTTTTGGCTCAGGGGCCATCTTGTCTGTGCAAAATGGGGTCAAAGGTCATATATACTTCTTCCTGTATCTTCGTTATGACGTGTTATCTCTATGGGAGGGAATTTTTCTAGATGTGAAAATGGACATGATTGTCTTTCTCGACAACTAGATCACTTACCCTTTAGTGAATTTCTCCCAGATTTTAATATGTTGTAGCTGAGACTTTGCGCTATCGTTGTATACCCATTGTTTTTTCATACGATGTCGGAATCACGTGAAAAATCTTGGTTGAAATTAAAGCTTATCTTTGATGTATTCAGATATTTCTTTCTTTCTGCAACTTTCTTTGCAATAACTCAAGAAAAACAGCCCCTATCACCTCCATGTTTTGCACGTATTTAGTTCATGTCACGTACATTATTTCATAAAATTACAACTCCTTGATCGGACACCATCTTGGGTATGTAAATTAGGGTCAAATGTCATAAATGTTTCGTCTTGTATCTTGGTGAATGTCTGCCCTATCTTTCCCATATTTTGCACACGTATAGACGATGTCGCGAGAATCATTTCACAAAATAACCACTTTTTCCTCAGATGCCATCTTGGGAGTGTAAAGGTGGGTCAAAGGTCATATGTATTTGTTGCTGTATCTTCGTTATCTAGTGTATACAGAATAGCACCAAAGATGGTAGACATGATTCCCTTTTCTAAATGAGAATCCAAACATCACACGGCCAATGTCTCTAAACAAAGCTGAAACCTTTATGGTCATGCCTATTGCGATCAGGACTCGAATCATTGATAAAAAAAAATCGGATCACCTTATTTGTCAGTGATGACAAATTACAATCTCTAGTTTGTTGTTGTTTTTTTGTATATCAAATCAACATCATTTCCCAACTGAATTGATAATATTTTTTTTTCAGAAAAGTAAGTACTATTGTGCACATTCACACACAGAACAATGCACCTTGCACGACTACAGGCACAATATTTTTTTCACTTTGTTTTCTCGGTTTCCGTCCCTTTAATACGCCATTCTCAGGCTACCATCTTTTCAAGAATATAATAGGCTTATGATGTGCTGTCTGTTGCATATTTTTCTTCGTGAAATTTGTTTTTACAAAACGTAGTATAGTCGTATAACAAATTTGCAAGTTCTGTTTACATTGTATTTTATCGTCAGTAATATTTAAAAATAATTATCAATGATATAATTTTGTAATCAAATGTTGAAAGAAACATAAATAATACCAAACCCAGCAAACATTTTCTTTTTCTCGTGTAATTTAGACGAATGCAGTACATCGTTCGCGCCATCTTTCGAGTTACAAGCGAGCCATCTGACAGAAACTGTCAGGTGGTGAAAAGACTCTCCGTCAGCGCGTCAATTAACAATGTCATGTCAGGGCAAACTCTGTATAGGAGAGAAACCAAGGAAATCCACATTGTGGTTGCCACGATGTGGTGACAAGCAAATCTGTTCGCCCTAGCTCTTGAACTTTGTTGAACCGAAATCTCGAGTTCCTGGTTGATTTCTTGTTAGGTGATCCGAGTATCCTCTCGGATCACCTTCTGTATCTGTACGGATTCTTTGTGTGTTCTTCTTCTTATTTCTGGACAAAAGTTGTGTATCTACTTACTCAAAAAGTTCTCAGAGTATCAATTTCAAACTCATACCATATATGTATCATGTCCCAAAGACGACAAATCTAATGTATCATTGTGATCAGTCGACCGTGACGTCACTATGACGTCATTATATGAAAATACATTTTCATTCATATCCCATTAATGGAATGGAATTTTTCAATGAAATTTACGTCACATATATTTCAAGTTATGCGCATTCTACTCATATTCTCAAAATTCATATTTTCTCTTAGAACGTGCGCGTACGCGCGCGTTGAAATATTTGTATGCTCAAATCGAGCTCAAATTTTTTTTGCACACGTTTCAGACCATTTGGAGCATTTTTTGAAAAATTGAAAAAATTGGACGGACGCGTACGCGCGCGCGCATATACGCACGTACAGCTCATATGCAATAGAAATTTCCACTTTTTTTACACAGATCGGATGCCTGAAATGTCAAGGAATATTTCTACCAAGTTTCAAGTCAATCCCACTCAAAATGACGTCATACGGGTCCGTCAAAGTTGAAATTCCGCGCGCGCGTCAATGGCGATATACAGTGCAACAATGCCAAAAAACTGCCAATTTTAAATCCGATTTTACTCGTCAGGATGGACGGTGACCCCCCATTTTCTTTACATATTCTGAAAGCTGATGAGTTGTACATGTCATTTCATGGGTTGGCAATGCTGGAAAAATGATTAAAATATATCAAATTTCTTAATAAAGTTAAAAAAGTAAATTTTCAAAATGACGTCATCAAATTTCAAGTTCATTCAAGCATATCTCACTTGTTCTTTAGTTGATTTTCGTCCAAATTTCAATATGTTGTAGCTTATTAAATGGTCTTTCAGATATATAATAACAACAATTTGATTGGGTGACGGCATCACCTCGTAAAAATGGATTAAAAGTAACATTGTTAAATTTGACCAGTTTACGTGTTATCTCTATGGGAGTGCAGTTTTTCTGGAAATGAAAACTGACATGACTATCTTTATCGAGCACTAGCTCACTTATGCTTCGGTGAATTTCTCCCATATTTTAGTATGTTGTAGCTGAGACTTTGGGCTATCGTTAGTGTGCCCTTCATTTTTTCATACGGAGTCGGCATCATGCCCAAAAACTTGGTTGAAATTAAAGCTTATCTTCCATGTATTTTCATAATCCTTTCTTTCTGCAACTTTCTTTGCAATAACTCAAGAAAAACAAGCTCTATCAGCCCAATATTTTGCACATGTTTAGTTTATGTCACGTACATTATTTCATAAAATAACAACTACTTGATCGGGCACCTTCTTGGGTATGTAAATTAGGGTCAAAGGTCAAAAATGTTTCATCCTGTATCTTGGTGAATACATGTCTTATCTTTCCCATATTTTGCATACGTAAAGACCATGTTACAAGAATCATTTCACAAAATAACCACTTTTTGCTCAGACGCCATCTTGTCTGTGCAAAGTAGGGTCAAAGGTCATATGTACTTCTTTCTTTATCTTCATTATGACGTGTTATCTCTATGGGAGGGAATTTTTCTAGATGTGAAAATTGACATGATTGTCTTTATCGACGACTAGCTCAATTACCCTTCGGTGAATTTCTTCCAGATTTTAGTATGTTGTAGCCAATGTAATACCCTTTAAGTTTTGTTAAAAATCAAAGTTTTAATCGGATGATGTCTTCACCTCGTGAAAATAGATATAATGTAACCTTGTCAAATTTAACCAGTTTACGTGTTATCTCTATGGGAGGGAATTTTTCTGGAAATGAAAATTGACATGACGGTCTTTATCGAACACTAGCTCACTTACTCTTCTGTGAATTTCTCCCAGATTTTAATATGTCGTAGCTCAGACTTTGGGCTATCGTGGCTATACCCTCCATTTTTTCATACGACGCCGAGATCACGTCAAAAAACTTGGTTGAAATCAAACTTATCTTCGATGTATTGAGATATTTCTTTCTTTCTACAACTTTCTTTGCAATAACTCAAGAAAATCAGCCCCTATCACGCCCATATCTTGCACATGTTTAGTTCATGTCACGTACATTATTTCATAAAATAACAACTACTTGATCAGACGCCATCTTGGGTATGGAAATTAGGGTCAAAGGTCAAAAATGTTTCATCCTGTATCTTGGTGAATACTTGTCTTATCTTTCCCACATTTTGACACGCAAAGACCATGTTACAAGAATCATTTCACAAAATAACCACTTTTTGCTCAGATGCCATCTTTGGTGTGCAAAATGGGGTCAAAGGTCAAATATACTTCATTCTGTATCTTCGTTAGTGCATACGGAATTCGGTACCAAAGATGGCAGGTCTGACTCCCTTTTCTAACTGAAACTCCAAACATCACATGGCCAATGTCCCCTCAACACAGATGAAACCTGTGTGGTCATGCCTATTGGGATCAGGACTCAAATCATTGATTTCCCAATAGATCGGATCACCTAATTTGTCAGTGTTGACAAATTCCGAGTCTAGTTCAGCTTGATTTCACAGTTTGTAATGAAGGTGTGGACTGAAACAAAGAGCCGTGGGTTCGTAGCTTAGCCCCAGCGCCTTCTTTCCATCAAGAAATTTGTATGCGATGTACCTCAAATAAACATTTTATTTTGTATTTTTCAAGCAGAAGCACGGAGAAAGAGAATTTGAAACGTTATTGAACAATGGGAACAATAATTTAGGAATTCTTGTAAGTTTCTTCTGAAAAGAAAGAGGACCCACTGAGAAAACCAAAGCATGGTGAGGTAATGAGGTAAAAATGCTTAGCACGACTGCATGTCTGCTGTCTTGACCAAGTCGTAGAAATGTGTATGTGCATGGGTCATGTATAATAACAGTGATTATACACGGCAAAGGATATTTTGGGTAAAAGTATTATCTTGTTTGATTTTTTTTCCATCGGTATCACAAGATACATTTATGTTCACTGAACGCATGCAAGCAATAAAGTTCTCAACAATGTATTAAAAAAAATGAAAATATCGTTAACCGTACAAACCTGCAGAGGGGAAAAAAAGAAGAAATACGATCGTTGGCAATTCTATATCCTGTATTTACAACGTACGTGCGCGCAGAAATTGATAACATTACTATTTTGAATCATGTGCCCTTCCCTACCTCCTCCACATTTCCACTATTTCTAGCTGCGTCAGTCTTATCTATCATTACAGAGTGTTAAGTTTTCAGATTAACGCTATGTATGTGTTCTCCTAGTTACATTTTCTTTTTGCACACACATTCAATATATCAGACAATTCAATACAAAATGAAATGTGACTTGCGTATGTGATTGCTACGCATAATTATATGTCGGGGTACCTGTTTTGCAGACTTGCAATATTATAAGCAAAATAAACTGGATGAAAGTCCGCGTCTGTGGCACATAATGGAATTAAGATGATAAAGATGATCTTTGGGACCTTAAAAGCCTATAACACCTTTTAACTTTTCTTGCATTAAAGGGTAGGAAACATAATTAGGATTATTCGTTCTACTTTTCCTGCTGCGTACATCACCACGCCGAGCATTGTCCCTGCCGTATGAATGTTGTATAATTTTCATCTGAGGTCACCACATGTGTTGAATATGTCTGCTCGCCTGTAAAAATGGTTTTGGTTCTCGTCCAAACGAATTAATGGTTATCTCTTGTCTACCCCAGCTCATTTTCCCCCAATCCAGCAAGTCATGTTACGCTACTGCTGCTAAAAAAAAAAAAAAAAAAAAAAAAAAAAAAAAAAAAAAAAAAAAAAAAAAAACACGTGACGATTCGATCTCGGGCAAACATGCCAAAGGCAACATCCAGAGTTTGTCGGATGTTGATTAATTGTTCGCTCATCCGCGCACATATTAATGATTGAATCTCTGTCTCGGATAACATGCACGTAAAGTATAAAGAAATTAGAACAGCCATTATGTTTCAGTAGTAACCAAATCGCTTTACAGATTATTCAGTGTAACCCCCCCCCCCCCCCGTCCCCCTTCATTCAACTTGCTTCATCAAGAGCTGATTGTGTTCGGCTGTTCCACGCGCTCGTTCGGTCTGTCATGTCTATACTGCTTTTTGCTTGTGACTGAGTGTTGCTGCATCAGCGTTAGAATAGGAAAAAATGAGATGATATTCTATTGATTCAAGCATCAAGTTTCAGATCAAGTTTTGTCTTGAATATTCTCTAATTTGGCCCTCCAGCACTTTATCTCATTGATGTCAATGTAATCCTATTATGTATTTGACTGTGTTTAGTCGACTTCGACACTCTATCCTTGTTGATACTTATACTAATGTTATCGTATACCCGGTGAATTACATTTTCTTTGAGAGAGATAAACGTCTCAGTGATGGTGTTCATTGAATGATGAGATGTAGCGAAACGAAAAACGAAACAAAAAATCAACTACAGTGTGTTTACAATCCCAGCTCGCAATGAGATAACCAAGCTATGAATACTTCGTGACTCTGCTGCAAGTGGCTTCGCTCAGTTTATATCCTTGTCAGGTTGCCATGGTGATGGGAAGAAGGGAGCGTAGCCGTTGCCAGGCTCTCACAAGATCGCATGCGATGTCATCGCTGTAGTTTCACTTGACAGAGAGAGTGAGGGAAGGATACGATCCTCTTTTTTGATACGCGACATTTTTAGAAAATTCACATGTTCCATGATGGATCGTATGGATCATTACACCTCCAGACAGTCTTAAATTGGCAACTTGATCATTTTTGTTCTTTCGCGGGACCTTACATGTGACTGTCCAGTAACAGACGGTGTCTACAGCCATAAAGGTGCACGGTAAAACCTTGGCATTAATGTTTAATATCAACCTTGTTTTCATCATTTTACCTGGAAGCGTCTAAAGCTATAATTCTTTGCAATAACTCGGTCGCCGATGTTGATTTTATGTGTGTGTTTGTTTATTGCCTGTCACAGTTTTTGGCCGCTAGGAGTTCGATTGGCCCTGGGATTCTCCTGGAGAAGCCATCTCGCTCAGCAGTGTTGACGAGCCTCTTGCCAATTTGATAGGCGACCACATCCCAGTCCGGTCATGGAGTTGCGGCACACTTTCAGAGTACTCCTATGTGTCATCTATTTGTCATCGCTGCGGGTCACCGGTGATTCCAGCGAAATCGATGGTAAGTGTCCACTTGAGCAAAGACATTGTGAACGATTCGAAATAGACCAATCAGAGTCATTATTCACATTATTATTTTGAAGGTCAGTCTAAATTGCAAAAAGAAGGTCCGGGTTGTCTTCATTCTTAAATGGAAACTGGAAATGAAATATCGCTCAATATAACCGATTAACTTGTTTAGATTGAATTGCTGATGAGTGAGTATCGATTGTCGATCTATTGACCTTCTGATTGCTGGGGTATACATAGTGTAGCATTCATATCAAATCCCCATCAAATAACTGACCCTATTGCATACCAATGAATATAAAGAAAACAAGCATTTTTTTTCTTTAGTCGCAAAAGGGCTGCCGTTGATATTATCTTTTATTCTGAATAGAGGAAATATTCCCGTATGTGCTTACAGTGTTTCTGACCAGACTCTAAATATGCGTTGACTTCATCGATTTTCTGTAAATCAAAACGTGAAAACATCTGTGTTTATTCCACTTTAAAATCTCAGTAGCTATCACCATTTTTCACAATTGTGTTGTCTTTGTCGCCCTACTGTGTGGCAGACTTGCTTGTTTGGTGAATACCGCATTGTGTCCTAAGCAAATGTCACTGTTGATTTGATGCTTTGCATCATTTTGCCAGTTGTATTAGAAAACTGGGAATAGGAATGAATGATATAGATTATAATCTATGTCATTCATTCCTGTTCCCAGTTTTCTATATCCGAAGATCTTCATTTTATTATACTATAGTATAATCAAATGAAGATCTTCGGATACAGTTTATCTAATACTATGGCCAGGACTACAGGCCATGTGTGGAGTCATTTAATTTTATTTGAACTTTTTTTTTTTCCTGGTAATAAGTTCATAATTATCTCGATAAAGTGCAAACTTTATTAGCTGGTTTGTTTATCTTTATATAAGAGAGGAATTTTTTTTTTTTTCAAATCCACGCGCCGAGATCATAATGCCGTTTTATAGGAAATGGAATTTACTTTCGAATATTCAGAAAGAAATTAGTAAAGTGTATGATGTACGAGACCAGAACTAGAAACCGCAATGGTCCTTGGACAACTTACATTACGATTGTGTTACAGTATCATTACAATGGTCGTTATCATGATAAACCGGTGGGCAGCGTTAGTGGTTTGACTCCAAAGCTATATATAATTATTCGAATCCTGCATTAAGAAGAAGCTGTTTCATATTAACTTTTAAATCTGCGTCAGCCTCAATATGAATTTATAAAAACCAATCTACAATGGTAAGAGGGCTTCGAATTTACATTCATTACAAAACTAGACATAAAAGAAGTGAAGGAAAGTGGAAAGTAGAGCGGACCCTACTCTTGGTATATATCCTTTTCCATTTTACACAATATTGCAGCTCTACCTTTTTTTCAAACGGCAATGCGCATGAAACGAGGTGCACGTGGCAAACTCCCGATTAATTCGCGTTCTGTGTATTACGTAATGTATTGATAGATACTTAAAGCAGGGTATCTCGTCCTTAATCTTGGGACTGTACTGTCTTCCCTTGAGTTAGGGCCATCATTCCTTTACGGCAAAACACGAATTGACTGCCTGACAGATGCAATTTCCGAGGTGTAATGAAGAGAAGAATCCTTCTACAGACTATTCCCGTAAAACACAGTCTTGGGGGGGGGGGGGGAAGGGGGTATAACACTCATGAGATTCTTGGCCATTGTAATCTGTGAAACGGTCACGTGATTCAAGGACGCATGCGTGGAGGTTAGCAAAGATTTCGCGCACGCATAGTCTCGTTGATGAAAATAATATCGTCATTTGTGATAATAAAGAAATAATCTTTATACTATTAGACCATGGATTGCGTGTTGTAATCACCGACTCCACCTCGTCGTGCCGAGAGGTGCGTTATGTTGTCACCATTATGTAAAATTGCCTTCGAAAGCACAGAACCCGCAATAAGTAGTGATGGAGAACAGATACAATTGCTTATCGTTATCATTATGCATAATTTATGTTACAGGAATGCATACTCGTTTTATGAATTAATTACGCCCTAAACAGAAGGTACCGCCTAGTCACAAAAGCGTTCGTATTAGATAGTTCATTCATAGATTATTTCAAAGCTGTCTTTTTTTTTTTTTTTTTTTGGTTATACACATTGGATCTACCATTTACTTAAAGGCATTGTTGACCATTTGCAGATGAAACAAATATCCAGCTTTAGTTCTTCAAAATAGTTCTAAAATGTGAGTTAGGGATAGAAACACTCATGTAAATATGTTAATCAGCATAATCAGTGTTAGGTATTGTAAAATATACAACATGTGAACAATAGTAAATTGTTTCGAGACTAAACTGTCTACACTGATGGTTTATTGAGAAAAATAGTGATATCTCCTCAATATTTTAGGCTTGATGGCAAATTTTTATATGGTAGGATGTTTTGTGATACAGCTGACCCACACATATGCATAAGATGTGATAACTAGAAAAAACAAAATTAAATCACTGCCCCCAGTGGTAAACAATACTTTAAATAAAGGCCTTTCCTGTTTTTTTTTTTCTTATTCATGCATCATTGCATCTACTTCCGTAATTGATTTCCAAATTTTGAATCATACTTTCATGATGTACATGTTGTTATATATTGTCCAGTGATATGAGTTGTATTCTGTTGTGGAATATCACAAAATTAATTCAATCAGATGAAACAAAATCATCTCAATTAAATTAAATCCATTGCCCACAAAGTTTACATGAAGTGCTGGAGCGTTTTGCTTTGTTGGGGTTTGTTTTCTACATGCATTGTGCAAATTACACTTTAGAACTGTAAATCTGTATAATACTGGTGATCATCTACGTGTATTGCTGAACCAAAGTCAATTGGTTCAGCAATAGTAGAACAATAATTTACATGAGTCACATTTGAAGTACCTTTCTTTTAAATGCGAGACACCAACTTTAAGAATCTTCCCTCCAGTTTGTTTAAAACATCATTGTATTCTCCAATCATTTGGGGTGAATTTAGAACAAAAGTTTACTGCCATGACTGTTCGTTACTTTCTGCAGACTTTTTTGTTTTTGTTTACTGGTCTGTTTAAAGATATCTTGCTGTACAAAATATAGTGGAAAGGATAGAAGTGCACTAGACCCTTAATTAGGCGCCAAACTGACGTTTTGGCCAGTCTTTCAGGTGGCAGAGCGCCCGCCATTGTATGCATACAGTCATGACAGTCCACCCGCGATGCGAAGTATATTATGACACTATGTCAATGCCATCATATTCAACTCACCATGGCATTTCTATGCTGTGAGACTGCAGTGAAGGGATTCTAACTGAACATGCGCTGCCAGTGGTGCTAGTTATGTACACTTGTTGATGTTAAATCGTTGTTGCTTTTATAATTATCCTTTTGTGGCTGTTGTCGCTGCTGTTTCCTCTCTTCACGTGCTTGTCCGTATTCGTGTCATCTCTCTCTCTCTCTTGATTTGACGTTTACATTATTGTGACTCATTATTTCTCATTCATTTAATGTGATTAAGATGAGGTATCTCGTCTGTAAAAATCATGTTTCCGTGTTTTCTTCTGATTGTATTCTGTGAAGTTGACGCTTGCCTAATTAAGAGAAATTACCAAACTGGTGCCTCACGTATTGCCACGTCGTCAACATTTTGATTTTATGATAATTAGGATAATTACAATGTGATATCAAATAATGGACAACAACGCAAGCAACACCTTGTAACCTCGTAATCGTGGAATACATCCTAGCATTTTTGTCTTTATAAATATGACTCGGATTTTTTTTCAGAAATCAAAGTTAAGACTTGTTTTTTAAATAAAAGTGTCGTCTTTTACAAACCTTTGCTAAGAACAGCAGGTCGCCAAACATGTAGATTATTACACACACCTAACCTGAACCTAAATAAAAAATCTTTAGCCTTTTCTAAGTGACATTATCATGCTGCTAGGTCTCATGTCCTCTTCAGGTAGACTTTCCCTAAAGAGGAAATCCATCCCAAGAAAATTATTCCCTACACAACGAAACAAAAAATGACAAAAACCGGATGAGAAATAAGGAAAATATGACGTTTTGAAATTTCTTTTTTTTTCGGTAAACATTTCTTGACCAGTCTTTATGAATATTCAAATGAGCGAGTTGATGCTGTCATACCCGCACAATTGTCCGTGTATGTTATAATTTTATATGAAATTCGGGAAAAAAATATCTTTAGTTAATACAAGTAAAGGCATGTTCCCATACCAAGACATAGCAGAGTTAACATTTGTTCTTTTCAGTTTTTGGTGGTTTAAGACAATTTTTATACTTTTAAGTATTGATACGCCTGAAATATGAGATTTTTTTTTATTTCTCTATATGAAATAAATAACATATTGTGAGAGCATGATATCATCAACTCATCATCAAGAAAAATAAGTTTGAAAATGTCACATCTTCCTTATTTTTTATACGGCTTTTGTCATTTTTGAATCGTTCTGTATGATTTTTTTTTCTTTCTTTTGAAGTCAATTAATTTTGGTGTGGATTTCCTCTTTACAGGGACCGTGAATTTTACATAAAGATATGAACTCGCATTTCCGTTATGCATTGTTAGAAAGGTAAGGTATTCAGAGTTAAGACCCGAAGTTTGCATTTCAATGATTAACTATTTACTTGCGATAACTGATTGATTGTTAATCCTGACTTTAAAAAATATGAAAGACAAATTAACTTTCCCCTATACTGTCTGATGCATAATGCCGTTTTTAATGCGAATCTAATTGCCTTAAATTGTGTTAAGTGGATTCCACTAGAATTATTTCCGCCTAATTACACAAAAAACCCATACTCTCTCCCTCTCTCTCTATGCTTCCCTGTTTACCATTCTCTCTCTCTCTCTCTCTCTCTCTCTCTTTCTCGTCACAGACAGCTGCGAAGATTCTGATTCGGCCGAGTCCAGCACCTTGTGCCAGCAGTTTTTACAGCTTGCCAGATGTCGTGGATTGCGCACTCCCGTGTGCGCCACCAACGGACGCACATATGCCACGGATTTCTCTCTAGCAAGAGCTGCCTGTCCAAGAGGACGAGCCAGCCCCATGTTTACGAGGCAGTCTATAGGAGCTTGCAGGACGCAGACGAGACCTCCAGGTAATAGACGGATATGCTTTCGATATTCTCTTCTATGCAATAAATGATAATCGCATGATATCTTTTAAACCAAAAGTTTCTCTCATGCACATAAGGAAAAGGTAGCAAACTGACTTAGAAACACAATGTTGATCTCAATTCGAATCGATTTCTATCACTTAGCAGACGATTGAATTCTAGGCCAGAAAGGCATGGCGTTTTTTGTTTGTTTGTTTGTTTGTTTGTTGTTTTTTCACAAGGGAGTGAGTACAAACGGGCTGTGATATATTAACTTCATGGGAAACAAAGTATATCGAAGGTTGATAGGTAATGGGTTGATCACCCAGTCTCTTCATTTAGCCGGTAGGATCATTACCTGAATTAACGAATTGATTCTTCTGCTCCACACCTTCTTCCGCGCAGTGCGTCAGCTAGGCAAGAAAGAGTTCCGTAATGAGATTGGCCGAAAGTTGTGGTGTGGTCTTTTGTCTTTATGATAAATTTCCTCTTTTCGATGTGTACTTTCTGTTTTGTTTTTTTTAAATTGAAATAAGACATCATTTCCACTCAAGCATTTTTAAACTGCTGCAAGAACAAACTAATTATTTACACAGAATGCTTTCGTTTTTTCAACTGCGTTATCGTTTCAAATGACCTTCTTCGTGAACCTTGTTCAGCAAACATAATCCATCGAACCCATGGGAGTTCCTAGGACTTCAGAACAATCAAGTCACACTTTCTAACTGATGACGTCACTCATCACGAAAGATTACCTTACCAAATCCTGGTTTAAAATAAAAAAGCTATGGGGGAAAGTGAGTATAGGCCTATTATGTCTATGTGCCATATTATTTCGGTTCAGAATGTTTATCGTATTTATAGCCAGAGCATAATGTTATGTTTCTGAAGGCTCGTGAGTCCCGAATTTAGTCAGTTTTCGTAGATGTTTTGAAAATGCCATGTAGTAGTAATGATTTACGGGTTCTTTTCCAAGTGCATCAGAAATGTATTTAGAAGTGTATTGTACTAAACATCTCCTATACAGTCTAACCACTAATCAATGTGAGCGTCGTGAGCTTGAAAAAACAACAACATAGCAATAACATCAGCCTGTCTCCCGGCATGCATCACGATCGTCTGAATCTGATTACATCGTGCACCATGGTTGCATGCTCCCTTTTTAGTTTCCCCACCAGCCCAGGGCAGGTGCGACTACCGCTGTCCGCCCGGGAGGCCGTACGTATGCGGCAGCGACGGCGTCGTGTATCAGTCAGAGTGCCATCTGCGCAAAAGAAACTGCCGCTCCAGAGACAAAATATATGTGATTAGAGTAGGGCGTTGCCCCGTTAAAACTACGGCAGCGGCCACCACCACTGCCACGACCAGTACTGCCACAACACAGCCGCCACAAACAACAACGCCGTTGAAGACGACACCGCCTGATATGATTGGTAAACGTAATTTTGGGGAGGGTACAACATCCTTATGTTGGGCTCTATTGACCAGAGGAAAACAAAAATAATCAAAATCAAACAAGTTAATAATTGCTGACATATCATCATATTCTTGTAAACACAAAGTTCTTATTAACATCTACTTGGAAAAACAAAATGCGAATTTTGCATAAGACAAGCTGATGGTCTCGTCTGGGTGTATTTTGAATAACTGGTGGGGGAGGGTAACGCAAAATCTCTTCATGTAAATCAATATGACTGAATGGCAATTTAAGAATGCATAGGTAAAAATTATGCCTGATGAAATTAGTTATGATTACACTGAAACTGCAACAGCTTTACTCACTCGGGGATTAAGCAATTTTAAATGGCAACTTTTCATTGTCTTTGTCCTTTGTTCTTTGTCCTTCCTCCTCTTCAACTGAATCGGTCTGTTCACGCAGCTCTGGTTATCTAGCAATTTTACACCGTGGGTTATTCAAACCAAACAAAGGAGGTTTCAAGAAACCGATTTAGGAAGGAGTCTGGTTTAACAAAAAATAATAATCAAACAGTTGAGGTCTATGTCATACTAGCGCTGCTGGTCTGTGCAAGTGTGCGTGTGTGCATGTGTGAGAGAGTGGGGAGGGGCATATAACATGTGTCAATGCATGGCAGTTCACCTATGGGGGCAGTTGTACGTGTGTGCGTGTTACCCTCAGGTGTTTGATGCAACTTCTTAAATATGCTGTTCTATTTTGTGTCAATACATTATGCTGTGACATGTATAAACGCGCTGTGCATATCCATTTCACGTGCATTGCGGTGATATGTTTTGCTTGCTTGCATTATGAATATTACGCAATTATCATGTGTTTGTCTAGACTCTAGATGAAATTGTACTAACTTGCTTTTTGTGTTCTGTTTCAGCCCATTCCATTCTGCAAAATGTGTCATGTCAGCCATCCTGTCGATCATGTTTGTTTTACGCAAATCTATCGTCATTTTCTACTCATTTTTACCATATTCATTCATCCATATACGTTACGATACCTAAACTAAGAATGTATGTGAAAATGGAGTTTTCTTGTACATCATAAAGACAGTTGTCACGCCGAAATAGTCACAAACGCGCGCGCGCACACACACACACATCTACCCATACACACATGCATAACTAATATACGATGCATATTTGTATACATGCATATTATATTGTATAATTCAAATATTTCTAAATCAATCTTTCAATGTCCAACTGCATTGCAATCTCCCTGCACGCCAAATGATGCAGAAACTGATCACTAACATGTAGTGGTTTCACAGCACCCCTTTTTAACACTAAAGATTTGAATCTTTTCTTAACTGTAGGAAGGAAGCGCTAAGGATCACGTCATTATGTTATACTTCACGTTATAAACAGGATTTTCAAGGTCTAGATTCACGTCTGTTGTGACGATTTAATTCATAAAAGCTTCGCCTACATCAACAGGTATATCGATCAGACAAGCAACAGCCGCTTCAACCTCGAAGGGACATACGCCATCCACCGCAGCATCAGCAGATACACCAACAATACAAACAACTGATAGTGCTACTTTGCAGGCGGGGACGCCTCCAAACACAAGAGCAGGACCATCATTAACAGAAACTAGAGATGGTAACACTTCGACAGCAACGATGCTATCAAGCACAACATCAGCAGGCTCCTCCACAAGACAAACAACCAATAGTGCCAATTTGATTAAGGCAAGGACGTGTGGTCTGAGCACAACATCAGGTTCCTCAATACAAGGAGCTAGAGATGTTACCACTTCAACAGCAACGACACCATCTAGCACAACGTCAGCAGCTACATCAACAATACAGAGAAGTGATAGCGCCACATTGAGGGCAACGATGCCTACGATCACAGCAGTAGGTTCATCATTAACTGCTACCACAGTAACGACGCCATCTAGTTCCTTATCAACATCAACAGGTACATCAACAATACAAACAACCTACAGTACCACTTCAAAGGCAACGACGCCTCAGAACACAACCGTAGGTCTATCAACAACAGAAACTACAGATGCCACCACTTCGATAGGAACGATGCCAACTAGCACAACATCAGCGTATTATACATCAACAATACCAACAACCTACAGTGCCACTTTGACAGCAATAATGTTGTCAAAGCAACGATCATCAACTTTAGCTACAATAGGTGTTACCACCTCGACTGCAAAGACGCAACCTAACACAGCAGCAGTAGATACATCCACAATACGAACAACAGACAGAACCACTTTGAAGGCAACGACCCCTCCGAGCACATTAGGCTCATCAAATTCAGAAACTACACATGTTACTACTTTGTCTGCAACGACACTATCTACCACAACATCAAAAAGTACATCAACAATACAAACAACCGACAATTCCACTTCGAAGGCAACAACGCTTCGGAGCACAACAGTAGCTTCATCATTCAGATCTACAGATGCTACTACTTCGAGAGCAACGATGTCATCTAGTACAACATCAGCACGTACATCAACAATACAAACAGCCGATAGTATCACTTTGAAGGCAACGACCCTTCCGAGCATATTACACTCACCAACTGCAGAAACTTCAGATGTTACCACTTTGCCTTCAACGACGCCATCTAGCACAACATCAGAAGGCACATCAGCAATACCAACAACCGATAGTGCTAAGACGAAGCCATCGATATCAACGTCAGAAGGTACATCAACAATACAGACAACAGATAGCACCACTTTGAGGGCAACAACACCACCAGACACAACACCAGTTGGTTCATCTACCATACAAACCACAGATGTTACCACTTCAAAACCAACGGCACCACGGAGGACATCAGCAGCAGGTACATCAACACTACATCGATCCTTTAACTGTATAAACAATTTATCCCCATGAACTGCATACGTAGACATAGTTTATTCTGCCTCAACGAAACAATTCTTGATATCAACTTTCATAGTTCTTTTGTTTTTCACTGTGTACAACGTCGACAGGTACGTCAACAACACAGACAACCGAGGGTATCACTTTGAAGGCAACGACGCCTCCAAGCATAACATTAGGTTCAACAACTACAGAAAGTACAGATGCTACCACTTCGTCTGCAACTGCGACATCTAGCACAACATCAGCAGGTACATCAACAATACCAACAACCGATAGTGCTACAACTAATTCACCGACCAAAGTGTCAGTGGGTTCATCAGCGACAGAAACTTCGGCAGGTGTATCAACAATTCAAACGACCGATAGTACCACTTCGAGGGCAACGACACCACCAGACACAACGTCAGTGGAATCATCTACCATACAAACCACAGATGTTACCACTTCAGAAGCAACGACGACACTGAGTACATTAGCAGCAGGTATACATCAACAGTGGAAACCTCAGATGAAATTACCTCAAAAACAACAACGTTATTAAGTTGAAAACGATGAACTTATCTAATGCTGTTTTTTTTTTCTGCTGTATTACCCCTCCCACGCATTCAGGTCAATTATTTTCTCATTATCTATGTTAATTCATCAACTTCCCCCCATTAGTTCACATTTTCACTCATGTGCTGAACGATTCTTTAACGATGTATTTGATTTGCATGAACTGCACATATAGACACAGTTTCCTCTGTCTCGACGATCAGTACTTCATATTAACTTTATCGTTTTCTTTTTTTCCCCAACACGTAAAACATCGGCAGGTATATCAACAATCCAAACAAATAGAGGTATCATTTTGAAGGCAATGACGCCTCCAAGCACAACATTAGATTCATCAATAACTGCAGATATTACCACTTCCACAGCAGATACATCAACAATACAGACAACTGACAGTGCCACGATGGCGCAACCGACCACAACGCCAGTAGATTCATCAAAAATAGAAACTACAACAGGTATATCAACTGCAGATCTTAACACCTCCACGGCAACGACGCCATCTAGTACAATAACAGTGACTGATAGCTCTACGGCGAGGCCACGGACCACGACGTCAGTGGGTTCATCAGTGATAGAAGCTACGACAAGTACACCAACAATACAAACGACCGATAGTACCACTTCGAAGGCAACGACACCACCAGACACAACATCAATCGGTTCACCCACAATACAAACCACAGATGTTACCGCTTCAAAACCAACAACGCCTCTGCGGACATCAGCAGGAGGTACATCAATCATCTATACACTACTTCAACCTCAGACGTTTGCGTGTAAAGCAACAACGTTCTTGAGCATTTTGTTTTTCTACTGGTATCCCCTCTTACTCTGCAAATGAATGTCGATTTTCCTGTCAGAGTATATCATTTATCCGTAAATATTCATGATCTTCATCCATGTGCTTAACGATTCCGTATCTGTTATTAATCTATTTGCATGAACTGCACAATGTAGACACAGGTTCTTCTGCTTCGACAAACCAGGATATCATATTGATATATTGTATATGCATATGTTGTATTGGTATTTACTTCAAGGTTTCTTTTTTCACCACGTACAGCTTTGGAGGGTACCTCAACATTTCAAACAACAATTAGTACCATTTTGAAGGCAAAGACCCCTCCGAGCACAACATTAGATTCATCAATGACAGAAACGACAGATATCAACACTTCCACATCAACGACACCATCTAGCACTATATCAACAGATACACCAACAATACAGACAACTGATAGTTCCACGACGACGCCACCAGCCACAACGACGGTAGATTCATCAACAATAGAAACTACGACAGGTACATCAACAATACAAACGACCGGTAGTACCACTTCGAGGGCAATGATACCATCGGGTACAACATCAAATGCTTCATCTACAACACAAACCACAGATGTCACCACTTCAATGCCAACGACGCCACTGCGGACATCAGCAGCAGGTACATCAACCAAAACCAGCAATTCTGTTAAGTTTGAAGTTATAAACAATGAACTTACTTCGTAGTTCTTCCTACTTTAACTCCTCTAATGCAGCAAAATTCATGTCAATCATTCTGTCTGTCATTTATCTATGTAAATTCATCGTCTTTGCTTCATTTATATATACGATATTTGTTTTCCTAAACTGCACATGTAGACAAAGTTTCTTCTGTCTCAACGAATGCGTGTCTGATTAATTATTTACCTTAACTCCCCCCCCCCCCCCCTTGTACAGCTTTGGCAGGTACATCGATTCAAACAACCATTGGTACCATGTTGAAAGCAATGACACCTCCAAGCACAACATTAGATTCATTAGTAATAGAAACTACAGATATCACCACTTTCACAGCAACGATGCCATCTAGCACAGCGTCAGCAATTACACCAACAATACAGACAACAACAGGTACTGATAGCTCCATGACGACACATTTACAGACCACGGCGTCGGTGGGTTCATCAGTGAGAGAAACTACGACAGGAATATCAACTAAACAAACGACCGGTAGTACTTCTTCGGGGACAACGACATCACTAGACACAACATCAATTGGTTCATCTACAATACAAACCATAGATGTTACCACTTCAAAACTAACGGCGCCACGGAGGACGTCAGCAGCAGGTACATCAAAGCTACGAACGTCAGATGTTATTAACCTCAAGAGAAAAGACGTCAGCAAAGTTATTTACGATGAACTTACTTTATGTTTGAGTTTGTTCCTTCTGTGACCCCCTCCCACGTTTTGATATCTATGTCAATTATCTTGTACATTATCTATTATCTATATTCATTTATCGTCTTGTCTTCTTCAATATGATTTTAACTGCTTTAACTGCATATTTCTTTCTATCAACTGCACATGTAGAAACAGTGTCCTCTACCCCAACGAGCCGGTATCTAATATTAATTTTCATGCTTTCTTTATTTCTATCTTTATTCTTTTTACTTGATATTTACCTTTATGGTTTTTTGTTTTGTTTTGTTTTGTTGTTTTTTTCTTTTCAGAAAAGGATGTAGCTAAGTAGGACCTTTAGAAAAATTATGCATTTATTAGCCGAATGACTGCATGCTAACCGAGCAGCGATAATAATCTTAGGAAGATGTAATGATTTTAAGATTGATGATGATAATAATATGTGATAACAATAATTATGATAATTACTGTCAAATCACACTGATAACCAACATATTTGACTTGCATTTCAGCTTTATTGACTAAAGTTTATAGGACAACCGTCACCCTCGAAGTAGCAACATACATACAAACAGACATAACACATTTAAAAACACACTTACAATGCATGGATATTATTGTATTGAATTATGTAAGATACATCTACACGTAAAGGATAAGG
Organism: Diadema setosum; assembly: GCA_033980235.1. NCBI lineage: Eukaryota > Metazoa > Echinodermata > Echinoidea > Diadematoida > Diadematidae > Diadema > Diadema setosum. The sequence continues at coordinate 36,168,794 of CM067060.1, forward strand.
CCCCTCAATAACATACGTAGAGTGATCCATAAGAAAAAAAAAGGTAAGGTGTTAAAAAATCGACCATCTGTACTACAATAAGATCCACGATTGTTTCACATTGAAAACTGCAGTCACGGCAACATCTATATCATTGCCCATGACTGTTGCAACGATTTCCTCTTCAAAACCCATGACTGCATCAGGTACACCAACAACGCTAACAACAATCGATATTACTTCGACAGCAACGCCGCCACTACGCACAACATCGACAGGTACATCAACAACACAAACAACTCGTGGTACTACTTCAAAGGCGACGACTCTTCTGAGAACAAGATTAGGTCCATCAACAATGGAAACAACAGATGCTACCACCTCGGTAGCAACAACACCATCTATCACAACATCAGCAGGTACATCAACAATACTGACAACCGATAGTGCCTCAACGACGCCATCAACCACAACGTCAGTAGGCACACCAACAAAAGAAACTACGGCAGGTACATCAACAATACAAACGACCGATAGTACAACGTCGATAGCAACAACATCCCCAGGCACAACATCAGTAGGTTTACCTACCATACAAACCACAGATGAGACCACACGAAGAGCAACGACGCCACTGACGACTTCAGCAGCAGGTACATCAACACTACAAACCTCAGATGCTATTGCCTAAAAAAAAAAGAGTGTAGACACACTCGAGTCATACAACCCACGAGCCATACAGACCACGAGTTATACAACCCACTAGTCATATAGCCCACGAGTTTATACAACTCACAATTTATACAGTGTGTGTGAACAAGGCCTATGAGTTAGGCATCATGTGAAATAGTCCTACGGTCTAGGAGCTACACATTGCGCAAATAACTAGGCAAAAACCCAACAAGGTTGACATTACATGCATTATTTGTCCATGAACTTGACACTACACAATATCAAGCTCGTGGGCAAAATGAATAGTGGGTGCCTAGCTCGTGGGGTGACTTGAAAGAAACAACGCTATTGAGCTTTATAATGTGGTACTTACTTGTTGTTTCTTCTACTCTAGCAGTTCCCACGCTGGAAGTTCATGTCCACTTTCATCTCTTTCATTTATCGTTGTGAATTCATCGTCACGTCTACTCTAAATTTGGCATCTTCATTATTATGCATGACGTTTAACTACTGTATAATTATCTATTTCCATGAATTGCTCATGTAGAAATTGTTTCTTTTGCCTCAGCGTGTCCGTATTTCATGTTTGCTGTGATGTTTTCTTTTTTTTTTTTAGAAGATCATGAAGGAAAAAAAATGAACATAAGAATATCATGCACACTATTGACCGGATAATGCCAGCATGCTGTCTAAGCAATGATAATATTAACATGAAGAGTTCATAATAATAGCAATGATGTCGATGATAATGATGATGAAATGATAATGATAATATTATCAATAATAATAATAATAATGATAATAATAATAGTAATAATAATAATGATAATAAGAATAATAATAATAATAATAACAATAATAATAATAATAATAACGATGTGGTAACAACAATAATAACAATAACTACCACTAATAATATTTATAGTTTTAACTATAATAATCATTGATAACCATCATTTGTGCTTGCATTTTACCTCTATTGACGCGCTGGTGGAACACTTATCATCACAAATTTGTGACATACATCCACATACAGGCAAGCATACATACAAACAGTCATTATCACTCATTTACGAACACGCACACAATATACATAAAATGATAGTAATGTAAAATATCTACATAATTACAGTATATGAAGACTACATCAACACTTCCAAGGAAAAGGGGCCTTCATTGACACACAGGCCATTCCCAAGTTCCATTGCAGGAAAGAAGGTGATGCATGGATCCTTATATTGGTGTCCAGTAATGATGTGCAAACCACCATCTGCACTACATTCAAAACCATCATTGTTTTACACCTAAAATTACAGTCATAACAACAACATCTACAACGTCGACTGTTGCAACGATTTCATCCACATCAGCAGCTACATCAACGACGTCACCAAGCACAATATCGGCACGTACAGTGACAATGCAAACAACCGACGGCAGCACTTCGAAAACAACAATGAGTGCGATTTCAACATCAAAAGGGACATCAACAATACAAACAACAGACAGCACCACTTCACAGGCAACCACGGTTCCGAGCACAACCGTAGGTTTATCAACAATAGAGACTACAGATGATACAACTGCAACAGCGACGACAACAGCAAGTACATCAACAATATCAACAACTGAAAGTGCCTCAACGACGTCACCAACCACAACGTCGGTAGGTTCATCAACAATAGAACCTACGACAGGTACATCAACAGTACAAACAACCGATGGCACCACTCCGAAGGTAACTACACCACCAGACACAACATCAGTGAGTTCATCCACAGTACAAACCACAGATGTTACCACTTCAAAAGCAACAACGCCACTGCGGACATCAGCAGCAGGTACATCAACACTACAAAACTCAGAATCTACTATTTCGAAAGCAACGACGCCATTGAGCATACATTTATTACCGATGATTGTTCTTGATGTGTTCCCCCTTCCCCCTTTTTTTTACTCAAACCTCCTGTTACGCTCCGAAATTAATGTCATTAATGCAGTCTGCCATTTCAATATGTAAATTCATCGTCATGCCCACTTTATTTTCATAACTTTCTTTCGTTGCACAACGATGCTTGAACTATATATTCATTTATATGAGCATACAATGTTGATACATTTCTTTTCTATTCTTTTCTGCCCGGATAGTGAGTCATCGTGTCTGGCAATTTACTAGGCGAGCCAATACTTGATATTTTACTTTAATGTTTCCTCTTCCAGAACGAGAACATAAAAAATCTGATCATACAAAAGCCATGAACAAATGACATCAGCATGCTTTCTGACTAATGATAATAACTATTACGAAGATGTACAAAAAAAATGATAACAACTAATAATGATAATGATGATAGTAATATTAATAGAATCGGTGATAACCAGCATGTTGTGCTTACATGTTACCTCACTTGATCGTAAAGTTCTCATCCCAAAGTAGTCACATTTACGCACTTTCAGGGAAACATATTTACAAACAGACATAATCACACATTTACAAACACACTCGCAATGATTGTACACAATATAACTATTCTCTATGTATGCAAAGTGCATCTGCACTTCCAGGGGATAACTGCCTTCATTAACGAGCATGTCATAACTCTTTCTGTGACGGGGGCTAAGGTGTTATCAAGGATGTATCAACCTCCTTGATGATGTTGTACATGGGTCCGTAAGCAATGTGCAGTATAATGATGTGAAATCGACCCTCTTCTCAACAATAAAAAACCACTAATGTTTCACACCTAACACTGCAGTCATAACAACATCTACAGCTATACCCACGACTGTTGCAACGACTCCAACCACAAAACCAATGACTACATCAGCAGGTACATCAACAACGGAAACAACAGTGGTCACCACTTCGACAGCAAGTACAACATCGGCAGGTACATCAACAATACAAACAACCGCTGGTACCACTTTGAAGGCGACGACCCCTCCGCTCACAACATCAGCAAGTACATCAACAATACAAACAACAGATGCTGTCACCACGAAGGCAACAACGCCATTGAGCACAACATTACCCACAACAACCGCAACAACAGAAGCAACATCGCAAACAGTTAAATTAGTAACAACAACCCCTCCTGGAACCACGACAACCTTGCCGACGTCCCCACCTGGTATGACCAGAAGGCTTCCAAGTGAACCTTTCAGTTGTCTTCTTCGAGCTCCTTCCCCTTCCCTTCCTCCTCCGCGTTCCATAATTCTTTCTTCCTTCAGCAGACTGTAATAACAGCGCCATCTAATTTCTGCACTAGGTTCCGTTATTCTTTTCTTCTGTCATCCAACGTGATTGAAGGATGACGAACGTCGTGGACGGAGGTAAAGTTGTAACGTACAATGCTCTGTAACTAATCGTAGTATGGCGACACTAACATTGGCATTGGTAAGTGTAAATGACGATATGATGATACACGTTGCAGACCAATTTAGTGAGTCTCATTCAATGTTTAGTCTGCCAGCATGATCCGCACAACTCTCATGGCTTTCCTTGCTTCGTACAACAGACACAGTGATCATAACAATCCCAGTGGTAGGAAACAAAAACACCCTGCATTTAATATTGATGTGGTTCGACTAAATCAATTTGTAGCACACACGCATGGTCCTCTTCAGAGCCTAAATCTCACTTTGCAGTTAACAGCAATACGTAGTAACCGTTGCTTCTCTCTCGCACTCAGAATCCATTTTCGACCAGGCAATGATACAGCTTTTCACGTCTGCAGGTTGTTCCCAATTAATTCGCTTCTCGGTCATCCTCGTTTCACTTGTAACTAACAAAATAATGACCAGCGATACTGATTGTACACACCTTGTTACTATCACTTCCGTCATTATTGTTGTTTGATGTAATTGTAGCAGTAGGTTTTTGCATTGGTTTTTGCTGAAAGCGAGTAATTTTGCATTTAGGCTTTGGCTTAACAAACATGATAGCATCAAAAGTGTTATTGTCTTGATAATCAGAATTATCTGTTTTGCTGTCTTTTTGAATAATCACCATAATCATTATCATAATCACTCCTAATATCATTGTATTTAATTGTTATAAATGCTGTTTTGATTACCATGTACACATGCATATTGCTATAGTTACACTCTCTCCTTTTGAAACGTTTAAGTATCACCTCTTTATGCAAAGGGCAAACTGAATATTTAGGTTTGTGGTTCATGAAAGCTTTGGCGACGAAAGCATGATACTTCCCTGTGCTTTTCAGAGACAACCAAAGTGTCAACTCGAACAAGAACATCGCCGATGATAACGACGGTAGCGACAACTGTACAACCATCAACTGTACCATCGACAACGTCAACAACACAATTCACATCAGCGACAACATTCGCATCAACAAACAGTCCACAAATAACAACTACAGCACCAGTAACAATATCAACAGAGGTCACGTCAACAACACCTGAAACAGTAACAACACGACTTACAACAGAAGATGCCACAACAAGAACACTCACAACAGAACAAATACCAGTTCTCCCACCAATCATTATTGAGAAAAAATAAAACTTCCAAAACAGTGCACAAGATATATGATGATTTTAATTGAACAGAAGCCAAATGAAAAGTACTAGATATGATATTTACATTACGTTGCTACTCTTCGATGACAACCTGCACGAAAGTTTTATGTTTAACAAGTTGGATGATTTCGAATTATCAAAAGTGGAGCAGAATTACTCCCGTCGATATCAGTTGCAACTGAACAGTTAATGTCTCTGCTAAATTTAGGAAAAGAGCATTCTTAGTACTTCAACCAACAGTTTAACCAAATATTATTTCAAAAGCAAGGGTATCTGCACATATCATGACGAGCCACGTAACGACGACGTCACACAAACTTCATCAATTATTTAGCCAGCAAGTCTTGGCACAAATAAAAACATCCACGACAAATTGTAGAGATGGAAAAAAGAACAACCAATGTGCCTTACAACGCGCTCATCAACAAATCCTTCAAATCTTCAATCACAAAAAAGATAAACAGCATTGTGCAATGTGCCTTCAAAAACCATGACGTTAACCAAGTTAGCCGTCATTGCAGCACGCTCTGCACTGCAGTCCACAGCGGTGTCAGCTTCAACTATGAAAAATAAGACATTGACAACTGTGGCATCAAAATCACCCACAACATCGGTGTTGACCTATCAATCAGCAAGTTATGCTACACAATCTAGAGTGTTGCTCTCTTCAACCATGAAAAGTGAAGCACAGACAACATTTCCGATAGTAACATCTACAACACCGTCGTCCAACGGTATAAACTACAAGTTCTGCACCCACACGAAGCTACAGCGGTGCCTTCCTCACCAATGTAAAGTACAGCAGTGAAAACATTGCCAACAATATCATCCACAGAAACTACAACACAAGCGCCACTAACAAGCCTGCCGACAATATCAACAACAACGTTGTCAACGGTAGCGACAACGGTAGCGACAACGGCAGCAACAACGACGCAAACCACAAATGCCCCGACAAGCTCTACACCAAAAGCGACAACAGCGCAAGCAACAACACAAACAACCACTGCCACCATATCACGAACGACATTTCCGGCAACATCTGTGGCAACAACACAACCAACGCCAGCACCGTCAACAACACAAGAGACAACACCTGGTACGAACTAAATTTAATAGGGTGGGAATAAAGAATTGCGTCATGTGTGTAAAGAGTTTACAGTGCCTTTTTCACAGTGAAAACTTCCTTCCTCTAACCGTATATTACAAATAAGTATTTTGCTTCCAACTGCCCTATCCTTCTTCGGATCATAAAATGCAGTGATCAACATGAGACATGACCTGCCTCGTATATACCTATACCATAAAAGAACATAGTGGAAAGACAGTTAGATTCATGAGGTGGTGTATGTAAACTGACAACACCAACGATAACAGAGGAATGTCTCTCTTATCATTATTGTATTCATACGTCGTTTTGAGTTGTTGTTGTTGTTCAGCAACTGTAATCGAATTATCGAATATTCTTTTTCCAAGTACTTACAATGTCACTTCACTGCACCTGCATATTGCATTCTCACCTTTTATACTTATGCTTGTTTTCTCGTGCAAGCCATCCAATCACATTCATGTTTCTGTAACGCACATATCATGTATTTCATTTCATTTCACCTTCTCCAACGCTCATCTGCACTTTCGATTTGCTCTCGGCTCTTGCTCTGCGTGCACTGGATTAAGCATTGACAAAAAAAAAATCATGTTATTATATGGTTGCATTAAATTTGCTTGCATAACTTTGAAAAAAAATCTTAATTTCAAATGACTCTTTTAGCTTCCTCTGTAGTTGTCTCTTCTCCTCTTTCACTTTTGTTTTCTCTCTTTCTCTGCAGCTTTTTATTTTGGTTTAATCTCTTTCTCGCTTCGTTTTTCTCCAGGTCTGAATCCGAATAACAAGCTTTGTGGAAGGTTGCGAGTGAAAAGGGAAATATTAATCAGTGATGCGTGATGTGGATTGAGTACAAGCCAGCATACTTTGTGTGTGTGTGCGTGTGTGTGTGTGTGTGTTTTATGCTTGATTTTGAATGTTATCATACTACACGATTTTTTTTCCTACAATCATTGACGCTGATAGCGTTTTGTTTCTTCACAGTTCTAACAACGCCTACCATCCCTACCACTGCGGCAACAACGCTCCCGCCCACCGTAGCCTCGTCAATCCCACCGCAAGTTGTAACCACCGTGCTTACAACACCAACTGGCACGAGAAGGTTGCCCCCCGAATTCGGCGGAAACAGCAGTGAGTAAGGCTCAACGTGACCTGATCAGAGCAGAACTATTATTGAATGAATGAATGGATAGATAGATAGATAAATAGATCAATCAATTAATCATTCAATCTATCAATCCAGCAATCCAGCAATCAATCCATAAACAAATAAACTAATAAATAAACAAACAAATACAATGCTCACTGCGTTTTATTGTCATTACTGTATTCCCAACCATGAGTGGTTTCCTTTTTTCAACTGAACCTACGTTTGAGATACATGGATAGTGATCACTTGCAAGCGAAAAGGGGGAAATTTGTGCAAATAACGCTGCTTATATATTAGTTTAATAGAAGTTGTCGGCAAGTCAAAAAAAAAAAAACCAACATTATTGGTTACTGTTGGTTTGATTTGGTTTGGTCATGTTGGTTGTTGATATTTTCAAATTCTGAGTGCCTTTTTGCTTAATTTGTAAGGGTTTAGCCACGTCATAGGTAAATTGACAGACGTTTTTCCTTTGCTTTTTATCATTCATTGTACTCTTTTAGATATTTGTAGTTCGTGAAAATTTTGCAAATCAGTGACTCTAACTCTGCAAATACTTTCTCTACGTTGTTCGTTTTTTTTTATTTACTTTGCTAGCACCCAACTAAAACTTAATGCCAAATGCTCCATAATAGCATTCGTTTTATTCTGGAGTTCTACGACTCTTGAATGTTAATTAGTCTCTTTAATTCATCACACTCTTTTGCGCTTTTGCTCAAACATTATCAATCTTATCTTCCTTGTTTTTTCTCTTTGCAAATCAGTCTTCTTCGCCTCTTTTGCAAACAGACAATTTTTGTTCCATATCTCACTATTTCAAAAATGTAGACTTATGTGTGCTTCTTTATAATTTTGTTATTTTCTGTCTGCATTTGAAACGTTGAACTTTGGTGTTGACTACCATGCTCCTAATCTCTGTGCACCTATACTTCATCTATGATGACAAAATTAAAAATAAACAATGAAACGACTTCTTCTGTAAATCATTTTTTTCTGTATTCCGTTGACCGTATTTCAACTCATTCAAAAAATGACCATTTTGACGACAAATTGAACACAGCACCGGCACCACCGCCATCTGGTCGCGGAGACACGCCATGCAACGACAACTGCCCGGACGGCGCCGCGGATGGGTCTGACGAGGTGTGTGGCACCGATGGTGTTACGTACGAGAACGAATGCCACCTGCTAGTCCGACGTTGCCAGGCGGACAGATCCCTCATGGTGGCGTTCAGGGGAGCTTGTCCGAGATTCCAGAGGCTCTGTCCTCCAGTAAGCATGTGCACACAGGAGTATCTGCCCATCTGCACGACGGGGAACGTCACTTACCCCTCGCTCTGCCACTTTCAGGTCGCGGCGTGTTTGGCAGATGCTACAGACTGGAAAGTCCTACACGCTGGAGAGTGTCCGCAGGCAGTGCAGCCCTGTGAGTGTACCACAGCAACACGACTAGGACAGTCAGACGCAAACGCTAACTTCATTCAATTCAATTCAATTCAATTCAAACTTTATTTCATTTTTGGAAAAAACATAAACATTTCACTTTCTTTGGTAACAGAGAATAAGGTTACATATAATCAAAACAGAGTAAATTGAGAAAACATAATTGTGGAACCTTGGGGTAACAAATAATGTTGTAATGAAAATTGACTGAAGTGATATAGACGATATAACATTACACAAAATATCGAAAAATGGAGGGACCCACTAAAAAGGCAATGCTTGTAGAATGTGGGCCCCTCAGGTACAGAATGTCAATAGAAAATGAACTGATGCAAAAAGGGGAAAAATTGGGAATAAAGTCAGATAAAAAAGTCTGGAAGCCCAATAAGAAGACAGAGTAACAGACAGACACACATACACAGGCGAATGGACATTAAACAAGACTGGGACGATAAAACTTATAAAGGAGGACTTAAATACAAGACAGAACGAGACAAGACTGTCATAATAGGAAGACAATACAACGGACAGAAAGGCAAAACAGATCCAGCGATCCTCGACAGAACTATATCGAAAAAATAATGGGATGCGTGGAAAGGATACGGAAATATGGAAAAATAGAGAGAAATAGATGCGGAAGTAATACAAGTAGAATCGAATCTACTCTGTAAGTGTCTCAGGACAACAGGGACGAGAAAATATGTGACAGTATATCATTGGTATTAAAAATTCTTCGAAAAGAAATTAAAATGAGTCAACGGGCTGATTCAGTTCTGTAGGAACATAACATTGCAATAAGAAAGACTTTAATCTCCTCTTAAATGAAAATATAGAGGGTGCAATTTTTATGTCATTATTCAGAAAATTCCAATAAGTTGGGCCATTATAGATAAGTGTGTTCTTAGCAAGAATTGTTCGTAAAAGAGGTAAGTGAAATTCATTGGAACGTCGAGTGGGATAGTCATGGACTGATTGATTTCTTTGAAACATAGCATCGAATAAGGAGGGGAGTGAGTTGTTGCTGTACGTATACATAAATTGCCCCAGATTAAATAGATACAAATCTTTAAGTTTTAGCAGCTTATTAGCGGTAAATAACATATTTGAGTGGGAGGGTATGAAAGGATAACTGATGACACGGAGAGCTTTCTTTTGTAGAAGGATCACTCTATCCAGTAGGCTCTGGTGAGTGTTGCCCCAAACTAAAACACCATAATTAAGATAAGGCAATATCAATGACGAATATAACATAAGTAATGATTTTTGTGGAACATACAATTTCATTCTATTTATAACACCTATATTACGTGAGATTGTGTTTGATATATAATCAATATGTAACTTCATAACAAATTAAAGACAAAAAGAGATGTTGTCCCTTTAATGCAATACAAGTCCACAATCTTATGACTGGTTGACACAAACTTATGCCTTTCTATTCACACCCCCATGTTGTTTCTTCTCTTTTGCCATTTCGTTCTAAAATAATTATAAATCTAATGCTCCTTCCACAATGCATTGTTTCACCATGTGGTTTGGTGTGCATTGGAAGATTCAACAAGCTATTGCAATTGGACATAATATTGATTTGCTGTGCGCTTAAGTTCTTAAACAAACTTTCAAAGCAAGTTTTGCTTTCAACTCACCCTTTTCTTATTAAGTTGATACGTTTCTCACTTAATGTAATATCGTCTGCTCTCTCCAATTATTTTCATTCCCTTTGCGTCTCTATCCGTGATCGGTACAAGGAAATATTGTTTTTGGTTTTTGTTGTTGTTGTTGTTTTTTTCAGTAAAATGCAGATGGATTTTCTGGTTGACTATTATTACCTTCATCATGTACATCAAACCCCCACCCCGTCATTAGATAGTAATGCAGTCAAAACTATGTTTAATTTAAGTAAGGCAAAATGAAGAAATGTTAAATTCGCTTTGGGCTCGCGTGGAATAATCGAAGATTAATTGGACGCGAGGGCGACGAAGTTTTAGAAGATCCACTTTGATTGATCCACGCAATTTCATTTGCCGAAATGATGTGACAGTTTTGTTACCGATTTCAGTTTTTGGGGTCTCTCCATTATCACGCTGACTTTTGGAAATATTATGTCTATGCTTCTACAGCTTGTTCACAGTGCCCCCCTGACGTGGACGAAGTGTGTGGAACGGACAATGTGACGTATTCTAGTGAGTGCGCCCTCCAGCGTCGAGCCTGCCAAGAAAATACACCTAACCTCATGGTTGCCTACCGCGGAATGTGCCTCGCTGACCAAGGTAAAGGTGCAGAGAAACCGTGAGCAAAATGTTGTTCTTGCATGCACTTACGACACTATCAATCATATCTATTCAGATATATTATCATCATGAGCAAAGCTAAAATACATCGATTAGCAGACCTCCAGTGCATATCGGCAACCTATCTTTCATGGCGCTAAGCAACGACAGTATAACCAAGGAAGTGTCATAGTACATTTAGTACCTCCTTGGTATAACAGAGCTATCCAGATAGAGTACTCACAGTAACTAACTACTACAGCACGGCCATCGTAAAGTATAACAATAGGATAAGAGGATGTGAACCGCACTTAAAATATCACAGAATGTTGCCAATCGTTCACAGAGTGTGAAGTAATTGCTACATAAGTCCATTGTCGTGATTGTTGCCAAGAGCAGAATTTCAAAACAAAAAGTCGAAAGGACTGACGGGAGAGACTATTTGAAAAGTTTATTCGAGTTTTCCTCGTTATCTTATATTCATTATTCATTTTAGATTACATAAAATAGATGTGTTTGGACTTTGTACTGTAGTTTTGCAATTTTCAACATTCACTGTAACCCATGTAAGTGTCTCAACCTGCCAATTGACCGACATAAAACGGTGGACCTGTTTTTTTCTTTGTATACGCATCATGTTTAACACCTATTGTCTTCAGTTTGAATAAAGTCATGGAGTGCTTACAGGATTATCAATTCTCCTCACATCATGCTCCACAACATTCCACTGAACATTCTTTGTGACATCTTAGTCCATTGTGTCTGTCAATTCCGCAGTATGCCCCGACATGTGCACCGGCGTTGTGGACCCTGTGTGCGCGACAAACGGCAAAACCTACATCTCGCTTTGCTCCCTCTCCGTCGAGGCGTGTCAGAATCCAGGAACCTCCATCACGGTCGCCTACAGAGGGCAGTGTGCAGGCGGTAAGTACTCGCGGAAGAATGTTTCTGTAGTGACTGGAAAGAAGAAACATTTACAACAATGAACGTAACTCCACTATTTGTCTACCACTGTCTTCAGGAAAAAAAACGGAGTCCACGGGGTCTAAAATATCATCTTCATAAACAGCTGATAAATGCGTCTCAAACCTTTGGTTACGCATTGACATTTGTAAGTCTGCGGATGTAATCAAAATAATGTTTATGTGGGTCCGCTTGCTATACATGTTATGTCTAGTTTGATAAATGTTTTTAATGATTTTCGTATACTTGTCAAATTGACTTTACTTTATCTTGAGGTTCTACACTATGTTGTTTGTTCTAGTCATTCGTGCAGGAGGGGGGAGTTGGTTTGTCATTGTTTTGTTGATTTATCATAATTAATTCATTCCACGCTACCTTGTTAGTTATCACTGTATGCATCTTTTTTTATTCAGTGTTAGTTCTTTGCATCCGTCCTTTGTTTTTGTTTTTTTATATTTGTGCGTAGTACAAGATCATTCAGGTATAATACTAATATGCAGAAATTATTTTGTTTGAAATCTGTATCTGTCCATTGTAGTTGAGCTGTTTTTAACTTCAAAAGCTTAAGGATTTGCTTATGTTTATTTGCTCTGTTCCTAAATTTTCCCGCACAGATGTGTGTAATGTCGAGTGTCCGGACACGTATGAGCCGCTGTGTGATAACAAAGGGACGACGTACCAAAATGCGTGTTTTCTATGGATCGCCATTTGTGAAGACCCGATGCTGACTAGAAAGTTGGACCAAGACGGCTGCAATCTAGCCATTCCGTAGAGGGGAATTGATCACTACTTGTCGCTGTTGATAGGGGCGTGCAATCTTGTTTTTACAGCAACGATAATGCCGAGAGATGCTCAGGTTGTGCGGTGAGCATTATCACGTCGGAGGACTGACGAGATGTGAGAATTCAGTCTCAAACCTTGTGAAAAATGGTGGAAATCCGGCACTCGCTTGAAATCCTGTCCCTTGAACAGTCATGACTGATATTCTATCATTTTTATTTTGTTTTGTTTTGGCTTGTAGATGTGTGTATTCGAAGCATCTTGCATCTGCATATGGATACATATGACTTGCAGTCTTACAACATGGATTTTTTTTTTTTACATAAGTGGGTCTCCAGTCGGAGCTGACACTCCCATAGCTTTCAAAGGACTAGCAGCATTTTACCCACGCAAAGTTAGTGTGCGATGTCCGGAGACGATTTATCACTTTCACCACACTCGCCTACTCAATCTCCGCTTCATAGGATAACCACAAGCAAACTTATCGCCCACACTCAACTCATTTTAGCTGAGATAATGTATAGCTCTCACCAGACTCACCCACTCAAACTCGACTTACGGGAGGAGAAAACATTTCGCCCACGTCGAAGTCGGTTGAAACACTGCAGAGATTGCTTCTAAATTTGCAATGCCATCTAAAGTACGGCCAACATGGATATCTCGCTGGACAGCCAAATTTCAGAAAGGATATTTGGGTTAGTAGTTGGCTTGGACACTACAAGGGAACAGCGTGAATGAGAGAGGAATGGGAAGTTGCGTAAAGCTTGACTACAAACTTGTGAAATTCTATATTCATCATAATGTATGTTCATGACTGTGTGGATATTAGTACATTATAGAGCATCATTGTCAAGTACTTCTAGTACAATGCATTCATTGACTCGAATTCTATGTTCTGACTAGCGTTCCCAATGATATGTTGCTGAATATACGCAATATGTAATAATTCTTTTTTTCTCCCCATTTTTAGCAATCCATAGCAATGCGTTTGCGGAAAAAACAAACAAACGATAAAAAACTAATGGAAGTAGTCACGACAATGTTGCGTTCATAACAAAGAGGGAATCGGGGATGTTTTGATTTCATTTTGTTGACTGCGGGATCGATAAGTAATGTTGCAACATCTAAACGGCAAAACGACTGTATCATAGTTACATGACTATTTTTTTATGTTTTTCTTCGTCAGCAATGTTCACAGAGATATGTTTCATATTTCCTTCCGTCTTCCACTGTTTTGACAACAAGCCATCCTTCGAGAGGTTAAACCGACATGGTTGTATCCTGCTAATGTACTAGCTATTGCCAGTCATGCATGGGTATAAACACAATACGATTGCATGTAATAGCTTTCATTTCTTGCGACATGTTACCTTTTCCAAGAGATGGTATAGAACACAATGCCAGAGTGTGACAAATATTTCCCACAAATGGTTAATTGACTGAAAGATTGAAATAATTCCGAGTAAACACACACACACACACACAAAAAAAAAAAAAAATAAAAATCTGTAGAAGTAGCCATTCGTAGACAGTAGCTCGATTTTGGTCACTTTGGTGTTGCGGTGTTGGTGTTAAGGGTAAGAATTTAATCTACACTTTGTATTACACAGATAGTGCAACTGGCGCGTGCATACACTTAAATTTATTTGGTTGGATTCTGGTGTCTGCATGTCTGATATTGTGTAACCTAAGCGTGTTGAGTGCAAACTTTTGATGAAACTTCTATTATACTTTTATGTATTTCTATGTACCATGACACTCCCATAATATTGCTATGAAGGCCTGATAACACTTGTCTGTTTGTTCGTTTGGTTTGGGTTTTTTCGAGACCCCCGGAGCCTTATTTTGTATTAGACGGATAAACTTCAATACTGTGTCATATGGTACGTGGTTTATTCGACAATGTGCAATCATTCCTTTTTTGGCCCTCTCATGCTATTAAAGTATCGCAGTGCTAAATTAACAAAGATGTGGTGTTGCCCTGTACTGATAACAATATTTAAACATCATTAATTAGTGGCATGCATGCTCTTTTGTGCAAACGTCATTAAAATGCCAATGAATTTTTTTCCAAGATTGATTAATGTTGTCGTCTCTTTTTGTCGGGTTTCTACTTCATAATATCATTTGCCTTCAGAGTTTTATCAGGGGAATTATTGATAGATAAAAGCATACGAATGTGAAGATATGTGTTTGTGGAAGGGGTGGGATGGTGCATGTGTGTGTAACCCAAAACTGAACAGAACACAGAACACAGTCGCCAAAAAATCAATTTTTCTAATTTTGAAAGTTACTCTTTCGTCAGCTATGACTCAAATAGGTGAGACACAACATTATACACAAATTGAAGAAAATTTTAAAGTTTGGATGCAGTCAAATGTGCTGAGGATTTAAAATATTTGGAAACAAGAAGTCAATTTAAAACACCATTGAAACAACTGACATCAGAAAGCAATAGACTGACAAGAGTACGCAATAATGTACACTATGTAGGCATTACAAACAACTTACTTCCTTGTTGGAGTTTGAAACTCTTATCAGAATGTTCATTAAACGAAGAACGTTACTGGCGTGTTGAAATCTCATGTTTATTGAGCGCGGAATGTTAACTAGTGCTTACGTCTTATCGTCGAAAAAAAAAATAAAAATGCAGATGCAAGATTATAACCCGTTTTCTGTTGTAGACGTTATACGCAATCCCATTTCAATCGGCAAGGCAAAGTGAAGTGTAACATCATGGAACTACTAACAGAGAACATGCGCAGGGATAAGAGAAGTGAAAGTCATGCTTGTGTACTGAAAATAAGTCTGGATAAAAGTGAGATCTACAGGACGTGCGCGAAGACGTACGAGTACAGGGTGTAGTACCATTCAATTGTGCAGCAAGATCGTGACGAATCAAAACGCTCCATAGCTATCATGTGACTTCCACGGCGCATATTTATTGCTGTCGATCAAGGTCGGTGACGATGAGTCAAGTTCAAAACGGATGCGTCATGTATTAGCGTCAGAATGGAAGTCATAGGACGAGGAAAGGAAGGGGAGGGGAGGGGAGGGGACGTCACTTGTGCATCACTCGGGGCTCAGGGTGGATCAACTAGCGTGCCATTGGAATAAGGTCATCAGAACAGATGTGGATGAGGGGGAAGATCCCTATCTGTGGGGTCGCTCGAGGGTCAATGATGAAGAAAGAAGGATGCCGGTTGGAGGCTGAGTCAACTTTTTAGTTTGTTTTTATTTCTGCCGATTGTAAATATGTATCTCTATAAAGTTGCCAAAGTGTAGGGCAAAGGAGAGCAACTTGTCACTTGAAAATCATCTTGAAGATGTGCATTTGTTGCAGAGTGAATGTTTGATAATTGATGATGTCTTGGTATATTTGTTGTGTGCACTAGCCATAAGACCCGTCTAAATAATTTCATGATCATTGTATGATATCTTTATGTTTTTTTTTTCTTTCTGTTCAGTTTTGAGAATCTGACGTTCCAAATTCAATTCAATAATTCAATCACTCAAAGGTAGAAAAGTATGTGTGAATTGATATGTATATGTGTGTTTGCTGTTCGGTATGTTTGTGCCTGAGCAAATTGAATTATCTCGAATAATTTGATAGCAGAAAAAAAAAAAAAAAAACAGAGTTGATGAGAAACTTGCAAACAAAAATTATCATGCTGTTATACTTATCAAATAATTTCTATATTAAGTATTACTTGGATATTATACATTATTATGTAATCTGTGTATCAATAAATTACATATACCGCACGTTTCGTACATATATATATATATATATATATATATACGTATATATATATATATATATATACGTATATATATATATATATATATATATATATGTGACCCTGCACCTCAAAAACAAACAAAAAGTCGCCAGACAGGAATTTTTAGTTAAGACCATATTCTGAAAGAGCAGACTTTAAGCTTTAAAATGATGTATAACTCAACTCAAATGGACTCTCCTAACCTATCTAAATATTGGAAAGAAAGCACAAAGTCTGAGAAAAGAGGCTCTGAAGTACAGTGTCTATTCAAACGCTTAATCTTTACCAAACCGTGGTGGCTGTGCGATGAATGGGACAAAAAACAGGAAGAAGACCGTCAGAGTAACAACAATGAAGAGATTATCAGATTAAACTGAAATTAAGCATGCCTCATTAACACATTCTGTCCATAATTAACGCCAATTTTCAAAGCAGTAGCATTATCCTTTCAAAAGTTATTAGAGTTGAAAGTGAAGAGTGTGGACAAGGTTTTTCAGAAATGAAAAAGGGATTCTAAAGACACACCTAATCACACTATTCTACCAAAAATGTTCGAGATAAACTGCTAAAAATACACACTTTCCTGCCCGTTTTATGATACCAAATTTTAGCATTATGTAAAAGAAGGCCTGCTCTTTCAGAAAATATGAAAAAGTCAAGTTCGGCTAGGTTGACCCGTTTCATTTATTTTCAATCCTCACGCAAAATCACTGTGTGCGACTTTATGTTCGTTTTGAGTTGCACGGTCACATATGTATATATATATACTTATTATTCATAACATTTTCCACTTCCATAATCTACATTCATTTTATGTAATAAGCATAAACACATGCATATACATGTATCCATATATCTTTTAGTTCAGTAATCCATTAATATGTTACATGTACATGTGGGATGCACTGGAAAGGGCTGCTGTTTTAGAGGCTTCAAACTTCCATGATGTCTTGATAGCTCTGTCATGGCTTTTACATTATACTTTTGGCCTTCTGAAGTTCTTAAACATCACTCACTGATCGATATCAAAGAACTTGACCTTCAGTGAACCCTGGAATATTGTGATCACGCGCTGACGTCAGTGATGATCACGTGATGAATCGATGATCAACGTAACGAAACTAAAAGAAAAATTCCTCATCTTCCTAGACGGCAACCGCCGTCTGTTCCACAGATGGCCTAACTTTAAATAGTGTGGCATTGATTTGTCCCTCTCTGACAAGAAATAAAATGTTCACACTGCGCGTGCGCACACACACATTCACAAGCATACACACTCCACAACATATTTTAACATACATATGTAAAATCACAACAATCGATAATGCATTATCATTATCACCTGTATAATTTATATGTATATATATATATATATATATATATATATTCGAAATAAAGAAAGGGAAAACTGACCAGAAAAAACAAAACAAAACTGATAGTGAAAACTTTGAGCAAAGAAAATGGGTTTCCATCGAATTTCTATCCCGAAGGAAACCCATTTTCTTTATTCAATTTTTTTCAAGGTTTTCACTATATATATATATATATATATATATATATATGTATATCAAGAACCTGGTTTATTATTCATCTGTGCTGAGGCTGAATGAAAAAGGAAGTATTGAGCAGAGTAGAATGAACATCATTTAGTCATAAAGAAAGCATACAGAATAAATCTCGTTAAACATCTCGTTAAGCATTGTCGTTAAACATTGTTGCATATATATAAACATCGTTGTACATATTCAAACGAGATATGGTCAAAACTTGAGCTTTGGCTGTCCCGTAATGCTATTCATATTAAGCTTACAAATCAAAATAAATTATTTGGTTTTTATGGACGTAATAACAGTGCCCTCAATTGCATTATGATGATAGTAAGGAAAGAAATTTTTACAGCCAAATGCAAAAATTGTTTGCCAGTTTTTGAACAAATCATGTCAGCGATAAAAAGTTATTATGATATGGAAAAGTATATATGTAAAACAAATCTGAAAGAAAAGAAATTTATGAAAAAGTGGTTACATTTTACTAAATGTTTCTGATTGTGTTTTCTTATGAAATGATTTGTCAGGTAATTTTCTGACACTTTGAAAAGAATTTGCAATTTATAATTGATTTTTGTAACTGTTTGCTGTTCTTATTGTATTTAAAATGGCCAAGAATATCATGTGTTAAATCTGCATGTACATACATATCTATTTTTGTATATATTTATGTGTATGATATTATTTAATAAAGGAACCCTGTGGAATGGGGGAAAAAAATCTCGTTAAACAGAATATAATCTCAGAATAATAATACTTGGTAGTTTGCAATGCCTGGACCTCTAATTATGAAGAGATTCAAATTCAGATTCAGAGATCCAGATTCATTTCTTGTCCAATGTAGTAAATTCTGTCTGTAGGCATTTATACAAATAAGGATATCTACATGACTGTTTGGTTACAAGAGATGTGTGGTTTCATCATAGAATCATACTTCATATTATGGTTTATTTATTTTTCTGCTAGTCGTAGGATTTTTTTCGCATGATTTTCTCCCCTCCCCCCCCCCCGAAAAAAAAAAGACTATCATGTACGTTTGAATGTTTGTCACAAGTATAGTGAAATATACTTTGATGTGATAGATGCACACTAGGCTTACAAATAGATTTTTAGAAATGCATTTTAGTGAAGACGTGGAAAGATCAGTAGTGTTGCCATATACAACGTAGCTCCATGTAGTTTTTATCACACAGGAAGTAGACACGTGGAATTTGCATATGCATTCTTGCAAAGTTTGAGACCGTTAAAATCGGGTGCTGGTTCGTTTATAGTCACAAAGTTTGGTATTTCAATAGTGTCAAAAGGACAATTGGAAATGAGCTCTCGGTTAGGAAATAAAAGTCACGTGACAGTCGTTTGAACGATATCACAGCAATCTTGTATATTTCCTTCCATATATATATATATATATATAATATATATACATATACATTTATATATATTTATATATATACATATACATATATATATATATATATACACACACACACACACACATATATATATATATATATATATATATATATATATATATTGATTGATTGATTGATTGCTTGATTGACAGTCATACAACTGTTTCAAAATACCACATCAATTTCTAATCGCTGGATATATCAGTGCGCTCTATAACTTTTTTTTTTATAGTTTGTTATTTCAAATTTACTATGGGTTTGCTTATTTGAATGCACATTTGAATGCATATGCGTCGTGGTATATCCCTGTGTGCGGCATTATTCTGAGACTGAACGCAGGAATGCTTTGGGAAAACATTCTGTGTTTTATATATATGTATATATATATATATATATATATATATATATATATATATGTATATATATATATATGTGTGTGTGTGTGTAATTTCATTTTTTTTTTTGCGTGTAATAAGATAAGGCATGTACATGTGCAGGAACCAAGTGCAATATTTTGATTATTATAATACATGTACGTGCATTTGCTGTACTTTGTTTAGTGTTATGTTCCTTGTCCTTCAGTTATGTATACATATTTATTTTCCTTTACATGTGAAATTTTTATGGAGACTGTTACAAAGATTTTTATGCCGTAGTGCATGACAATAAACGATCTGAATCTGAATCTGAATCTATTAAGTTTTCCTCACAAGATTAAATTTGTAACATACATCTACAGATAATTGAAAAATATATATCTATATATATTTGAATATCATATTTATGACGATAACCACATGATGTCTGCAGTTTGTAACAGCATTAGACGAGGCCTGTCGATGAAAGAACACTATTTCACACCACTAGGTTTCATGCAACTGTTCAGTACAACGTACAATAGCGAACACAATTCATTCTGAAATTTGCCAAACGTACATCGCCGTCAAAACTTGGTAGTTCACTGAGCCCCGCAGAGATATAACTTCACGGTCAACAGCTGTGAATCTTAGCTCAGTGCCTCGCAAGTTACGAAATCTTGCCTAAGCTCCCTTGCGTACGTCTCTAAATTAACTTCACAGAGCGATATTGCTCCGATAGAATCGCAGCTAAATCGGTTTGTTAACCTCTTTGCCTGAGTGTGCTTTGTGTTGATGAACAAATCGATATACAGATTCATTATTTATTGTTATTATGATTTTTTTTTTTTTTGCTGTAATGTTGTTCCGAGTGGAAACTGGTTTTTGTTCAAAAGTAAGAAACGTATAGGCGAAGCTAATCCTCGCAATGGTAAATATATATATACATATATATATATATATATATATATACATCATCAATATCAGTATTATTACATATATATATATATATATGTATATATATATATACATCATCAATATCATTATTATTACATAATATATACATATATATATATATATATATATATATATCATTTTATATTTTCTTATACGTCATTATATTGCATTATATTATATCATATTATATTATATTATATTACATTATATCTATAAATATCATAGAATTCATACCAGGGCTCCCTCCTCTTCAATCTTTTCTTTTAAGATCTAAAGAAAGAAAGCATTGTTTCAAAAATAGGAATCTGACATGTCCATTAAAATCATAATATCTTCCGGTTTGTTCTGTGTAACATCGTTGCGAAAATATCTGAATTCATAAAATCAACAGCCCATGCAACCCATGATTTCAGAAAATACGCTTCAAAATACAAAACTAGCCTTCAATGGTTGAGATTTATGAGCAATTGTTACTTTTGCTCCTTTTTATTTTCTTATTTTTTGTTTCAGGCAATTATGAATGTATGAAAGATGAGAGATCTATTTGCCCAAAGTAAAACAAAGTTAATATTATGGATCCCTATTATGCATTGTAATTGGTTATTTTAATGTTCATGTATCATTTCCTCACATATGATCACATGAATATTAAAATGAGATGCACATGCTATACTTAATTATGATATGTATATATATATACATACTTATATATATGTCATATTATATACATATACATATATAATATATACCTGATGATATTTCACCTTAGCGTTATTACACGATGGGCCAGTATATTCAGGAAGTCAATTGCATATTTCATGTACGATGGACATTGGCTCGTCGGAAATGATGTTTGCAGTAGAGTAGTGCGCCTATACTTGGGTGAACTGAATAATATGGTTAAAAATGTTGAAAATATTAATGCTGATTCCGGGGGGTTGGGAGGAGATGGCTTGCTGCGTATACTATGTAGGGGTACATCAATATAGCTACTTAGAAAGTAACTCGTGGAGGTGAATGTTAGGAATTACGATCTGTCTGGATTCCCTGACAGACAGACAGTTCTTTTTTTTTTTAAGTGAATGACAATTAAACGATAAGTGAACACCTGAGAATATAATTCTTAAAATATAATAGTATGAGGGGGAAAAGACACTTATCGAGTACTCTACCCCCCCCCCCATACATTTTGTCCCTATATCATAATGAAAATCGGAAGATCCACTATCCAGTGAAGAGATGGACAAGCAAAAGGATCCATAACGAGTCAGCATAAACCTGATATGTTTTCATAATATCTACCAGTTCCAGTACCTCCATAAATCAGTCAACGCACTGATTCACAACTCGACATGGAGATTTGCATCTAATCCACAGTGTATTGTTCCTTCGTCCCTTTACAGTACATCATCCGGGATATTTTTCCAAGATCAGTATAATCTTTTGATGGAATGCTACAGCTGTTTCTTTTAATAGCGTTAGTTTCTTTCTTCGTCTTAGCGCAGTCAGATGCGGTGGTCGCTGGTACTATGAAGCATGCAACTAAACACACAATTCGATTGATTTTTGTAGTAACCATTATTTTTTTTTTTTTCATCAACAATGAAAAGTCAATCTCAGCCTACGTGTAAGCCTATCACCCATGTCCAAAAAATACACTGAGAAAGGTGAAAACGTAAGCGATCATAATCCCCCAATGTCTAAAGTCAAATACATTCGTATTTCAGTTGCACATTTTACACTAGATTGCAATTACCATGCACGAAGAGATCCCGTGTAAGTGTTGTAATTCCATGACAAGCAACCAAAATAAAGTCGCTCCATCTCTAAAGAAACATGCTATATACCCGTCAACATAACTTCACGTATAATCGGCTTTCTTATTAACAAAGGGTTCATGTGCTACTATATTGGGCATGCAAGATACGTGCTATCAGATTATTGTCACGTATTTAGAGAGGATATTTTAGAGAATAATAATAATAATAATAAGAGCATTTTAGATTTTGGAAAAGATATTGATAAATTGGCAATATGAGAATATTTTTTCTCGTGGGCTTGTAAGGTCCATAGTCACATAATAATGATAGAGAAAAGTTGAATGATTGAGAACATTAATTGGCAATATGAGAATATCATTCTCGAATTTCTGTGTCGAAATAGGCACAGGCACAAGTTATGCTGCACCTATTGTTTTCAGCTATGTTTATTGAGTAACCTTAATGTACGTTCTTCGACCATTTTAGAAATGTGAGTTTGAGCTTTACGGCGAAAGTGTATTGTTTCTTTCCGTCATAGACAAAATCATAATGAGGTAAGATTTTAAATGCGCATGGTTTAGAGTTTCACTAGTTTAGAATTAACATTGAAGTGGACTATTTTTTATATTAAGAATTATATAATATTATATAATAATATTTTTTATATCAAGAATTCACTAAAGCTCGTAGTTAGATATCAGTTAAGAGCCAAATTTCATCCATCTCTTTCTTTTAAAATCAATCACAATGTTTAATGAGGAAAGGAACTTTATGTCTTAATTCGGCAATGAAAACTCCTTACCATAAAGACACCAATCAACCGAAGTCCACCATGTGATTCAAGCAATAATGGACTGGTTTGAGATCTCATTTATATCAAAGAGCCTCCATTCCCCGTAAACTGTCTGAGGCCAAAAAAAAAAAAGGAAAAAAGACACACACATACGTCTATACCCATCCACTATAGTTTATATATCTCATGTAATATGTGGTGCATTCGTTTTTATATACCGACTTAAATGTCGGGTAAGCAAACTGCTCCACCTTGATAGTCAAGTCATTTTGAGTTTTCAGTTATTGGCGTGAGTACACCATCACGACCATGGTCAAATTTTCGCATCATAGTTTACAATGATGTGACAGAACCATGTTAACTGAAAAAAAAAAGAAGGCTGACTGGGTATTTTCACAAACTTAGTGGTATAAATGATTACATTTGATACCTGTTGAATATGAAACAGATTTAAACAGCACCCACTCTTAAATCATCTTTGAAGATTCGCCATTATTTTGTGCCAAGTCAATTATTGTGCAATCGCATAAAAAAGCGGCAGTAATTATACGGCATTCATTTAAACATCTTGGAAAAGGTACAGTGACATTTTTGTATTTACTTAAATTCGGTCTTCTATGAAACTTTCTGTTCCTCATCTCTGCACATGAAAACAATAAGAAACGAAGAAAAAATTGAGCATAGCCATTGAAATGAACGCAGCCTTTGTTGAATAGAAAGAAACATAGAAAAAAAAATACTGCTTGTTTATATTATCAGTGACTTTACACTGGCGTTGGGGAATCATTTGCAAAGTGAGCCAAGCGCATGAACAGGTTCCTAGGCGGGGGCCGAATGGCTGGCGATTGATCCCCGGCGCATTTGTTCAGGAGGACAGCTACTTCCGTTAATTCCCCCCTAATTAAATGACACTCGAGTAGCTCTATCTTGGGTCAAGCAAAGCACTTGAGATTGCGTTAAAATTAATCAAGTGATTTCAGTGTCCATGCTGCTGTTTCTCACGATGAAATCTCAGATGTCCATGAGATAGACTTACATTGCTACTACTACTTATTTCGCAAAGAATCACAACTGTTTGTAATTCATTATACTGTCAATCAAAAGGACAAACGTCCCTACAATTCGACCAAAACATTTTTCTTTAATTTTGACAGAAACATATGTTCATGTTTCGACTTTACATCAGCCATTTTGATAACATGATTAATGTTTGGCTGTTAAATGAAGTTTGCAACGGTATAAATACTGGATCGGTTAGAGACTGTCTCATCAGTTCTTCAAAGAATCTGTGGAAAGGAAAACTGAAGCAGAAGGAAGAAAGGCGGCGTGATAGTGAAATACGGCATATCGGGAAGGAAACTGGTAGGTAACGCAAACTTTATATGAATATATCGTTGCGGGCAGTAGTGCAGATTAATTTATGTATTTTCTTTTCTATCTAACTATACATATTGTATGTGCAAAAAAAAGATATGGCAGTTATCGATTTTCAGCTGGAAAAATAAGTGTAATAACTCTTGAGTAACTACCATCAGCAGTTCAGATAGGAAGATTGCTTAAAAAATAGCTGCATTATGATTTTGATATTCTTTGTAATTATTGTAATTGAAATGAAAGAAAAACAGTTCGTTGTGATGGTTATCAAATAAGAGTCATTCATTCTTGTGACTTCGGATGTAACTATCAAAATTGTTACTTTTCTGCTGCATAAAATCACCATTGCAATTACTTGCACATCACTCTCCACTGATAATCCTAGATCTTGAGAGGTAGCTGGCAAATGCAATAAGACATCCCTCCCAAACTAATAATCGCGTCTTTGGTTTATCTTTTTTGCAGGTTGCTACAAAGATGGGCATCTCTACGAACCTGGTTGCCATACTCTGTGTAGGATTATTCATCTCGAGAGCTCTAGCGGCCCCAAGTCGTAAGTGTCGATAATCCTTTTTAATGATCATGCTGTCTAATTTCTGTGAAATTCATCACCCTGCTGACCAGAAATGAATGTTTGGCTGAAAAAATAATGGAGACTTTGTCACAATTAATTTTTGACAATAATTTAGATAGATATAATATCTCCGAAACCGATTAACTTTATCTCAGTGAGTTCCATCTGTGCTTAACCCTATTCTAAATGGGGGGGGGGGGGGGGGGGGAGGGGTCAAATTGACCCCCCCCCCCCTCGACGTTTCGCGCCACGATTTCATTGAAGTCTCCCGCATATTTTGAGACCAAATTTGCGACGTCCGGGTACACCGTTCTGAAGTAATGTAAGGTTTTGCATATATGCATGTCAACCCGAAAACCGTTCGAATTCATGATTTCGTGTGCAAATCCAATGCAAACTGTGTTTTTTTGTTTAATTGATATAAATTAGATTATTTCAACTTTTAACCATTGAAATAAATCAGTTCTAATGTAGATAAGCTTGAAAAAGTGCCTCCAACAAATTTTGGCAAAAAACAAAAGAAAACAAAAGATTGACAAAACAATAAAATGCAAAAGAAATTAACAAAACAATAAAAAACAAAAGAAAATGATTTTGATTGCGCTATTTTTTTACAAAAAAAAATTGTTTGATGTGTCTTGAGGAACTCTGACACAAAAATTTGATAATCCTCCAGTCTTTTTGATGGAGTTATAGGTGAAAATATGATTTCATGCGTTAATTTGCATAATTAATTTATTTAAAAATGTGAAATCAACATTTTTCTATTGTATGACCATGTAATCTTGTAGTTGACATCCGGCTCTATGTTCAGGCAAAATTTTGCGGCGATCACGCGATCGGCGGCCGAGATCTGAAGGGGGGGGGGGGTCAAATTAACCCCCCCCCCCCCAGTAAAAACTTGGTCTCAAATAGCCCAGTTAGAATAGGGTTAAGTGAGACTCGTATTGAAAAGTAACCAGTTATTGTATGTGTAAGGGATCTATGCTAGCTAACATTCGATACAAGCATTCCGGTGAGTTAGGTCATTTCTTTGCGAATACATGTACCACTATCTGGCTTCGCATACAACTCACGAGGCTAAAGGGAACTTTTCAGTGTATGTGTATGTGGATGTGGATGTGTGTGCGTGTATTTTGGTTTTGGTTATGTTTTGTTTTTGTTTTGTTTTTCATTTGTGCAGAGTTTCGTTAGTGATTTCGAAAGAATGTGCACGTTTTCATTTCTTTCTTTTGACCCTGCAACAGGCGGAAGCTGCACAGGTGTGAATCCCGGATTCGGGTGTGGTGGTGGTAGTGCAGCAGTGGGTGACGCAGGTGGTAGACGGGGAACTTATGCCGTGGCCGGTGCTGGTGCAGACCATGATGGACCGGGTGCCGGTGGTGTTGATGGTGGCGGAGATGGGGGTGGAGATGGAAATGGCAAGGGTGTTGCAGAAGGTAGCGCAGACGGTGGATCAGGTGGTGGAGGTGGCGGAAGCGGTACTTCTGGTTCGGGAGGGAGTTCGGGAGACAGCAGCAGCGAGGCTGGGAGCGGCGGAGACGGGGGGAGTGGGACTGGAGCGACAGAGGGCGGAAATGGAGGAGGAGGAGGAGGAGGAGATGGAGCTGAGGTAGCAGGTGCTGGAGGTGACTGTGACGGAGGGGGAGACACTGGGTGTGTGGCTTCCGCTACTGGCGCGGGTACCTTTGCCTTTGGAGCGGCTAGAGTTGGTGGCGGCGTTGGCGCAGGATGGGCAGGAGGGGCAGGAACCTCACGAGGCGCAGGTAGGAGATCAAGATCACTCTTTCACGGTATTTGGAATTCTTACCTTACATATGTATATTGCAAGGTTGCTGTGCCTGTGTCTTATGAAAAAAAAGAATAAGCACGGGCCGATACATGACAGAATACTGAAAACAAAACTAATGTCTGTATTACATTTGGTATGACTTTTAGTACACTTAGCCTTATGGCACATGTCTGATGTTTATATTCAGTGATCATGTACATATACTGCGCCTAACCCAAATACCTTACATTGTCATTGTATATGAACTCAATTTGATAACTAAGATTATTTTCCCTCTTTGATCAGGTGGTGCCAACGGTTGCGATGCGGGTGACAGCAGCGCAGAGTGTGGTGCCACGACCGGTGGTTCATCGGGCTCAGCAGATGGACAAGGAGGAAGTGGTACATCTTGGGGTCGATCTGGCTCTGCCGCACCAGCTCCCTCTGCTCCAGTTGTTCCGGGCTCTGCAGCAGGGGCTCCTGCCGCTGCTCCTGTTCCTGTTCCGGTTCCTGTTCCCGCTCCTCGCCCACCCTTTCCACCCCGTGCCCCCTCACCTCCAGTACCAGCCCAACCGAGGGTCCCAGTACCAGGTAGACCAGCCGCACCGAGGGCGCCAGTTCCGGGCAGGCCAGTACCAAGGGTACCTGCCTTTGCACCTGCTCCAGGAGTCCCGACTGGTGACATAAGCGGAGAGAACGGTCACGATGGAAATGGTAATGGCGATAATGGCGATAATGGCGATAATGGTGATAATGGTTATGGCAATGGTGACAACGGTAATGGAGATGGCAACGGTAATGGTGACAACGGTAACGGTGACAACGGGAATGGAGACGGCAACGGGAAAGGTGGTGACAACGGTGATGGAGGGAGCAAAGGAAGTGGCAGCGGCAGTGGGAATGGTATCGGGACCGGGAAGGGGAACGGTGGAGGCAATGGAGGATGCGACGCACCCGGAAGCAACTGCGGCCCAGCGAGCGGTGCTGGGTGCGCCGGCGGTAAGGGTGGTCCGGGCTGTGCCAAACACTGACAGCACTGCCAATCACTGCCAGCAATGGCAATGGTGAGTAGTGGTCGTCTTCATCTATCTCCGACACCTCTCTGTGCCCTGAAAATATAGGCATCTTTACGGGGACATGCGACAGAGAAGACCATCAGATCTTCTCAGCATATGTTTTTCTATGATTTGTTAATAGCTGACTGTTAAAAAGATCCTCGTATGTTCAGTTCGATGAAGAAGTTTAATTACTTTTTGTATGTCTCTCTTACGTCCAGATTCAAACACGAATAAAGCATTATAAATAATGATATTCTCATTTTGATATTCTGTTCAGCTTTTTTTGCATTCATAGTTGTATAAATCAAACTGCCGGTCAAACTGACATGGCACCAAAGATACATGGCTAAGAAGATTTGGGGTGGAGACGAATTCACTAAATCGCAATCATGGTACACATGGTATTGCAAAAACAACAAGATAGCTCCGAAATGTTTTTTATTGCAGTTCATTGGTCGTAGGTTTGAATCCTGCCCGAGTAGGTGTGCCCGGGATTTTTTCTTTTTTTCGTGGCTACTACTAAAACACGGATTGACTCGGTGCCTATTTACGTCGATGTAGAGCAATTTGTCATAAATTTGCAAGAAAAAAAGCTACATCTGTCAATTGGTATCAACATAATCAAACGTTTTAATAGTCCAGTTCCAAATGTTTGGAAAAGAGTACTATCATGTAAGATTGATATGGCCATCTCATTATGTCATCAACATCTCAAGATGTATGTTCGTATCTGTTGTCAGGATTATTAAATTGGTATTATCAGTAGTACAATTCTTGAAACGAGAAACTATGTCTTTCAGTGATACTCATATAGTAGCTAGATTATATTTCATAGGTCTTTATACTCTGCTTTTCTTTTTGACTCGTATATCCTTTCACCAATGATTTAGAAACACTGCTACTCTTGTATGACAGGCTGAGACACGTACAGTCTCTATAATTGTTTCGCAGTAAAGTGAAAGAGAACTTCAGAGAAATAAGAATATTATGGTATACTCTTGTTTTGTTACAGGTGCAGCAAGGATCACGGGAGGAGCCCCCAAATAAGGTGCAGCGATGTGTAGGGGGGTTGACATGACATCCTTTGATTGACGAAAACCCCTTGGTGTGGCGTTCTTTGAATTTACTTGGTTTTGTTTTCAGTGCTCTCTCTCTTTTTTGTTTTTGCTAGTGAAATGTTTTATTTTGATGTATTCAAGTCACTTTGAGTTTGTTATTTATTTGTATAGAAATTCGTGATGATTCGTATTATTTGTTCTGTTATCTCAGTGAGCAAGACTTCTTAGAAGAGTCGATATTCTTGCTCAGTCTGACATTTTGCCAAGTTGTCACCATTACCGTATGGATTCCTTTAATAAAACTATTATGTCCTGAAAATAAATGTTGTTGTCATATTTCTTTACAAGTAAGATGTTGATGGGAGAGAGAGAGAGAGAGAGAGAGATGGGGGTGGGGGTGATGAATAAGAATTGAATGTCTCATCTGTTGGCTGACTGTTGTTGTGTTTGTTTGTTTGTTTGGTTGGTTTTTTTCTGAGAGAGTGGAGGGCAGTATGAGTGATGGGTCCTAGTTTTATTTCACTTAAGAGTTCTTGTTATTTAAACAAGTTCATGCGTATTCTCAAAAGAGAATTTACATAAAGATTAGTAGATTGACAACACACCAACAAAGCACAGACGCATATACATACATACACACATAGGCATACACATATGTGTGGATATACACATATACATGTACATATGCTCCTACCGTCGAAACAACTTTAAACCAGAGGTATTTCGCATAAGTAGTGTACACATTTGTTTTGTCCTCCAAAGAAAAAAAAAGTAAAAAGAAATGCAAAACTTGACATGTTGCCATTCATAAATACCTTTCAAGATAACAAAAGACCAATTTAACACAATGAGAGAAATGAATGAAATAGCAAAAGTAAGCTTTCGTTATCCTTCATCTCTTTACTGCCTTCAACAAAAACAAAATGGGAAATTAAGGGGGAAAATAAAGATTTTCTGTCAATTCCAAATGACATAGTGAGTAGAGAAAAAAAAGTGATCAAATGGACAGAATTTCTTTATTTCATTATTTTAGTTTATGAATTTAAGAATTTATGAGACAAATTCAAGAACCAAATATTACATTCAATTTTTCTAGTTTAAAACAGCAATTAACATTTCTACCATTTTTTCTTCTCTCACGTCATCTGAATTTGGATTTGACAGGAGTTTATTCATTTTCGTCTATTAGTTTTAGCCTTTCTTCCCTATCTTTGAGGCTACGAGGACATTATAGAAATCATAAGTTTATTTTCGCAAATTAATTCATGTTTCTTACTGTGATAAATCTGTCTTTTGTTTTCATTGCTTAGGAAGATCACTTATGCATGAATAACAATCTTTACTTTTGTGCCTTGGAAGAGAAAAACGAAGTGTTCACTCATGCGTAAAGTTTCCCCTTTCATTAACCTATAACGATAGCCAATAAAATTATCTTTAATATTATACCTTTGATATGCTATCAATACATCAATTTTTAGCCAAATATTCTATGAGAAATATTAACTTGAAACAGTTTTTACTGTCTTAGTGCACTCTGTTTTACAGCCCATGAGTAAGTGTACACAACCAAGTCGCTGTAAAAACGCGACAGGGCTGTACCAGGATGGAGACAACAACAAAGCGAACACAAGGCGAACATGCCGATCGCGTTGAGTGTTGATACTTGACATAATTTTTTTTTTCACCTCAAACTCATTAAAGATAATTATAAACTTCATGTCTATGTTATCGATATTGACATACACAATTCACAACTTACCGAAAACGAAGCTACATTGTATTATGCAGCGTGTGCGAACGGTAATACACTGCAGTGCAGCTCAGATCGCGTGAACTCCCGATGTTCCGTTCGCACACGTTGCATATAATCATCGTTTTCATAAACATGAAGTCTGATTAATGAAGATTGTCTTTAATGAGTTTGAGGTGACAAAAATGATGTCAAGTGTTAAAACTCAACGTGATCGACATTTTCGCTTTGTGTTTGCTTTGTTGTTGTGCACCATCCTGGGGGGCGTTTCATCAACGAGTTCAATTTGCTATCAGCCAATCAGACGCAAGGATTTCAGTAGCTTTTAACAGTTGTCAGAGTAAATCACTGACAAAAAGTTTCATGAAACGGTCCCCTGGTACAGCCCTGTCGCGTTTTTACAGCGCTGGGCTGTTAACGTTGCAATTATGCGAGCACGGTTTCCCACCGTACAGGGATGTCTAAGCTAATCCCTTGATTTGCAATGGATTACGGGATGGGAATCCCTGTTATCACGGACGAAAAACAGACGAGTTGCTCGATGATTTGAGGAAAAACTAATAAATGTAGGATGCTCTTCTCACTTAGTAATTCACGAAAGGATTTCTTGAACTTTTACTACTTTATCCGTTTTACCCCTATGTCGTCGTCATAGTGGGATAGAACTGAATACCTCCTTGGAGTATTAGTATCTAACTTTCTCCTGTTAACTAATTCACATCTTTACGTCTGTAATATGAAATACCAAAATAAAAACATGTTTAGTTTGATTCATTGAAAAGTTCTTCTTCATTATTTTTGTTTTCACATTGTTGATATAAGATCATTTCGTCGAACAAATCCAGGAAGGTGACATTTTTCCCCTTTGTTGTGAAGAGTACAGGGAAACTCTTTCACAAGTTTTTCCGGACTCTCTCTCTCTCTCTCTTTCTCTCTCTCTCTTTACATCTATTGGACATCTATCCGACTTGTCATATGAAAATTAATCAAATTTAGCACTCGCCAGGTTAGAACAGAATTTATGTGACAAAGGAATACAGTTCCAAAGAAAAAGAACAATTTTAGAAGTGGGATATAACTTTACCATCATGGTGTGTGCACGTGTGTATTATGATATTATTGTTATGACAAGGTGATACAGTTTGGAGGGTACATATCAGTGAAGTGAAGTAGGGGTTGGCAAAGAAAATGCAAGGCGTCTCTCTGCTTTTCCATATAATTTCATTAAGATTAGATATCTAATTTTATGTAGGTCGGTCAGGAAAATGTATTTTAAAGAATAGACCCCCCCCCCCAAAAAAAAAAGTAATAAAAGTGGAATGTAAACGTACAAACATACATTCATGCACAATAGACATCTGAATAATGTGTGAAAAGAGAAAATACACATACATCGGACTAAAATGGAAAACAGTTGCAGCTGATATTGTATCACCACGAATGAATAGAATGAATTAAAGGGAAGGTAAACCCAAAGAGCAATGTGGATTGAATGAAAGCAGCAATATTAGTAGAACACATCAGTGAAAGTTTGAACAAAATCGGACAATCGATGTAAAAGTTATGAATTTTTAAAGTTTTGGTGTTGGAACCGCTGGATGAGGAGACTACTAGAGATTATGACGAATAAGTGGACAACAAATTTTATAAAGAAAATATAAAAAAAAATTCACACAAATTTTTCATGAAAATTACAAATTCCATCGACTTGATACTAACATATGTTAAGGGTAGCAATTATTCCCCCTGCTTTCTGAAAGCGGTTAGTCAAGTACTCTTTCATAATGCTAGAAAAGTTAATTTTTGTTGAATTTCCCTCATATTTTCTTTGTATTGTTGTCCACTCATACGTCATAGCCTTTAGTAGTCTCCTCATCCAGCGGTTCCAAGACCAAACTAAAATAACTTTTGCATCGATTGTCCGATTTTCCTCAAACTTTCATTGATGTGTTCTACTAATGTTGTTGCTCGCACTCAATCCACATTGCTCTTTGGGTTTGTGTTCCCTTTAATAAGTGAGTGAATGAATGAAAGAAAGAAGGAATGTATGCATGAGTCAATCAATAACGCTTGTCTGTAGCATAATACGGGGTTAACCCTATTGCTTTACCATCGACATTTTGACATGAAAATTGAATAGAATTGAAAAACAAATGAATTGAAAAAAAGTTTCTGAATAGGACGCAAAATATCGTGTGAACGAATGGATAAAGTGAATGAATGAGAGAGATTGAGTGAATGAACGAATGGATGTATGAATGAGTAAGTCCATGACACTTTTCTGACACATACATGTAATATAAAGCTAACCCTATTCATAGGCACAAACCGTTGATGTTTTGGATGAAAAAAAAAAATGGATATAAAGATTGTAAAGGTAATTCACATTTCTTCCTTCCATTATCCTTCTTGCAATATTAGGCACTAAAAGAGTACAGTTCTCTTTTTTTAAAAGCATGTTGGGTAATAAGTTAGTTGGAAACAAAATGTTCCCCCTTAAACATGAATAACCATGCATATTAAATGAAATATGAAATGTCCTACCAGGGGCCGAGGAACGTTTGTTTTAAGTGAGCATGTGAGTTGTGGGGAGGGAGGGGGGTAAGAATCAATGGTGGCTTTTTTTGAGAAGAAGGGAAGGTGATGGGTGGGGATGTCCCCCCCCCCCCCCCCCGGCTGCGCTGCACCTGCATACGACCCGTCCCCTTTGTTACTTACTTACATTTTGATATTCATTTCAGTTAAAGAGACGTGTTAAAGTACGTGAATGACAAAAGAGGTAGTTATGACTATGATTACATTGAGAAACCATTTCCGTGCTGCAATGATACAAATAATAAGAGCTTTTTACATAAATATTTTTTCTGATGGTTTGTTTACAGTTTACTCTACGACAAAGATGTTTCCAGAAAAAATTAACAAAGGCATATTTTTGTCATCGCGTAAAAGGGGAAGAATTATTCATTTTTGATTCTGTCATCGCTGGACTGCCGAGGACACACACCATTTATCCTATAGGCAATAACAAGTCACGTTTATGTGAAAATCGATATTTATATTCAACCACAGTAGATTATAAAATGGTATGGTGACGGTGAAGACTTTGATTTCTAACCCTCACTACCCTCCCCCCCCCAAAAAAAAAAGACCAAAAAAAAAGACCAAAAAAAAAAAAAACACCCAAAACAAAAACACACACACACATCATAATTCTCTTTTTAGCATATGACAAACGCTATTCTGGATCTTCTATCATGAACAGACATTGACACATCCTAAACACACCTGACCCATCGTTGACAAATGGTTCATCAGATTGTAACAACTACAATAGACTCAAAGTCTCCAGGTGACAGAAAGAGGCTATGCAGGTTTGATCATGGAGGAATACGAACATACAAATGTGTACATCTTTTTCCGTAACTCGAAAAATTGCTCAAACTTCCTTTCATTTACATCGGTGAATTAATGATGACTTTTACCAGTACTATTTTGTTCTCGTAAAATAAGGCATTTGAACAAAGCTCAACATTTTTTTTTTTAGTTATTCAGGTCTTTTTTTTTTTTTTTTGGGTGGTGCAATTCAAATCAGGGTATCTATCTATTCTTCGAAATCATTTTTTTTTTTTCAACTCACCTGCGTCGAAGTAAGCTTTAATCGCTGACGTATATACCACCGACTATGCAACGGAATTCCGCAGGTGCGACGGGTTTTTTTTTTCCTCTGGACAGGTCAGCAGATGGACATACCTTTCCTAACGGATATTGCAAACAAAATATTTCGCTCGTCCATATCGCACAATCTCTCTCCATCTATCTGATACCGTCTCCAAAGTTCACTTGGGGCCTGACCATGTCAACATGATATCACTTTGCAGATTTCAAGCCAATGTCATTTTGACAACAATTTAAGCTCTGCTGAGGGTATTTCTTTAATCTTGAATCGCCCCGTAGGCGGATTAAAAGAGGTGCAATACGGACTGCTTGAGTGGATCGCCATGAGATTAGAACAAAGACTAAACTTGACGATTCTGCCCACTCGACCAGGCGGGACGAACACATGTTCAGTAGTATGGCATTCGCAACGCCTTGACATTGGGTGTGGTGTTTAAGAATCAAGATATTCCATAATAGCCACAGACCATGCAGGGTCAACAAGAGGTCAGACGTTGTCGTCCCACCCGCCAATCACATGGCCACATCTAGATTATGACGATGTCATTGATTTACACTGTTTTTTACTCAAGTAAATCTCGACCTCTTTTTCTGACGTCACAAATAACATGCAAATCGTTGAACAAACATTTTATTGAACGTGATTGCTTTAATTCTAATGATTATGGATGACAGCTTTGTTTGTGATAATGTTGCACGAAGTCGTTTGAGGCTGGGGAAATTCAAATAAATACGGGTAATGATTTAGATGAGGGTATCACTCGCTTCGAGCGAGCAGTTTCAAGAGGACCTAAGAACAGAGATCACAAGAAAGGATAGAAGAACGAGAGAATCAGTTTTTCAGTTTGTCGGCTAAAAGAGGTAAGCAGATATTTATTTCACTTGTAGAATGTTGATCACAAAGCATGGCCGGGCAAGTGAAATTTCACAGATGCCATGGGCTTGCTCAATGCACCTCCGGAGAGTACAAAAAAAAAAAAAACAACCGCAAATAAACATTGAATGAACACTGTAGATGCGACCAAACCTTTACAATTGTTTAGGATTGCATTTGCTCTTAACACCATGAACAATGTCATTAACTTTGCTAACTTTTAATCGTCTCTCTCCATGTCTCTTTGTCTGTTTCTCACACACACTTTTCTCACGTCAGAGCAGCTGTATTCTCGACTGTAACTATTGGATCTCATAAGTGATTTTCGGCCAATTTACCTCCTTTCAGACCAGTCACCTTCTTTATTCTTTTTTAAATTCTCCTGCAGACGACTACCAGGATGAAGCTGGCCAAGGTGCTGTCACTCCTGGGCTGTCTCCTCGTCGCTGTTGCCCTCATTGAGGCTGCACCACGAAGCAAGAGTGAGCATTATTTCCTGTTTTGCGATGTGTTCAATGTAAGGTGTGTCGTCCGTGATAAACCCTTAGAGTTGAGAAACACTCTAAGTGATTAAAATCCAAGAGAGGAAACCTTGCTTTGGGACTGAAGGGAAACAGAAATCAGATATCCGATTGCATCTCACTAAATTGTTGTATCATTGTTTTATCATGCACAGTTGCCGCGGAAAGAACAAAGTTTTAAACTGGCACCAAATTCCTGTCTACATTGTTCTTGCAATCTAATGTTTGTCTGTTTTACAAAGGGAAGAATGTAAAAAAAAAAGTGTAGGACAGACGGTACAATCTTGTTGGGTTTTTTTTTTTCAAGATGGAGACAAGTTTGTTCTCTATAATGCTTAGATTTTGTACTTTCATAGAAATGTCCCCCTTTTTAATGGGTGTAACAATAGTTAACTTTATCAGGAACGTGTAAGTTATTCTTTATCACAGTATGATTTCTTGTTTGATTCCACTCATGCGCAGACAGGACAGGTGATATAATAGATAGCATAGAATGACGTTATTCTTTACAAATTTCTTCGATGAGATGATACTCTACGACCGATCCAAAGAGAACTCACTTTGGTCTTTATTCCAATTATTGACGTCCTTGTCTTCTGCAAATAGATCTTTTGCTTGTTTGCGTTACTTGTACGACAGGGGGAAGTTCATGCAGTGGCTCAGACTGTGATGGAAATGGAAACGGATGTGACGGAGGAAACGGCGACAACTGTGATGGTGGCAACGGCGATGGCGGAAATGGCGACGGGAACGGTTGCAGTGGAGATGGCTGTGACGGCGGTGATGGCGGTGGAGATGGTGGTGGCGGTGGTGACAATAATGGAGGCGGTGGAGGAGGATGTCAAGGAGGTGATTGTGGAGGCGGAAATGGCGGTGATGGTGGAAGCGGCGGCGGAGGAGATGGTAGCGGCGGAGGAGGAGGTGGTAGCGGTGCAGGTGGAGGAAGCGGCGGTGGTGGAGACGGCGGTGGAGATGGAGGCAACGGGTGCGACGGAGGGAATGGTGATGGCTGTGGTGGAGATGGCGGTGATGCAGGGGGCGACGGGGGTGAAGCAGATACAGGCGGTGGGGCCTCAGGTGGTGGAGGTGGTGGTGATAGTAGTAGCAGCAGCGAAGAAGAAGGTGGTGCTAGTGGAGGTGGAGGCGGCGGCGGCGGCGATGGCGGAGACGGTGGATGCGATGCCGGGGATGGTGGCTGCGGAGGAGGCGACGGTGGTGGAGATGGATGCAGCGGAGGTGGTTGCGGAGGAGGCGATGGAGGAGATGGAGGAGACGGAGGTGATGGTGGTGGAGACGGTTGCGGAGGCAACGGTTGTGGTGGAGGAGACGGAGGCGGAGATGGATGCGATGGTAATGGATGCGGAGGAGGCGATGGAGGTGACGGAGGTGGTGATGGTTGCGGAGGCGATGGCTGTGGCGGAGGAGATGGTGGAGGCGATGGTGGCGGAGATGGTGGCGGAGATGGCGGCTGTGGCGGCGAAGGTGGATGTGATGGAGGAAACGAAGGTGGTGACGGCGGTGGTGATGGAGGCAACCAGGGAGGAACGTCAGGTTAGTATCTCAGTATTGTTCTAGGACAAAATATACTAGGTCCCACTTTCATGATATCTTGTTCAACCTTACACTGAAATGTGTCTTTGGATATTTCTTCTCAAGTAGAGATGGATTTTCTTTTTACCTAAATCTAAACATGCCAGTATGAAATCTATTCTAATACGCCTACAGTAACTACAGTGCCTTGGCAAAAAAACTCATTTTCATTATAGGGCTACCAATCAGTGATTTATTATCCATTGGTGATGTGGTTTTCTTGGAATCTAGGAGGGGATACTTGCGATGGAGGCGATAGCAGTGGCAGTGGAGAGTGCGATGCCTCATCTGGTGGAGGAAGCGGTGGTGGTGGCGGCGGTGGTGGAGGCGGTGATGGAGGCGGCGACGGTGGTGACGGCGGCGGCGGAGGTGGCAATGGAGGTGGAGATGGTGGCGGAGACGGCGGCGGAAATGGAGGCGGCAACGACGGAGGCGACGGGACTGGAGGCAGCAACGATGGCAATAATCCATATTATAGTGGCAGCGAAGACAATGGCGCCGTCGGTGCCTTCAACCCATCGCCGAACTTTGTCCCTCAGTTCTACCCAGTTCCAATCCCAATCCCACGACCACGTTTCAGAGGTGGTGGTTTTAGCGGCTGGGGCGGCGACTTTGGCGGCTGGGATGGCGATGGTGATGGTGGAGATGGCAACGGAGGTGATGGTGATAACGGCGATGGCGATGGAGATGGCAACGGAGGTGGATATGGCGGCGGTGGCGGCGGCGGCGGCGGCGGCGCCGATGGTGATAATGGAGACGGCGGTGACAACGGAGGTGGAGGCGGAGGTGACAATGGAGGTGGTGGTGGCAATGGTGGTGGTGGTGATGGTGGCAACGGAGACGGTGATGGTGGAGACGGTGGAGACAATGGTAACGGCGGCGGCGGCGGCGGCGGTGGCGGAGGAGGAGGCTGGGGAAGAGGTGGAGGAAGAGGTGGTGGTGGTGGTGGTAATGGCGGCGGCGGTGGCGGCGGCGGCGGCGGCGGCGGAGGTGATTTGACTCCTAGTCCTTAGTTATCACTTTTAGTTAACATTCCGTATCAATAATTCTTAAGACTCTTCCATTTAATAGGAAGGTAGACTCAAATGACTTCCTCTGAAAGGTATTATTTACCTCGTTCATATTAATTGTCTTGTTTATAGACTTCAAAGAATTCTAAGAAGGAAATAGACCTTGCCTGAAAAGATAATTTTATTGTGGCTTTTGTTGTATATACACAACAAAATTCTAATATCTTACGTCTATTATATGTATATACATTGAATATTCATAAATACGTAGTTCCACATGTGAGGACACGGCACCTAATGTTTTCGGGTTTGGTGTTACAGCAAACATGAAATAAAGATTTAATGGTTTCTATCAACTCGATACAGGCTGCACCCCGTGTTCTTCTGACCTGGGCACCAAGTACAAGGTTTGCGGAACTGACGGGCGCACGTACAGCAGTCCGTGTCATCTCCGGTACGCCGCCTGCTCCAAAAAGAGCAACAAGCTGAGAATGATGAAGCCGGGCAGCTGCTGAAGGATAGGTGAGAACATGACCAAGAGAATATGTCTAAGAGAAATATCTTCCTATCAGTTTCCTTAGGACAATCTCTCTCCAAACATAACCCAATACAAATTTTGATTATTAGTGTGCCATATGTTACACAACATAGTGAATTCTTGTAATTGAATTAGCTGGCAAATTGCAACTGAGGGCAAGTTGTGCAGCCTTTGGACACTAGGTTTCGAGATTCATATTATGAGTCGTATCTGACCAGCATTATGGTTTGTGATTTGGAGTCATAACAACTGGAAAGAGAGTAGGGAGAGGCTCGGCGGGCAGGTGATAACAGGAGGTTTTGCCAACATTTGGTGCAAGCAGTTGGATTGCCCAAGTCATTCAGGATTTACCATCACCATTGTGTTCTCTGTTATAAACAAACACACAAACAAACAAACAAACAAACGTACTGCCTTTTCGAATGAACCAGACATTATCATGGGTAAATGGTAGAGGGAATCATATTACTTTGCCAACTTTCGTACAGCTAGGATTGTCTTTAAATGTGTCCCAAATCATCTTGGGGAAACGAAAATCATACACTATCTGAGATATTATCTGTTTTCCAACCCACTGTCGTTCCATTGAGGGAAGTTAATTATATATCTAACTTTAGACATTTCCGTCCGTCATATATACGAGAACCTATTTGGGTTCCAGGTCCGTGACACAATTCTTCCTCTTTCTAATATCATGATTTAAAATTGGCCGAAGTCTTTAATGTTTTTGTCAAGATATCCATTGTTAACGCCTTGTACACGGCCACTGAACTCTTTGAACCACACAATGGAAGCATCATGAAATTAGAAAGATTTAAATCACTTAAAGGCATTGTTTACCATTTACAGATGAAACAAAAACCCATCTTTGGTGCTTCAAAATAGTTCTGAAATGTGAGGCAGAGATAGAAACAACCAATGTAATAATTTTAAAAGGTATAATCAATGTTGAATATAGAAGATGTGAACAAAAGTTATGATAATTTTTTTTTTAAAGACTAAACCGTCTATAGTTATGGTTTCGTGAGAAAAATAGTTATATCTCTTTCTATTTTAGGCTTTATTGCTAAATTTTTGTGTGGTAGGATGTTTAGTGATACTGTGCCACAGACGTACACATATGCATCAAATGTGATAACTCGAACATTTTTTTAAATCACTGCTCCCAAAGGTGAAAAGGACCGTTAAAGTATTTTTTTCCTTTATATATATGCGTTAGTCATTATAATACAATACTGATTCTTCGTTTTATCTCTTCCAGGTGGTAATGTTCTTCTCGTCTTTCAAAATTTGGTGGCAAAACCACAGATGATCCAATTAAGACAGCGACGTTCACTTATACCAGTGCAGCGCTCCGGAACAGAGGATAACGACTCTTCGATTCTCTCCACGTTGTGAATACTCTACATTCGTCATGTATCTCTCAATTGAAATCTGCGAAGACACGTCTTTTTGAAAAACAAAGTAAATTCCTTGAAAAAAAAAAAAGAAGACCTGTGGTACATTGTAAGACGTTCATTACATTATCGTAGTCCATTGCCCTGTTTGTCAAAATATTATTTTTGTAATCTATTGTAATTTATTTTCCATATTTTGTTTATGTGTTGATTTTTTTATATTTTTGTTTGTATTATTTTGTTTATAGTTGAGTTATTTATTGCAGCGTTGCATCAAACGCGCGCCTGAAAATTAAAGTTCATTGAAACAAAAAACCTTTGTCGCCAAGTGAATTTCATTGCTGTTTAAAGTGCCTTCGGTTTTCTAAAGCATTCAATTGATTGATTCTCAAATCAATCAATATTATTCGGTTGCATGTTCAGTCAT
Source organism: Diadema setosum (assembly GCA_033980235.1). Lineage (NCBI taxonomy): Eukaryota > Metazoa > Echinodermata > Echinoidea > Diadematoida > Diadematidae > Diadema > Diadema setosum. The sequence continues at coordinate 36,209,922 of CM067060.1, forward strand.
TCTTGGCGTGGGTATGCTTTCTACGAAAATGACTGCGCCCAAGTAAGTTCTCTTCAGGTCGGTTGATGTGGATGTGTTTGACCAACAGATTAACTAACAATCATTTGTAACTCTGTTGGATGTGATGACAATGATACCCTCTGTATTGCCAGGTTATGGTCCCAAAAGACTTTAGCTGCAAGCTTAAATCTAAATGAATGAAGTGTAGCTTCAAGAACTCAATCTTTGAAACGAAAGATTTTATTGTATGATATTCTATTGCATCTATTTTCCGTCATATAAAGATATATGAAAAAATATATTATGAATTTCCCTAAAAGAGTTTCCAAATTATGATAAAAGATATCATGTAACTAAAAACGTCATGCATATTTTAAATCTTAAATTTACCGTGTAGACACAAACACTCACACACACACACACATTTACACACATGCAAATATCTATATACTTATATATATATATACATTGTTTGTATATATATATATATATACATATATATATATATATGTATATATATATATATATATACATATCTATATATATATATACATATATATATATATATATATATATATATATATATATATATATAGTGTGTGAGAGATAGTTCCCAGGGTCCCGAACGTGCGCGGTGCCTCATTGTTGGTTGCATAATAAAAATTGAAAGAAATTGGACTGAGGCGAGACGTTGCTCTCCATCTTAGTCTCCCTTTTATTTGTCATGACGATCCTGACGAAGGCCTAATGACGGGCCGAAAGCTTGACAAATAAAAGGGAGACTAAGATCGAGAGCATTGTCCCGCCTCAGTCCAATTTCTTTCAATATATATATATATACATATATACATATATATATATATATATATATATATATATATATATATATACATATATATATATATATATATATATATATATATATATATATTAGCCGTAATAATTGAATATAGCATCACATTAAAGTAATCAATGGGTCCCAACTTCTACACTCTAGAGCTGTTCATTAGTTTGTCGGGTGTAATTTTTTCTTCCAGTGTATGAAAGTGTGATCATATTTTTTACAACAAAACAGCCACTGTGTACATTAATTCCTATAAAACGCTGCTGTTCTCTGAATAAATTGAATAACAGAGGTACACTTAATTGCTAATAGACCAAATTTCTTTACTATGTTCCGGTCTACTTAGAAGTCTTGGAGACTTTATGCATAATGCACATAAATGTTAAACCTGCTGGGGAAAAAAATCAGAAAAGAGACTTTACATTATAGACCCAATAGAGTACAACTATATATATAGTGAGCAAGAGTTGGAAAGAATAATTTCCTGTATCTTTAATAAACGTGTTGAAATTATTTTGCCCAGAAGAATAACCATTTGCATTTTCATTATATTTCGAAAGAATATAAGTTAACCATTCAAAAGTCTTCTCTAGAAGGCCCTTCGATAAATTTCATCAAAAGCTTTTCAAAGTTGATAATTAGGTCTAACCATATTCAGCGGTATTGTGGTATGTGGTTCGAATCAGGTATTATATTGTACGACAGAGTAATACATTGCTCTTCAGACTGCTTTTCAGAGTCATAACCGTCTATTAAACACTAACTTCGAAATCAAATTAATCAATTGATTGTAATAAAATAATTAAATGTTCCTGATTAGTCGGAAGCATTTGATAGTTCGAAGTTGAATATCTAACCTACCTTCTAGTATGTCATGCATATGTCCTTCATTACTTTGAATAAATTGTATCGATAACTCTTTCCGAATACTTATTCATGAGTACTTATCCCATCTCAAACCAAGACAATTTTCTTCAAAATGAAGAACTAAGAATGCGACATATCCTTTTTGCATAATCTTTTAGATATATCATTTTTTTAAAGTCTGAAATTTAAATCTCTAAGCTTCTTTCAGGGATTTTCCATTGCTAATGGAATTAACATTACATTACTGCACGTTTTTATACATCCAAAGAGATTCATAAATGCACAACGTAGGGCCCTGTCGTATTCACCTTGGTCAACAGGCCGTATCAAAGCAAATGCAGGCCACAATCTTCTTTCTTTTTTTATTCCTTGACAAGATACAACTTGCCAGTGACTGATGAGGAAAAAGCCAGTGATAATTGACGGACTCTAATCTCAGAATTCTTGGTGTAGATTAGTGAAGTATTCAACTTCGTTTTAGGACTTCCTGCGATCTTCGGTTGTACCATGACAGTGAAACAGAACAGAGATACAGAAGCACAACGACTAGAATACAGAGACTGATATTGACACCGACATCAATATTACTTCCGCAATGAATGTGATTATCGCTATTACGTAAAGAAATTAATCATATTCTGTCAAGATGTAGGGTGCTCGCGATTAACCTTTTAACACTGATAGTGATAGATAACGTGTAGTCAAGATTGCCTCCTAAATGTCGAGGTATCTCCTTGTGTAGATGGAGACTGTCTGTCAACGCAGTCCGAGGTAAACATTAGTGAAGATGATGTCATTTCTTCGATCACTTCTTGTGATGTTGCGATAAATTGCTGCAGTAGCTGAAACTTCAAATTTCCACACAATAGAACGATTTTATCAAACCTTAACTAAATGTTGTTATTTTTATGAATTCAAAGGGACTGCTGGAATGCAGGTCAAAAATGTATAAATATGCTCGACTTACAGATAGAAACCATCAGTCGGTCGGATTCGAAAAGCGGAAGAAAGACCACGGAAAGGAAAGGAATATTTGTTGCGAACTCGTATTCTGAAGAAAACGCATTCTCTAAGAAATAGTAAGTTCATGCATTATTCACAGATTCACTCTTGCATTTTTAATTCTCTCAGCTAACAGAGAGCATGTCGTATTTTTGGTACTTTTTACTCCTCTTGCACTCGTTCATTTCCTTTCTATAACACGTGATGTGCATTCCACATAACACCCAATCCTGATAAACTATTGAAAATAGAACTTACTGAACACTTTGAAAAGTGAATGTCTGCAAGTTCTCTTCATATCCAGTGTTTTTAAAAGCATTTCAGCAGCTTCGTTTTGATTGTTTTACTTTATGTAGGCCTAAATCAACGAGATGGAATTTTTGTTCGCATCTAAAGGTTCACTGTCATTTTTGTCTTGCATTTCAGGGTAACTCTCGAGTCATGGAGTCAACAAGGATTCTTGCAACACTGTTTGCCCTCATGTGCACCTTGGGCGTAGTGATATCAGCTCCAAGAGGTGAGATATCGTCTTGTTTTCAAGAGTTCTAACAATCAATGGCCACTTTTCCTTTCATGTTAAATCACTATTTACAGATGCGCTAACAACTACCAACTTTATTGATGATTCCAACCAAATAATTATCACTTTCCTGTCACCAGAACGACGAGATGACAATGACTGCAATAACGGTGATCCAGGATATTCGTGTGATATCAGCGGAGGATCCTACGACAGCGGGTGTGGTCCGGGAGGATGCGCTCCTGCGGCGGCCCCAGCACCTAGAGCCCCTCAGCCACCTGCACCACGAGCCCCAATTCCTGCCCCAAGGGCTCCAACACCATCTGCTCCGCGGGCTCCTGCTCCACGGGCTCCTGTTCCACGGGCCCCTGTTCCACGGGCCCCTGTTCCCAGAGCACCAGCACCAAGTGCCCCATCTTTTGCCCCAGTCCCACGGGCTCCAGCAGTCGGCTTTCCGGCAAGCGCACCTGCGGTTGGCTTCCCTGCAAGAGCCCCAAGTGCTGCATTTCCCGCTTTTGCTCCCGCCCCGCAAGGTGGCTTTTTCGCGGCCTTCGATGCGGCGGATGGAGCTGTCGGTTTTGATGCTGGAGTAGCAGCGGGTAATTATATCCCTATTCAAACTATTAACTTGATTTGAAAAAAAAAGAGAAGATTAAAAATAACTTTTGTCTGGTACTTACTCAAAGTATTTTGCAAAACACTTTCAAAACTCCTAAATTTCGCTAGAATAAATTAGACTTCTAGTCAAGTCATCATGCGGAATCTAGATACCACTAGAAACAAAAGTAAAAAAAAAAAAAAAAAAAAAAAAAAAAAACTCATTATAAAGTTCATGTAGTCCCTAGCTGTTGGAAACTTTGTCTACTGAAGCATTTATCTGGAGGCAATGGAAAACACACTATGATCATAAAGTGATTTTTTTCCCTCTTTCCAGCTGGCTGTGACAGTGACAGCAGCGAGGAGTGTGCAGGGGCAGCTTTTGCTACAGCTGCGTCGGCTGAAGAAGGTGCATCAGACATGTCAGAAGGGGGTGATGGTGGAGAAGGGGGCGATGGCGGAGAAGGAGGTGTATCTGCAGCTGAGGCTGATGCCGCTGGTGGTGGAGTGGCTGCTGCTGCAGCTCCGGGATTTCCTGCCGCTGCCCCTGCCCCTTCTTTCCCGGCAGCAGCTCCTGCTGGATTCCCCGGAGTCAGCGCGCCCCAGCCAAGAGCTCCCGCTCCAAGAGCTCCTGCTCCAAGAGCTCCTGTACCAAGAGCTCCTGCTCCGAGAGCACCTGTACCGCGAGCACCTGTTCCTCAGGCCCCCTTTCCTAGGGCTCCTGTTCCGAGAGCACCAGTACCAGCTCCCCGCGCACCAGTTCCACGTCAACCCCAGCTTGTACCAGTACCACGACCAGCAGCTCCTGCCCCAGCCCCTGCACCGGCTCCAGCTCCCGCTCCCGCTCCGGCCCCTGCTCCTGCTCCGGCCCCTGCTCCGGCCCCTGCACCGGCCCCTGCACCAGCTCCGGCCCCTGCTCCTGCTCCTGCTCCTGCCCCTGCTCCAGAGCCTAAACCAGAACCTGAGGCTCCGGGCGAAGGTGATAACGGAGATAACGGAGATAATGGAGATAATGGATGCGACAACGGAGAACCGGGTGGCAGTAGCAACGGTTGCACCACAACATCTAATTACGGTAAGTTCAGACATGTTTGTCTACCCTTTTAAGATTATGATTTTTCAAGAGTAAATACCAATCCTGAAACTTCCCTTCACTGAGGCAAACTATGTCCTAATGCACGACAGCCTTAATTAGGCAATAAAACTTATTATTACTGCTTTTTGTATATAAATTGTGCAAAAACAAACAATAGCTAATTCAGATGGCCCTGCCTAAGAGAGTTCCAAATTAGGCTAATCACATAGTTCGACGATGACAAAAGCGCAATTTCTCGAAACAATGGGATCAAATTCATAACAGAATAATCTTTGACGGGTTTACTGCTAAACAGATTAAATAGAGCTAGTCAAACCATATCCACCATTTCCAAAGTAAACGTCTGCAAAGGAAAGGACTAAAGAAAAGGGACCCCTCGCTGACTAGACACATCACGTTATCCACAGCTACTCTCTTTGGGTTATTGAATTGGATACTCTGTCAAAAGACAATGATTCCTACGTCGATGGGGTTACCCAATTTAAAAGAGAAAAACCTCTTTTCCTTATTACCACTGGTGTCCAGATGATCTGAAGAAGACCTGTGACCCCTGCCCCACCAACTATGTTGCCCAAACCATGCAGGTTTGCGGGACGGACGGGCACACCTACAAAAGCCTGTGCGACCTGCGATACTCCGCTTGCATCAGGGGCGATCGCCAGCTCGCTAAAGCTAGGGATGGCGCCTGCTAAGACATGGTGGGTATGTCGTTGTTTGTTTTCTTTTAAGCTATAGTCAAAGTCAATAAGTAAGAGTATTACAGTAATCTTATATATCACGAAAGATATTGGCAAAGGTCTCACAGGAAAGGAGGTGGAAGGATTGTTCATTACTCTTGCTATGGGTTCTTTCTGTATGAGAAAAAAAGGGGGTTACGAAAATTCTACTTCTATTTCAATTTTGTGTGTTCAGTGCCACGTGAGCATTTTCATGGTTTTTGTATTACTGTTTAAGAAGTTTGTTTGTTTATTTATTTACTTTTATAAGAGGTGAAATCAAGGGCAATCACACAGATTTGTAACTCCATGATCTCTAACTTCAACTCATGCCAAAACCTGTGGAAGACTGCCAACGACTTAATGGAAAACGATACTTCCATGAAATGAATGTTTAAATCATAATCATTACTTATGCTGTGCTATGCATTGCATCCCTCTTCACGCTTGTTTTTGCCCTCAACACTTGCATCATCTTTCGCGTCAAGTCACGTGCTTCTTAACATTAAAGCAATGATTCTCATTATGTTCAAATGCAGTGACTCTGTACAAGGACGTTCATATGAGCCGACATCAAGACCAGCAGAGAGGCATTCCGATCGCAGGGAGCGCGGCGGGAAAACCAGGGCATTGACGTTAATAAACGCAGAAGAGGCGAAGCGTCCGAACATAGATGCAGACGTCCCTTAGCTGTTGAGGCGAATAGTCCGGGATCTGAAATTCAATTACATGCCATTAACAGTCTTTTGTTTACCAGTAGACATGAACAATTCTGTAACAGCTATGTGCATTAGTGTCATTTGGACTTATATACAAAGCAGTTAAGGAAGTTTCCCATCCCATTGAGCGGTACATTTCCCCGTACACATTGGCTTTTAGCAACGTCCTTGACAACGTTACTATGACTTCTATTTATACATTGTTTTTCTCTCTTTCTTCGGCTCTTCCTTTTTTATTGTTATTACGACGTACATGTAAGAGGTGATGTATTCATTTTTTTTACATTCCTTTATTTATTTGTTCTCATCCTTTTGTTTATCATTGTTCATTTTTTAATCTATTTATTGCGAAAAATAAAATCACCACCAACAAGGATTCATTGATTCTTGTCTACAGTGAAGCTTTGAGTCATTGTACTCTTAATGCGTGTATGTATGTGTGTGCATGTGTGTGTGTGTGTGTGTGTGTGTGTGTGTGTGACAGAGAGAAGAGGTGTTCTGTGTGCGTGTTTATGTGTGGACGTGTAAGACGGGGTTGTACACAGTTGTATTTGATGAGTGAATTCCCATGGAATCAAATGGCGTATGTTCTTCAACAATGATTATACATGTAGTTCTTTTTCTTTTTTCAGTACTTGTCTCTCAGTGATGACACACAAACAAAACATAGGGAATACACAGCAAACATCATGAATAATAGCAGATATAGAACAAACAAGGACAATCATATTCACGTCTAACAACTTTAAAACAGACTCTAGGGGGTAACTGAAGAAAAATCTCAGAAAACACAATGATTGAAACTTAAAGACCTTTACCCATAAACATAAGAATAATTTATTATTAAGTTACGGTTGCATCACAGAGAGCTTTAAAAGAAAGTGGTATAAAATACGGCATGAATGGAATGAAATACTGATGGCAAACATAATATCATCCCTGACATGACGCCATGGCAGCTTATACTTTAAGAAGTCACGACATCCCAAGCAGCTGCCAAGGATGGCACAGCAAAAACAGAAACAAAACTAGAATATATCCTAAATGGAAAGTATTCTACTTTAGTGGTATACAATGTAAGTTTTGTAGTAGAAGACCAATCATCGAATTTGAAGATTATATACATGTGCAGCCATAATAATGATAATATCATTAGTATCTCCTGTTACCTTGCTTAAGACATGAAATATACAGGAAACTGCATTGACATCATAGCTTGTTTTTCGTCTGATCATGCAAAACTCATAACGTTATATTGAACTATAATGTAACTATAATAACTATGATAACAATAACAATGGACTATTTCAATAGTTGTGATCAGAAGATTTAGTGCCGTCCATTCACGAGTACATTCCCTAATACTGTTTTGCTACTGTTTTTTGAAGGCAAAAAAAAATAGTTTGAAAATACAGTCTAGGCTATGAAAAGTGACAATGTCAAAAGAGGTGAGTAGGGCAGCAAAGCTCACGTGCAGTCAATATTTTGCCAGATATCGATATTCTGTGAGCTTATGGAAAGGAACATGAACGCATGCGTAATCCAAAAATAGGACACGTCCGCAACTATTTACCAGGTCCCGAGTAAAATCAGGCCAATGTTTTACTTTAAGTGTAAGGCAGATAGAATGTTACTGGCGGCATTATTCTGTTGGTATTCAAGATAAAGGACTGGTATGAGCGTGCTGCTGACCCTGTGACTTCTTCTATTGCTCTTTTCCCCTTTTATATCTATTAGTCCGGTTGCTCATTTTTTCATATATTATTCGCAAACAAAATCATATAAGATTACACATCACATAAATACATTTTTAATACATAATATGCGTACATACACACACACACGCACAAACGCACACACGCACACACAGATATATACAAATACACACATACACGAGTACAGACACGTGTACATGCCCATGCATGAAGTTATAAAATGCATATTTTGCATGAAATGCATGAATTGTTGCATAATCGAAGGAGTTCAGAGTCAATCATTAGAACATCATTCCCTTGCTAACAAAGTATATGAAAAATATGTGCATCTATATTATAGATGCACATATTTTTCATATACTTTGTTAGCAAGGGAATGATGTTCTAATGATTGACTCTGAACTCCTTCGATTATGCAACAATTCATTGCAACGCCACAAAGAATGGGAATGTTTTCGTAATACGTCCCCCTCCCTCTCCCTCTCTCTCCCTCTCTGATTCCCTGTATCTCTCTCCCTGTCTCTCTCTTTCTCTCTCTCTCTCTCTTTCTCTCCCTCTCTATTGAGAGTGATGGATTGGACGTTTGTCTATGTATAACCTTATGCTATGTGTAACAGGAATGTAGGTGAAACAATGTATATACCTTTTTTATGTTTGCTTAATTTTCTTTTTCAATTTATATGTAATCGATTTTGATAGTAAGTACGTCCACTAAAACCGAATCCGACAAAAGAAACGTCTACTAACCCTAGAAATTATCGGAATACATTTCACTGAAAAATACATTATTCTAAATCTCACACCATGCATATCACCTCAAAGATAGACACAGACGAACTAAGAAAGCACATTGACATAGAACTACAAAAGTTACAATTGACACTCCTACAATATCAATGAAAAGAAAACAAGCTATCAATCTGTCCATTAATGACACAGACCTGAAACTGCAGGACCACAAATTTTGTGTGAGTAATTTATGTAAAATTCCCCGATTGAGATAAACGCATGCTGCGCGTATGTGTATGTGCATGCTTATCATAATGTTATATACACATAATTTTAACGTGTACATAGTGCATGTCATTGCGAACGCAAAATACCTAAGTTCGAGCATTTTCAAAGAGGCGATCTTTGCTTAGCTGATAATGAACAAAACAACAACAACAACAACAACAACAACAACAACAACAACAACAGAAAACTGGGTCGACATCTTACAGGCTAGGCCTCAACATCAATGACAAAATCCGTTTTCTCGCATCTTCTGGGAGACAATCCTACTCTTTTAGACTGATAAGTTCGAAGTTTTTAGACGCAAACATGATCCTAAGACGTTGTTGACCGTGAAATGTTTCACCAGCTGTATGTTTTTCACGAGCATGTCAATCATCCTTTTGGGTGAACCTCTCGTCAGGCTGATTATTATCTCGTCCTATACGTTTCCCTCCGAACAATCCTCAGAGTTAAACAAATGATCCATCAAACTTTGAAGAGCTCAAAGTCAATCACGTCTCGACTTTACAGTAAATCACGGATTTTCACTGCGTTTTCCCGACAGGAAACAATAGTGGAGTTCTCAATCAGAAAACAAGCGCTGTTTTTGAAACCTTAAATATTTGATAGGGATCGGAAGTAGCGCGGAGCTTGCATAGTCTCCTAGTTTCCGAACCTGAGGATGAATCACTCTTGGAGCTCGATGTATATGACAATGAAGGCTGAGGAGAACCCCTCTCTCCCTCCTTCTAGAGCGATACCAATCAGATGGATTTAATAGAATGACAGCTAACTTCATGCAGCATCTTGACCCAAGTAAGTGTATCGGAATTATGACATTGAACGCTAGTACTGACATATATTTTTCTTGAAATGAGATTATCAACTGGCGTATATCTTGTAATCTCTCTTGGAAAATTTAATTTGTTTACTCACAATGACCATACTCTATTTCGGAAGTTGCTACTGTGCAAGCAGCTTCTGATGGATTTGGCATCCCTGAATCTTTGATGCAGTGTCCTTTGACTGCAATCTTTGCTCCAATCTGTACCATGGGGTTGTGAATAAGCATATTTCTGGGAGGAAAATGGTATATATAGAGGAATTTCACTTCAGAGCAGCATCACTTCGGACTGCTTGAGTCTGCTCCACAACAACGCCACAGCACCTAGAGAGAAGAGACATCCTTTCAGCTAAGAGCCAAGTTCTTTCAAAGAAGAAAGCGTTAAAATCGTGAGTATTGAACGTTTTGTGAAGAGTTCCTTGCACTTTTTAAATGATTAGTCAAATTTTCCGATTATGGATAACGCGGTAGGGGTGATTTTGAAAGTATATTTCATTGTTGTCCATAACTTTTTGATATGGAATTATATTTTGCTGTTTGACAACACCATGACAGGTATGCAGAGTAGTGCATTATTCTCCATATCATGCTTGTGCAGGGTGTAACACACGCTTTCACTGAGTATTTGCATGTAAAAATATGAACTTTGAACATACTAATGAAACCTCTCAAACTTCACGTCGCTCGCTAAACTTAGGAAACTTTAGAAAATCATTGTCAAACTTGATATGATGTCTAATTACACACTTATGAATAGATTCACGGATAAGTTAAAGGGGATGGATATCCCACTGCTTCAGCGTTGGGACAATTATTGTTGCAATGCTACCTACATCAGCAGAATCGCACAATATACGCCATCTATAAACACTTTCACTTGTTTTTCATCTTTTCTGTTCCTCTTTTGCAGTCACGTGATTCATCATGCGAGTGATTTCAAGTCTAGTCGTGCTCGGCTGTCTCGTGTCTTTACTGACGCTGTCACTAGCTGCCCCAAGAGGTGACTTTACCGAGCTGCTGACTTCTTCTGAATTAGCTAATTTGCAACAGTCCAATATAATCCATTATGAGAGAATATGTCATTGTTCAAAGTTGCACCTTCCACAAGATATAGTGTGATAAATAAAATCACAATCCTAGTTTTCAAGCATGAAAATGTTGAAACTATGATGGAACACTCTCAGTTTTATTAAATGCATCTTTTGTAGAGTACGTCAGCTGCAACACTCAAGAGGTCTTAAAAAAAATAATAATATCATAACTTAACTGTTCATGAATTGCAAGTCCCAGACATACCGAAGATCGGTACGTGCTCACGCTGAAACATGCGCCAAATTCAATCGATGAAATTAATTGACATAGACTGAAAGCAGTGATGAAACATATCAACAAGCATTCATACAGGATAGCATGGGCATATACATTACATCTACATTACTTTTTACATCAAATTGTTGAACTTCTTGTGTCCACAGTGCCACGGGACTCGTGCGAAAGAGGCCGTTCTGGTACTGTGTGTGGAAGCAATGGCAAGACCTACAACGATGAGTGTGACATAGAGGCTGATGCTGAGTCCAGTGGAACGACGATCACGGTTTCTCACTCAGGAGCTTGTGGTCGGGGCGGAGGCCCTGGCGCGCCTATTCCCGCGCCTCCAGCAGGGCCGGCCCCGCCTGCAGCACCTGCGCCACCGAGGGCTCCTGTCGCACCTGGACCACCTCGGGCTCCGGTCCCAGTACCTCCTGCAGCTCCTGCAGCGCCGAGACCCCCTGTAGCCCCACCTCAGGCACCTCAGGCTCCCCCTAGAGCTCCGACTGCGCCTTACTATCCTCCCCAAAGGGCTCCTGCTCCTCCTCGTCCAAGTGCTCCTGTTCAACCACCAAGAGCTCCTTCTCCCCCTAGTGTCCCAGGATACGCTCCATCATCCCCCGGTGTTCCAGCATACGCCCCTGCATCTCCTGGTGTCCCAGCATACGCTCCATCATCCCCTGGTGTTCCAGCATACGCCCCTGCATCTCCTGGTGTTCCAGCACACGCCCCTGCATCTCCTGGTGTTCCAGGATACGCTCCTGCATCTCCTGGTTATCCAGCATACGCTCCTGCAGCACCCGTGCCAGGTGTGGGATTTGCACCAGGAGACGGCACTGTCTATGCCGCCGCTGACGCCGACGGGACGGACGCTGCTACAGATGCCGGAACAGCGGGCAGTGATGCCGACAGTGATAGCAGCGAAGAGGAAGTCGACACCATTGAAACCGTCGACGCTGCTGACACAGATGCCGCTGATACGGGAGATGGGGCTGATGGAGTTGATGGAGCTGCTGCAGCAGCTGCTGCTCCTGCTGCTGACGCAGCCGATGCTGACTCCAGTGGGGAGTCAGATTCGTCGGCAGCAGCTCCTGGTGCTCCAACGGTTGCAAGTATTCCTGGTGCAGGCATTCCAGTCCCTGGCCCACCAGCTCCTGCGCCACCTGCTCCTCCCGCATTTTCTCCAGTGCAACCACGAGCTCCCTCTCCACGCCCAGCTGTACCTGCCGCACCACGACCAGCTGCACCAGCCCCTGCTGCACCGCGCCCAGCTGCACCACGCCCAGCTGCACCACGCCCTGCTGCGCCACGTCCTGCTGCACCACCGGCACCACGCCCAGCAACACCTGCTGCACCACGACCTCCAGTCGCGCAGGCTCCAACCGTGCCTCGTGCCCCCTCGGCTGATGCCGGCACTGGCACCTGTTCCCAGAACGATGCTGCTTCCTCAGGTTGTGATGCAAACGGTGGTTCATCTGACAGTGGTTAGTAAGCCCCTATTTTCATGAGACTAATATAATATGTAATTATACTAATACACATGCCTTTGTCTCGTATCATCTTCATTGCATGTGCCATTGTATTCCACACATTGTTTGAAGATTACAAAATGGCTTCAAGGCAGGGTACTCGAAGCACTCCTGCTATTATTTGATAGGGCGTTACATGCAACCTCTTGTGTTCACTTTAAAAAGGTTCTTATTCAGTGAAAAGGAAATTTGCTTGTCAATGATTACAATATTATGTCATAAGCTCATTTTGACTAATTTTTATGTTATCGTCGTCATGCAAAGTTTAAAGCGATGGTACAGTTTCGTTTGAAATGGGGCTTCAGGTTTCCATTGTTTTTAATGAGGATTTTTTGAGATAATGAGAAACTTCTTATGAAATATGAAAGAGCATATAATTCTAAAGGGAATTCAAAGTTTGTTTAATGGAAATTGGTTTTGAAATGGCTGAGATATCCAAAAGAAAACAATCCTAATAAAAGTTGGAACCCACTTTTATTAGGATTGCGTTGTTTTACTTTGTTTTTGGATATCTCAGCCATTTCAAAACCGATTTTCATCATATAAACTTTGAATTCCTCTTAGAATTGTATGTTTGTTTACATTTCATAGAGTGGTTTCTAAGTATCTCACAAAAAGTTAAAAGCTGAATTCTCACCTAAACCAATACTATACCATCCCTTTAAGCCGTCGTTACAGCTCCCCCCTTATTTTCTTTCTCGAAATACGAACATGTGTTGCCAAATACTACAGTCATGTATTTCTAATATGTTCTTGCTTACAGATGATCTCAGGGTGGGAACTATTGCATAGAAAGCCTTTGTACCACTAGACTGCCGCGGTCTCTGCAAAAGCTAGGTAAGTACATTTGCTATATAGTAAGAGACTGGAACATGCGCTTAATGTGGAATCATTGATCCTCAATATACGAATGAAATCAGTCAAAAGGCCTTTTAAATTAATGATCTCTACATTAACTTTCTTACAGAACTATGAAGCAGTAAATCATTGCAAAGATTAGAAAACAAAATGGTAGCAGGACCTCTCTATTTGAAGAGCTTGCTCCCAAAACGCTCTAAATCCATTGAAAAATGATGGATTTAGCGCCCTGTGGAAGCAAGTTCTTCATTTGATGCTTACATTTCTACATGATATCGCCCTTGCTATTGACCGATTCGGGTTCGTTGAGGGCAGCAGACATTTTATGGCACTGGGCGCAGCCATGAGCTCAAATTGCGGTGTCTCAGCCGACCCCCCCTGCTCTCCCCCACCCCACGGGCAACATGTTTATCGCGCACTTGTAACAAAGGTTCGCGCACTAAGCAAGCATTCGCGCACTCAGTACGAGACGCCCATTGGCTAAAGCAACCATGCATCAGTTTTTCATTCCGTGCGCGTGAGAGGGGTGGGGAGAGAGAAGGGGGGGTCGGCTGAGACACCGCAGTAATGGCGCTGCCCATGCCAAAAATACACATAGCGCGTCACAGAATCGGTCAATAGATTTGGTTTTCTCTGCAGTTTATGCAAGAATGCAAAGGGTAACACCTGCTTAATCGATCTCCAACTCGTTTTCTTTGTGCATTTCAGCTGATGTGTGCACTACCGTAGACCTTAGATTACGACAGAGCATACTTTAATGGAGACGTCCTCGATTGTCATAATGTCAAAAGTGTTTAATATTATTTTCAGCATTAATCAGCATTAAAATAGTGCAATCGAATTCATGAGATGACTGTAGTGACAATACAATTCTATAGTTGTGTTTTCAAATTTTTCATTGATTATCATGTCAAAAGATGTTCTGCCGTTTAGCAGGTCTTCACTATTGTCCCAGTTTCTTCTCGTTGACCGATTCGATGACTTTTTTTTCAATAATTAGTTAACAATCTGGGAAACTTGATTCTGCTTTTCCATCCTAACGTGGTCTCCATTGACAAAATATACCGGGCTATCGTTACAAACATATTATCAGTGGTTTCTGCACCAAACCGACACTGATATTCATTTTACGTTTCAATTATGGGGAAAATTATCTCGAAAAGAAGTAAGTACTGATCGCAAATGCCATGGTAATTGAATCTTCACTGTTTCATTCAGTTCAGGCAATTTCATCAATATCGACTTCTTATTTACCGGGTTGCTTTTTGCACGTATTTTCTTTTTAAATTCACCCTGACAGGTGGCACGCACGATAGCTTCACCTAGGCGACGCTGGACATGCTGAAGATCGTCCTCTTCGTGCATCGTTGCTCGGACAACGTATTTATTTATTACGAAAAATTCACTTTTCAGTTTCTCTATTTCATGTATTTTCCTTTTTATGTTTGTTTGTTTGTTTTGTGTTGTTTTAGTTTACAAATCAACGTCAGGCACATTACTTTCTTTCTCATCACTGCTCATTGCTTGTACTTTGTAGACTACCCACTTCTAATTTTACAATCAATATTCATGTACTGACAGCGTACCTCAATGTAAAAAAAAAAACACATCTCAAGAAGTCGCTTGTAAATTCAAAAGTTTAGTCTAAGTGGAGTGATATTCTAACAAGGATTACAAGTTTTATGCAATCTTATTTCAGGAAGAAGCATTCATATTTGATGAATTGAATGCAAGATATGTTAATTGTGTGAATACATTATCTATAAAAAAAGAATCAGTGTGAAGCTATCTCCAGTTTGAATCCCATTTTTGTTGATTTATGTTTCGCCAGTTGTTTTGATATTCTATTTATTATTTTGAGTTTTATTTACATTTGCATTTGCAAATAAAATTCAGAATCAGTCGAAGTTACAGTTGTTCGGTTATATCTTCTTATTGTTGTCACTTATTATCATGCCCATTTACTGAAATGAAATTACATAACAGCAGATCTACTAACAAATACCAGCCTATTAGACTCCCTTACAAGCGTTAAAGTATGTTTCGGCAGAGAGAGAGAGAGAGAGAGAGAGAGCGAGAGAGACAAAGAGAAGAAATTGTTTATATCATAGTTTAAATCATGACGAATGGGATATCGGAGGATGCCAGCTGCCAGCTTTCGACACTTGGTCTTCTTGGTCAGCTTTATCGTCTATACACAAACGTGGTAGAGAAATGATCAAAGACCGAGGTGCATGCATGGGATAGAAATTATATAGATACACATACGCACACGCACACACACACACACACACACGCAAATATATGTATATGATATATATATATATATATATATATATATATATATATATATGCCATGCATCAACTCTTAGCTTGATGACTGTCATTGATATTAAAAGATATGGAAACAGTTTAATAAGCTGAAACCGCAGAAACTAGCATGAAGAGAGCAAAAGTATAATTTATTCTGCAGCACACCAGTCCTGTTCACTGCCGTCGGTGTCATTGCACCGAGCGGGGATGTATCAGTAATTACTGGGGTTACATGCTCCTAGCTGAGAACACTTAACACTTAATAGATAACACCAATTAATGTTGACTTGTATCGCCGGACAGGCATTTTTGACAAATTCATTCCAAGAAGACTCTTATCCAGGAGGATGGATGCGGAATGTCGTTGTATTTACCTCTCAGAAGAGCACGAAACACCTGCTTGAAATGTGGATGCTTCTGAGCGTATATGAGAGGGTTGATGCAGCAGTTGATGGACATGAGGATGAAGGTGTAGATGGAGGGGATCTCGTGTCCCGGGATGAGTACGCACAGACTGTGGGGCATCACGCAGAGGAAGAAAGCGCACACGACGAAAAACAGGTTCATGTTGATCTGGCTCGCTCTCTTCCGCACCTCTTTCTTCTGTGCGGCGTCGAATCCGTGAGGACCGTAAGAAGTTTGATCTTGACCAGGCATCTCGGAGGGTTCGGCTGGGCGGTTGGCTGTGACGACGGAAGCGGGCGCGACGTCGCTCTGCGCCAGCACTTGCCGCTGCTGACGCACCCGCATCAAAATCTTGACGTAACAGAAAATTATGAGAAGGAACGAGAAGAAGATGTTCACAAAGGCGATTGATTCGTATATGCCAACCGGATCCTCCTTACTCAACCAGCTGCACCACCGCTGTTCGCTGGAGTAGCCCAGCGTCTCGATATTGACAACTTCTGGTACAAGCAAGCAGAGTATTGATTGGAACCAGGCAACGGCCAGCATGAGGCACAATCGAAAGGGTTTGTAGAGCCATTGGTAGTCAGCTGGTCTTCTCGTGATCAGATAGTAGCGGTTGAAGGCGATAAGAGCGAGGGTGAGCACGCTGGTTATTGTGAAGATATAGACAGAGGCTCCTACCACCTGACAGAAGGTGTGGTTCAGGGGCCAACCTGCTGGGTGAACCAGTCCCAAAGACTGGAAGGGTAGCAGGGCGCACGTCAGGAGATCAGTAACGCTGAGACTCAATACAAACACGTTCGTTATCGTCTGCAGTTTTCGCGAGACAGCCATCGCGACGATCACGAGGCTGTTGCCGGTGATGCCGATGACGGCAACGACTACCAGAATGCTTGCTCCGATGGTGCGGTGGACGAAACCGACCTCAAATTCACCCTCATTAGATTCATCGACGTGTGGAGTAAGATTCTGCATTGTTCCGCTGTTTTTACATTTGTGTCTGTAAAGAACTTGTATTGGCTGAGAATGTATCAATAATCATTTGAACGAAAGTGTGATCCGCAAGCTTTGAAAAAGAAAATGTTTTCCTTGCAACTTCGAAGTCACGACACAGAAGCTCACCTGGTGAAATAAAAAGTCACAATGAAACAAGGTCATTTACTGAGCGCGAAGTATAAGAAATTCGTCACATTACTGGAACCGTCATATCCGCTTAAAATGGTCTTTCGTCTTTTTCGCAAAGTGTATTCTTTTTCCCCAAGTCTTCTTTGGGCAAATAAAGAAGAAAAGATAAACCACTTTCGCCGATGAGCCACATTGCAAGTGCAAACAACTGCGCGAGTGTCACATGACAATTACGCGCACTAGATCACTTAAGAGTTATCGATACCGAGAGCCTCATTCAACAATCATGTCTTGATTGATGGTTGATCACAGCTAAACCTCATGACTCTGCAGCAGCCAAGATAATGTAAGTGTATTCAGTGGACATCTTGATTTGTGCGGACACTACTGCGTTTATATGAAATAAATAATTAACAATGTGCTCGCTCTGGATCCCTGGTGTTGTGCGTATGTGCGTGCGTGTGTTCTTGTTCGTGTGCGCGTAAATGGCACTCCCTGCCTTGTGAGCACTCTTCGGCACGACCAGAGAGTGTCTCTCACCTGACCTCTACGATTCAATCATGCGAATCGCTTTATCGGCGTAACATGATCAGGACGCAAAATATCAACAATACCTCCCGACTCGCGTGATCATTAATTCATACCTTTCCTTATGAAAGAACACAGCAAACATTTGCTAAGCCAAGCATGATGCCAAGACGCCTGCTGCATTAGCAAATGAACCATAATTTGATTAATCGCAAATCGTGAATTTTGTAGGGGGATAGTACCTTACATTTTACTGCTCATTGTCATTTCAAAGAAACAACATTCTACTGGTTTCCACTGTGAAATTAATTGGGAAAATTATATTCACGGTCACCACCCCCCCCCCCCCCAGAAAAAACGCGCTATCTGACACTTTAGTCGACCTTCACTTTTCTTTTCTTTTTTGCATACAAAAGATATTCAATAAACAATCATTTTCCTGTGATAAATTTGATTTCTGACAAAGATGTAGGAAACCCAATTTCATAACTGCAAAGTGCAGTATCTACAATGAACTTTGAGTTTCCCAAGGAAAAACGCAGCATATACATTCATTTCAAGGAAGAAATGCAGTATATAGAGAGCCATTTAGTCCGGTGGCAAAGAAATCGGTGGATAAACTTATCAAATAGCACCAAATTTGGCAAATATCCAGACTGATTATATTTTAAGTAGATTTGGATATCAGCCCTTTCATTCAGAAGGTCTGTCATTGGACTTCTTCTCCCGTTGCCATGGCAACGAATTATCTTTTTGAAACAACACAGATTTCAAATTATGTCTAACTAGAATGTAGAAAAGTGACTACATCCATAGATTTGGAAGCAATCATTGAATCGGTCATCGTTATTCTTATGTGTTCCATTGTCATGGTAACGAATTATTTTAGAAAACTACATTTTATTATATTTACAAGTAAATGATACTAACATGTTATGAAAGAGAACTAATAGCTTTAGAATTTAATATTCATTCAATTGCAACTGAAGTCTGAGTATTCTCTGTTGTCTTCTCCCATTGCTATGCTGACAAACCATTGCAGTACCAAAAGTGTGACAAAAGTGACTACATTCAGACTTTGGACGAATTAGGTTCACTTCATCATTTCAATCAAGTCGTTTTTTTCTTTAGAACATGGAACAATTATATGAATTTTTTTTTTATAAGAGAAAAATAACCTGTCAAACACAAGTCCTCCTCAGATGTTCTTGTTATTGCACTGTATAATGTGTGTCTATTCTCTCCTTCTTTTATGTCCGCTGTTCTGCATTTTTACCGATATATGTACACAATAATTCTTTGCAATATTATTCAATCCAGCTTGTATTTTTGTTCTTCCTTATTTGATTTCATGCCAGTTGACAGTGGGTTCCTTTGATGTTGTTTTATATCATTATATATTATTTCATTAATTCATTATGTATTTTCTGAGGGTTCCATATCGTACCAGTTTTGCATTTTAGTGGGATCCCCATTTCCATTCCAATCCTTATTTGCGACCCGCTACAACAAAAGGATCCTAAAGTTGCTGACGGCTGAGCCAAGAAAATCGAGTTTGAAGTCACATCATCAAAATTGGTCAAAACAATCGGATTTCTGTTTTTGGCATAATTTTGTATAGTATGCATATGTATAAACCATATATTATATCAATCACTTCAGTGATCCCTCGCATTTATCCCCAAGTTGAATTATCCTTCGGGTTTATTGTTTATGACAGGTTTAAGTGTGTGTGTGTGTGTGTGTGTGTGTCACACACAAACACACTGCCATAGCTTCTGACCGTCCGAGCATTGAGAATTTAGGGTTCCCGGGACGAACACTGAACTAGGGCATCTTTAGCTCTTTAGCTTTAGCAATCCGGAGGTTTCGGGTTCGAATCCAGATAAATCCCATTTTCTTTGCTCATTTTTCCACTATTACAAAAAAAAAAAAATGATTCAGTTATGTTTTCTTCATTTTGTTACTCCTTATCACACGTATTTTGTTAATTAACATTTTTGTAATGATTACAAATATGTTCTGTTTATGATTTCTCTGTTTATCTTACGGAAAATAAATGAAATTTGAATTTGAATTTGAATTTGAGTTATCCGCTGACATGCAATCAAAATCATAGCCGTTTAGAAGGTCATGAGAATGATATAAATGTCCGTTGCCACGGTAACAGGTGAAATTCCAGAAACTAACATAATTCATAATGGAATAATGTAAAGCCATAATAGAAGTGTCTGAGAATGTCTTTCAAGTAAAAACTTCGTTCGCCATCACAATCTTGGTCATCTAAAGTCACATCCTCTGAAACATGGGGGTTGCTCTGGCAATGATTTTGCAGAAATTGTTGTTGGAAAATAAGAGCATTTCTGTATTGAAAAACATAATACAAATCACTAAGCACGTAACTTTCCAACTCTGACTATTAAAAGGTAAAGGTCATGTATGATAGAATAGTTGTCATATAACACAATGATGAAAGCGTTTCGGTACGTTTGCTTGGTTTACAAATCAATGGAAATTGCATGTGCTAATGTATTTTGTAAACGTACGTAGCCCCTCTCTGAAACACGATCATTGCATGTAAGTTCTCTTACCTTGTTGATTTGGTGGTAGGCAAAATCCCACAGATGATGCCATGACAACATAGTAATCAAATGATGAATAATTAAAAGGATGTATATGTACTTGTGTCATATTAAAAAGCAAATTAAAAAAAATCAATATCTCAGTTTGTGAAAATGCTGATACCTACCGCACAGCCATTACTGTTACTGTAAATCAGTAGCTGATCCATAATATATATAATTGCAAGAGTTACGATATCTAATCATTACTTTCAGCATCTTCATTATCATTATCATCATGAACACTGCTGCTAACCATATCATGTGTTTGTAGTTGTGTATTGATTTTCGAAGACAAATAACTATTGAACAATCTATCTGGCAATGAAGATCATTGTTGTTGTTTTCTACAAGAATCAAAGCCTCACATCGCAGAAGCCTCCACAACATGTTATTTCAAGCAAACAGCATGGTGAAATAAATTTTCTGAGATCACTTGGTTTGAATTATCAAGATTTGTCTTCTCCGTAAGAGTTTTTTTTTTTCAGATCCTTTGTGATTGAAATTAGAGGAAAAAGGTCCCTTGATGTTAAAGGGGAACTCCGGACCTGTTAAAAGTTAGTCTTAAAAGAAAGAGTCAAATTTTATGAGCGCAATAATGAAAATTAGACCAAAACGAAGGAAGTTATGAAATTGTGAAATTTTCGCTAATTTTCAGTAGCCATTTCTGGAACAGGCAATATAAATATGCAACTGAGGGAGTTTATGATCTTATCCCCTCAGAATTTGCCACATAGACTGAACCAGAATCTTCAAATTTTCAGTCTTGTTTTTGTTTGTATTTGTTTGTTTATTCAAACGCATTTATGCCCGAGTTTCAAATCCTATATTAAGATAATATGCCATATTCCAAATGATCTTTACTGCGAAGTTATTCAGCCAGGAATCATGACGGTGATGTAAATGTATTAAGTTTTTACATGTACTTCTACAGCAGAGAAGTTTAATTTCTGTCAGTTTTTGTACACGATCAATTGGTAAATTGTGAGGAGGTGACATCGTGAAGTCACTCATAGGCCCTATGCATATGTGCTACTGATCCATGGGAACTCTAATGAACTGAGTGGGCTCTTGAGAGACGTTCATTTTTTGTTATGTTTATCACGTTACCCCGGATAATCATTTGTTCTTGGTTATTTAGAGACCGTATTATTCTTCATCACAGTACGTACGATCCTTGGATTCTGTGAAAAGATAGATTTCATCATAGAAATTCACACAAATTCACTTATTATCATAAGACTGACTACTCTGACGAGGCAATATATTTTACATGACGATTATCGAATTGTCAGTATGATACATCGCCAGATTCACTGATTACACTGATCCACTTAAAAGCACTCACCGTTTCCATGGAAACACCAGCGGCTGACGGGTAATCAACGGGAGTAATGACAGGTTGAAACGGACTAAGCAAATCCTCCCCTACAATAGTGACTCTAGCAGAGGACTTTGTGCCGTGGCGGAGGCGTAATTCTCAAGATATCAATCCCACCTTATACTTTAACCCATCTAGTCTCAGAGAATCACTTTCCCTTTCTAGGGTTGAGTGTTTCTCCTCTTGACATGATTCTTCCTGTGACTGACTAATATTATAAGGGGATTAAAGCAAACAAACAACGTATCGTCCTTTTAAGCCATTCGTTGTTCACATCAGTTGTTTATGTCTGTGGCATAATCTGTAACTGATTAGTAAATAAGAAACTGAATCTTGGAGAGTTTTGACCCAACCCATCATTGCAATATTAAAGTGATTGGTTCAAA